>CM040127.1:233290614-233668239 GCA_022559845.1 Amorphophallus konjac
TTATAACAATCAATTTTCTTATCCCACGGGACATGCTTTCTAGCCTGATTGTTTTGAGCAGCTGCTAGGTCATCCTTTTCCATCAAATTACAATCATGCATCAAATGTCCGTGTTTGTGACAGTAGTGACAGATCATTTTCTTTCTAGATGTATGCGAGTGTGGGTGAGGACTGTGATCAATATGCATAGAGGAGTTCTTTCTATATGTTTTCTATTTTTCATTCTCTTTCTGATTTTTGTACTGAGGTGAGAATGAGGTAGAGGGCTTTTCTTGTTCTGAACTTTTAACGAAAACAGTCTTCAATTTTTCTCCAAAAGCCTTCTCAGCCTTCTTCATGTCTGGACTGTAACCCAGTCCCTCCTTCTGAAAATTCACATTCGCACCAAGGAGCTTATTCAAATTGTCTCTTCCCTTAACAAATTTTGACAGGGAGTTTCTTAGATCTTCAATTTCTCTTTCCAAAGACACAATGTGGTCCTCACACAAAATGAGTTGATTTTGCAATTCATCATTCAGACTCTTCAGAGTCTCATTTTCTTGTGTCAATGTGAATTCAATACTCACTTCATTTTCTTTCAGAATAGATTTCCCTCTTTCAACTGTCAGCCATTTTTCAGAAAAGATAGTATTAAGAACCATTAGCTTTTTGTTTTGTTCCTTCAGATGAAGGTTTTCTTCAATCAGCTTATCTTGTAATTTATCGGTTTCCTTCTTCTGACTCAGTAGTGAATCATTTTCTTCCTTCAAGGAAGTGATTAGTTTCTTCTGTATATTATCATTAGAGTCTAAATCTTCAATCAATTCTTTCAAGAATGCACATTCATTGCAAGCAGAATTATCAGAGCATTTTGTTTGAGCCTGAAGTTTTTCACATTGTTTCTTAAGGCATTCATTTTCGGATTTCACAATATCCAATTCAGAGCTAACACATTCAAGTTTTTTCATCAATTTTTCATTCTGGTTTTTATGCATATGGAAATCAGATAAATAGGCGTCATGAGATTTCTGCATATTTGAACAATTTTCACATTATGGAGTAGAACTACTTCGATCACTTTTATTTTTCAATTTCTTGTATTGTTTTCTTAATTGTTCATGAGACTCGAACAACTCAACGTATGCATTCTCCCAATCATTTAAAGAGAAGTTTTCGAAGATGTTTACCTCCTCATCATTATCCTCTTCCTGATCATTTGAGCTTGCCTTGCCATTATCATCTTCTGGATTATGGCTGTCACTATAGTCTCCTCCATTTCCGACTAAGCACAGTCCACCTTTTTCCTCATGTATGGCTTTCACTTGAGCCATGATTTCTTTTCCTGTTGAGCAACCTGCAATATAAGGAAACATGTCAATATTTACTGAGTCTCTCAGAATATTAAAGACTTCAGTATTCTCTTTAAACTTCCTCATGTCCCTCCTAGACCATCTGGCCTCATCCTGAGGCACTTTGTGTGGGCCCTTTGATATGAGATTCCATAATTTAGGATTAATGGAACTCAGGTGAATGCCAATGCCGCCCAACCAACTGCTGTAATTTGAACCATCAAATATCACAAGAGAAGACATTTAAACAAACAATTTTAGAACAGTAGTTGTTCGATGAGAGATCCAAGCAGTAGGACAGACACACACACAGATAAGAAACTTCACACGATGGCAGGATCCCCTTCAGATCGTTGGATCTGTTGAGCTAGGAACCCGCTCTGATACCAATTGTTGGGTTAGGTGCAGTATTCAGAGGGGGGGGTGAATGAATATAACCTATTTAAAAGCCTTCCCCAATTAAAAATATGATGCTCACTAACTATCTAGAATGCTAACTAGACAGATATATCAAATCTAAAAGACTAATTAGCAGTAGCGGAATTCAACAAACAGACAGTGAGCAACCAAAGCAAAGCGCACCTAAGTATTCATTCAAACCATTCTTTCACTCAAATAAACTTTCGCTCACTCAACAGATTAAACACTCAGAACAAGATCTGATTAAATCATTTAATGAGCCTGTGATCAAACACTTGGAGCGCCCCTATGCAAACATCTAGCGGAAGCAAAAACATATAGAGAAATCAAACCACTGCACAGAGGTGTTTAGGTGGTTCGGTCCAGCAGACCTACATCCACCCCACACTCAATCCGAGTGTGGCTTCCACTAGCTCACGCTAGAAACCGCAGACTCAGTCTGCAACAGGTGCTGCCACACAGCTTGACCAGGGGAACAACCTCCCCTCTTCCTCCCAACCGGAGGGAACCACTAGTGACACCAGTCACTAGCAAACCATAGACACACGGTCTCTCTTCCTCCAGACCCGGAGGGAAACCCCTGGACTTGAATCCACAAGCTCAGAACCGGAGACAAGTCTCCCTTCCTCCAAACCGGAGGGAACCCACAAGTAGCTCCCAGCTACTTGCAACCGGAGATCAGATCTCCCTTCTCCTGATCCACAGGAGGAACCCCGACCTCTCTACAGAGTATCGGAAAGCACAGCAAGCCAGAACACAAAGGAAAAAGCAATAAACAAAAATAACTTCAGCACACAAAAGTTGAAACACGAAATACACAATGTGGCTCTCAACGGAGCTGACTGGCCTGGATTTGATCCACGGTCCAGTATACGGATCTTCAGGTAAGCTTTTCTTCCTCTTCTCTTCTCTTCTTCTTCTTCTCTTTCACTCTCTCAATCTCTGCTCTTCTATTTTTCTTCGGCTCACTCTTCTATCTCTCTCTCTCTTTTCTTCTCCTTCTGCTCTACTTCTTTCTCTTTTCTTTTTCTTCTGCTCTACTTCTTTCTCTTTTCTTTTTCTATCTGGATCGTGGCTCTCTGTATGAGCTTTTCTTCTTGCCAACTCGATCACCTTTCATCTGTGGACGAAGGTCTCATATATATAGCAGCAGCAGCATCAGCCACGACGTGTGACCTCCACATTTCCAGCCCTAATTATTCGGACCACGTGGCAGTCTCTCATCAGGCTTCATTCCAGCCTCGGATCACGTGCCCTCCTTAAGCTTCACGATCAAAGCACCTGTAAAACAGAGTATCGGATAAGTCATCAGTTTAAAGAACAACTCTGTATAGACTTATCAGAAGAACAGCGTTTTAGAAGAAATCTGGACGAGGTTAGAACGAAACAACACGAGCTAACAAACGGCAACAACACGGAGACAACACGAAGACAGAATAAGGAAACGACACGAAGTCACTGTAACAAAACAAGCACTACAAAAGGAACGACACGAGGTACATACGAAGACAAAACAGAAACCAATCATGAAGTATGGTTTCAACAAACGAAAGACTTAAGGTCTAGGGAGAACAACACGAAGACAGAATAAGAAAACGACACGAAGTGAAATGACAAAAACCATCACGAGTTGAAAACAACACGAAGACGAACACAGAAGTTGACACGGGGTTGAACAAGTAGACGTAAAAGATGACACGAGATTCACTGGGAAAGGACACGAGGTGGTATACAGAAAGCAACACGAGGTGCTGCAATGTTCTGCACGCAGTGGAACAAAAACGACACGAAGACACAGAAACAACAGTAACCGACACGAAGTACATGAGAGGAAAAATGACACGAAGTCATGAAAACAGAAAAGTAATTTGACACGAAGTCAAAATGATAAGAAGTAAAACGACACGACGTCGTGAACAGAAATCAACACGAAGTGTGATTTCAACATAAAAAAAGACACGGACTGATAACGACACGAAGTCGAAACAGTATTTGACACGGGGTAACACTACACGAGGTAAGACGACACGAAGATGAAATACAAAGAGACGACACGAAGTGAAGTTGACACGAAGTGAAAACAACACTAAGTGAAAAACAACACTAAGTGAAACAGTAATCGACACGCGGTGAAAACAACACGACGACAGTGAGAACAACACGAGGTGAAACGACACGAGGTGTAGAAAACCAAGAATCGACACGAAGTGTGGTCAAGGCGAGAAAGACACTAAGTCAAAAATGAAAGACCAACACTAAGACAGAAACATAAAAATAACACGGAGACGTAGACACTAAAACAACACGAAGATGAAGACAAGGGAAACGACACGAAGTCTAACCTCATACAAGCTTTCCTGTCACGCATGGAAATCAACACGAAGTGTTGTAAGCTCATACGACACGAGATCTTTTCGTGTTAGTGAGGGGAAACAACACGAAAACTCAAGTACAGAACCAGCACGAAGATGATGTACAATCTGATGTACAGACATGAAGAACAGTCCAAAGTATAGACTTGCACGAGCGAGCTACAGTGCCAAAGTATAGACTTCACGCTGTACAGACTTGGAAGACCAGTGTTGATTGTACTTGACGATGTAAACACTTAGCCTATGCAGACCAATGTACAGACTTTGGCGAAGCAAAAGGCTGTATAGACTTGGAGACCCAAAGCCATTGTATAGACTTTTGTCTAAGACAAGGCATGAGCTGACGTTGTATATACTTAGCCAATGCAAACCAGTCCGATGTATAGACTTTAAGGAAATGCATGCTACAGTGCAATGTCTAGACTTGCGATGTGTTCGCCAAATGCACACTACAGTCCAATGTATGGACTTAGACGAATGATGCATGAGACGCTCAATGTATCGACTTTGAGCTTGCTGTGCAGTGAATAGACTTAGGGCATAAACCCCACGAAGCACTGTATAGACTATGCACATAACATAAGTCTAACATAAACAATATATCAGTTGTACCAGTCACAGTCATGATGCAATCATCAAGGCACAATGTCATGAAAACACTATATCATTGCTATCATCAAAATACAATATCAATCATCAAAACCACAGCAATGAATGAATGCTTTATGCATCAGTTTAACATGTAACAAGACTGAACATCAAATATCTAAACTGAGCAGCAAGATGACTGAACATTTGATTAACTCACATCAACAATCAATCACCAAAACCATCATCAAAACCACAGGGGCACAACAGAGCACACCCACACTGGGAAGGGCTTCTTTTATCTTCAGGCGAGGGGAGGGAGGAGTTGGATGATTATTTCCCCTCGGGATTCCTCGCACAAGGGGTGGAAGACTTAGTTCTTCTCGGTGGGATTCACCAAGGATGGTACTACTTGGAATTTTCCCGACAAGCCGAACTTCCAGTCGGTATTCCCTGAGAAGCATCCAGCGATTTCTTCGGAGCTAGAGGAGGAGATTAAAATTTTGTAAGATAATCGCCGGTCGACCGTAGAGCTGTTGACACGGAAAATGTCGAAGACTTTTCTCGCCGGGCACTGCCTGATGGTAAGGACCTGGGAGTTTCATACTGCATGCTCAATTTTCTATTGGTTTAGCCTCCACTGACGAGTTGCCTTCGTGTGAACAGAGTCGAGACGCCACGAAGACGTGGAGTAATCGCTGGAGAGGGAGGTCGCCGAGCGAGCGGAGGCTATGGCCTCAGATGTGTCTCGGGTGCCTGAGGGTTCTTCTTCTACCCGAGATAAGGGAAAACAAGTTGCTCAGGGAGATGAACCAGAGCGATGGGGGTCCAAGTGGAAGGCTCCAAGGGAGCGACTGCTGCTGGGGGTGATGAAAGCCCTGACCGTCGAGAAGTGTAGGTGGAAGAAAACAAAAGTCCCTCTTCCAATCGATGAGTCTCCAGCCGAGGGTGCCCGTTGCCCGGGCTCTTCGATCACCAAGTTGGAGACTCACGTTTCTGTTGAGGAGGTCCCCGCCGAGCTTGCGGAAGCGCATGGGTGGAGGTCGGTTTAGAAATCTCGACGGAGCATGCGGGGGCGCACAGGGAGGAGGAGCCCAATACTGGGGTCCCTGTTGAGCCCAGCATGACTGCGCCGAGCTTGGGAGTCGATGAGGGGGATGTCCCTACTCGGACTTCGCTTCGGAGGAGTCCCGCTTCGCAGTGGGGGTGATTTCTTGTCCAGACCTCCTTGTATCAAAGTTGTCGAGCAATGGCGTCTTCGTCCATCCAGGATGAGTTTCGACGCTACTCCCCTCCGATGCTCCTTGAGAGGGTCATGGAGGGAGGTCTATTCATGGCTCAATTAGGGGCCAAGATCATTGACCACTGGATAAGGATGGAGAGCAGCGAGACGGCTTAGGCCAAGGGTCTCGCCGAGTCCGACCGGAAGGTTGAGCAGTTGTCCTCCGAGCTCGGGGTCCTTCAGAAGGAAGTGGCCTCGCTTCGGTCGTAGGATTGGGTGAGTCAGGAGAAGATGCAGTCGTTGTCTGGGCAGCTATCCCAGGCTCGATGCACTACCGAGCTAAAGAGCCGTCTCCTAGAGAAGGAGCACCAGACCCATGCAACGAGCTGGAGGCCGTGGGAGTTCGAGCGTGATGATATCAGGGGCCGCCTCCTGGCGACCGATCGAGCGAAGCGGGAGGCTGAGGTAATGCGGGCCGAGGTCAAGACAAAGTAGGCCGAGGCTGAAATGAGGCTAGCTGAGGCCAAAGAAAAATTGGCCAAGCTTGGAGAGAAGGAAGCAGAGGTTGAGGCGAGGGTCGTCGAGCGATATCTGAGCTCGGAGGAGTACCTCGAAGCCTTGAAGAAGAGTGCCTTCGCCTATTACGAGCCAGGCTATCACCTAGGGCTACGGAAGGGTTTCACCCAAGGCTTCATCCGGGCAGTCAGGGAGGCCCAAAAATAAGTCCTCGATGAGCTCGTCTTTCTTCCCGAGTAGCGATATGACTCGGATGAAGTAGGCCCGACTCCTCCCTCTTCCACAGCATCGAGTGGCGAGGGGTGTAGTCAGGATAGTTCCACTCCTTGGGATGAGGGTTCATCAAGCCCGACTACCTCGGGAGGGCACACGGCCGAGGCAGTTCCCACACAGGTAGGGTCGGTGCCTGAGCCGGCCATTACCGAGGGAAACGGGGGCGAGCCGCACGTGACTGCAGAAGCAAAGCCGAGCGTCGTGGCCCACCCGACTACCGAGTTGCAGGGACGATCGCAGACCTCCTACTCCTCTCCTATCTCGATCGACTAGGCTGTACTTGCTTTGCTGGCCTCTTTTCTTTCTTTTTTATGTTGGGGCCTTCTAGAAATGTACTATGTACTTTTTTTAATATAATGGCAATAGTGTATCAGAGCATATTTAAATGCTCCTTACCATGTTTGACTAGGTTTGATATGTCGTATCTGTCGTCGTTAGTGAATCGAATCTCTTGTGCGATTCTTTAGCCAAAAAATCATATCACGCGCTGATCGGTCGATTCGCAGGTGCTTATCTGGCAACTTTCTGTCTTTTGATGTTTTAAATGACCTACCCGTTTACATATTCTCGTAGAGAGGCTTTGATGGCAAGGAGGTGTAATTACTCCTCGAGGAGATATTCGCCTTCTATGTGAGGTCCCTTCGCATCTGTTCGAGGAGAGGGTCAATTAAGGTAAAGATCTCCCCCTTTGACCTATAAAAGGTCCTGAATGGTGCCTCTTCCTCTTCACGTTGCATAAGGGGCCTTCACTGAGTTCCCTATCTTCTCTTCTCTCTACGGTGAAACCGCTTCTTCTTTCCCTAGTGATAGCGCTACTTTCTTTTCTGCTGTCGCCCTCTGGTGAAGTTTGGAGGCCGACGATGAAGATGAAGGCTTTAGCGGTGGCATCCGGATGACTTCGGCGTAGAAGAATGGTGGACGACTGGCGGGTGGCGTACAAGAATGATGGACGCTTAACGGGGCATTCTTCTTACGCCTTCTGGGTTGCCACCCGCACCAGGAGGGGGGATGGTTCGGAGGAAGCTCGAGAGAGGATAGCATTCAAAACCATGGCCTCACCTCTCTCCCTCCTCACCTCTAACCCCCTCCTCTCCCACTTGTTATACCCCAAGGGAGTGTTCAAATCTTTCTCTCTCTTCTGTTCTTCTTTCACTCTTTGGTGGCACCATCAATTCTAGATGGAGCCTTTTTTTTTATTTTCTACCAAGTTGGTAGTTCGAGCATACCACTGCCCTTGTTTTTTTCTTAATGAAACCATCTCTTCCAAACTACCCGAGCACATTAGGTCAGTTGCCTCACTTCCCGAGCCAATTTCCACACTAGGTGGAGTCAGTGGCTAGGTTTGAAGCTTCCAACTTCGTCCGCATCGAGCTATCAGTGTAAGACGCCAGAATTTATGTAAATAAGTTTTGAATTTATAAATAATTTTCTAGAATTTATAAAGGCCTAAATGTATTAATAATGGGTTATTAGATTAATAAGTCATTATAAGGCCCATTTGTGTTAAATAATTAACCAAATCCATTTAAATAAAGTCCAAAAGGTTTAAGGACCAAGCCCATTAAGTTTGGCCATATTCTAGAAGGTTATTAAGTCTATTCACATATTTTAAGGATAAATACTAATTATCTAAAATAATTATATGGATAAACGAATAAAAGAGTTTTATTAAATGGAAACTCTATACACGTTGACTGTAACGGTCCATCGGGCGACCGCCACAGCCTTGTGACGCGTATACTCTAGACCGTCACAGCCTGCAAGTTCCGTAAGTAAGAGAATGTATAAAAAGATTAGAACTTGATGATCTTATCCATAAGAGACCTAATTAGAATGACATGTAAAATCACTAGGGACTCTTAGAAGTCAGGTTTTAGCAGAATAAGGATAGATACAAATTATATAAATAATTATATAGGATAATTAGCAAAAGAGTTTGATTAATGTTGAACTCTGGGAACATTGAATGTAACGGTCTATCGTGAGACCGTCACATGTTTGTAACGCAGGGGTCTACGACCGTTACACCATGTTAGTTCCGTGAAGGAAAGAACGAGTAGAAAGATCAGAATCTTGAGATCTTATCCACTAGGGATCGACTTGGGAAGAGTTATAACATTACTAAGGACTCTTAGGTATTAGATTCTGGCAGATTAAGGACTCTAGAATCGATCTAATCTTCAAACTCTAGCCAAAACCCTATAAATAGGACCTAGTTCTAAACTGAGCAACCCTTACTTTTGCTCGCGTGGAATCAAGGTAAGGAGTCATAATTTCAGGTAAGTTCTTTAGAAACTTTTGTTTATAATACATTAGACTAATAGCTCTCCAAATTTCGTGCTAGGAGACAAAGCAACCAAGGAGTTAGAGCCCAAGGAAGTTGCTGAAAAGTCACAGGAAGAGGAGAGCTAGGGTACGTTTTTCAACCCTAAATTGGAAGTATGAAACCAAGTTAAGAGGTAGGTCATCTCATGAACGGCAAAAACAACTTCATAGGAATAAAAGCCCTCTGGTTTGATTGAATTCCATACATGATAGATCATGAATTTTATGTTTTAATAGTTCTATGCATTCATACATCTCTTAGCCCTAAGTAGAAAATTAAAAGATGTTATCTTGTCTATTCATTGAAACCCATGCATGTAGATAGCCTATACTTTGTTATCATGCCTAGGATAGACATGGTATTTGATTTACAGACATGATGTGTGTTGATCTCTTAGGTTTCATATTAGTTTCTGTCAGCAGACGCTCTGACGCATCATGGTAGGACCGTCACATGCATGTAACGGCCTTACGACAGACCGTCACACACTCTGTTATGTTTTCGTTTCACTGTTGTCTCTAACGCACCAGGACAGGAGCATTACATTACTGTAACGGCCCCTCGATAGACCGTCACAGACACTGTGACGCACCCCTGTTAGACCGTTAGACGTTGTGTTCTGTCAGCTCATGATAGAATAGTAACCAGTTATTTTACTTATAAGTAAACCTAGATAGCTAAGTTTTGACTTATTATTATGGTTTTAAGTTTTCTTACTGTTTCATATTGGAATTTGCATGACTTAGGCATCTTGAGCTATTTTAAGTTATGTTAATTTCATGTGCCAAAATTCTATAGTTTTGTATTTAAATCATGATTTTCTAAAATTGTATTAATGGAGTTTTATCATGGTTTCACATCATTACACCTTCACTCTTTATCAATAGAGTCATTCTTTAAGTACATGGCACATATTCTGATATGTTGTCCATTAGTTTACTTTGCACTATAGGAATATTATTCTTGGACAAGAGGACCTCTCTATTGGATATTCCTTCCAATGGACTAAGAAATCTTGTTTCAAGGCTTCCGTAATTCTCCGCGAGCCTGAGATTCCCACTTGGACGCCGAGTTGGTTGTACCATTAAAGCCCATTGATTAGACTACATGATCGATGTTTTCTGATTATCAGTAATGTAACGGCTCTGTGTTGGACCGGCAGGCACATGTAACGGCCCAATATAAGACCGTCACATTCATCTGAGTTTGAATTCTTGATTCGGGATTCAGACCAATGTAACAGCCTAATCCTGGACCGTCACATAATGTAACGGCCCAATGCATGACCGTCACCTTTCTCTGAGTCTATTTTTATTGTTCTGGACTCGGATCATTGTAACGGCCCACTACTGGAGCGTTACATGATGTAACAGCCCAGTAAACGACCGTCACATTGCTTAAGTATTTAACCCAAGGTTTGACCCAAGGGTTGATATTCCAAAGGTTCTAGATGGACTAATGATAGTCTAGAACTTATAATATTGATCAAGAAACTTAATATAATGATTAGAAAGAGAAATGAATGTACCGTTATGCTGTCGATTTATTTCCGTGAGCATGACATTGTTTAAGTCTTTTTCTGGATCTCTCATACTCTAAATTGAAGCATTCATTCACTGATTGTTGTTATCATGAGTTATTGAACTTATTATATTCTTGGCCATACTCTATTGTTACACTCATGGAAGTAGCTTGATTTATACGTGAAGATGCAGTTCGGGCACTGATTGTGTCCAAGGGCTCTATGCTAGTCCCCACGGCTGATTACCGGAAACATACTATTTTATAAATCATGGGGTATGATGCTACTAGCGTCGCATTGTGCTGGGAGTACTTTCTTTATAAATAAGTGAAATCCATGAGCACTCGTGAAAATCTAGTGAATTGCTACATGATTGACATTCTCGTGCGTAACCTTTATGGTTATGAAAGTGAAAGTGAAAGTGCATTCTCGTTACATTCTTGTTCATGAAAGGCCAAATATCATGTTCTTGTTACATTTTTGCTAGTTCATTCTTGTTCACTCTATCTTACATGATTATCGTGTTACTTTGGTTTAATCGCATGATATTCGCATTTGCATGATTTTGCCTTACTTCTTTAGAGCTAAATTGTTAATTACTTTAATAGTGCCTTCATCTTGATGCGAAGGTACCTACTGGGCAAGTGTGCTCATTACCTATTTCCAATCTTTTTCAGGAGATGGAAGTGAATCTGATTCGGATTGGGAATGTTCAAGTAGCGGATCCGAGAGTGAATAAAGAATGAGCGAAGACTTAGGAAGTCTACATTGTTTAGATTGAGTCTATGTAATTTCATATTTCTTGAGTCTAGTGCATAATGGAAATTGAATTAGTGGATGTATTTGAATATTTTATAGTCAATGAAATAAAGTGGGAGTTTGAATATATATATATATTATGCAATTGCATCTTTATGTGTGATTGTTTGGCGCTCTGATTGTTCTTGCTCGCAAGAGGCTTACCATGCCGGCTGTTCGCGCTCCCCGAGTTAGTCTTCCGCTGTAATAAAGGCTCGGGGCGTGACAGTTAAGTTGGTATCAAAGCCTAAGTCTCATGACTTAGGGAAAAAGAGTCATGTCATAAGACAAGTCCAAGGTTTTAGGACCCATACCTATGGACTAAGGAAGAAATTTCCATACCCATGTGAGAATTGGGTAGAGCCCGGGATGAGATAGTTATATAGAAATTACCTTAGGATAAATCTTCCCGACTCTAAATAACTAAAATGTCCATGATTCTCAGGTACCTTGATTCTCAATGGCTCATTGTATAAACAGGGGCGAGATGCAGCAAACTGTTGCGGGACTTACTCAAGCCCTACAAACAGTGGCCCAAGCCGGTGGAAGGGCTGGCACGGGTAACTTGCACGGTAATTTCCGAAGTTTAAATCCTCCACGATTCTCTAGATCTTCTAACCCGGATGAAGCGGAAAATTGGATCGACGGAATGAATTGAATATTCGATGTCATGCGATGCACCGACCAGGAGAACGTTTGACTTGCCATGTTCCAATTAAATAAGGATGCTCGTACGTGGTGAAAATCCATTCCGGCACCACCTGCAGATGCACCTCATACATGGGAGGGTTTTCTTACACTTTTTCAAGCCAAGTATTTTTCCGAGCATGTAAAGGAGAGAAAAGCTATGGAATTTGCCTCCTTAAAACAAGGCGCGATGTCTGTGCTAGAGTATGAATTACAATTCTCTCGACTAGCACCATATGCTCCTCACTTGATAAGCACAGATTTATTGAAAGCCAATCGATTTATGGATGGTTTAAGACCCGGATTCATCCAACAACTTGGAACTCAGAATATCCGCACCTATACCGAGATGGTTCAAAGAGCGCATCTATGTGAAAGAACCATGGAGAAAGTGGAGAGGCTCCGAGAAGAAAGGTCAAGCCGAAAACATGATAGGCAAGAAGAGAAAGAAATAGATGAGGGTGAAAACCGTCACATTAAGAGGTCCCGTAATGGGAACGGTAATGGAAAAAGAAATGGAAATGGAAACGGGAAGGATAAGAAAGTTAAAGAAGAGAAGGAGCAAGCCGTGGCACCTTGCTCATTTTGTGAAAAATTTGGGCACTCGGCAGAACAATGTTGGAAGCGTCTCGGTGCGTGTCTCAAATGTGGAAGCCGGGAACATCGCCTGCCCCTATGTCCTTTCATCAACGGACAATCTTCAAGGGATAACAACGGACGCGGGAAGCAAGGTCGATTAAATGCCATTCTAGACAAGGAAGGTAAGATGATAAAAGGTACTCTCTTAACCCAGTCGTCTAACATTAATTCTTAATACATTAAAATAAGTGCACTCTCCGAAATCCATATATTGAATTTGGGGACCAAATTCTCTTAAGTGGGGGAGGGTGTAAGACCCCAGAATTTATGTAAATAAAATTTACATTTATAAATAATTTTCTAGAATTTATAAAGGCTTAAATGTATTAATAAATGGGTTATTAGATTAATAAGTCATTATAAGGCCCATTTGTGTTAAATAATTAACCAAATCCATTTAAATAAAGTCCAAAAGATTTAAGGACCAAGCCCATTAAGTTTGGCCCATATTCTAGAAGGTTATTAAGTCTATTCACATATTTTAAGGATAAATACTAATTATCTAAGATAATTATATGGATAAACGAATAAAAGAGTTTTATTAAATGGAAACTCTATACACGTTGACTGTAACGGTCCATCGGGCGACCGCCACAGCCTTGTGACGCATATACTCTAGACCATCACAGCCTGCAAGTTCCGTAAGTAAGAGAATGTATAAAAAGATTAGAACTTGATCATCTTATCCATAAGAGACCTAATTAGAATGACATGTAAAATCACTAGGGACTCTTAGAAGTCAGGTTTTAGCAGAATAAGGATAGATACAAATTATATAAATAATTATATAGGATAATTAGCAAAAGAGTTTGATTAATGTTGAACTCTGGGAACATTGAATGTAACGGTCTATCGTGAGACCGTCACATGTTTGTAACGCAGGGGTCTACGACCGTTACACCCTGTTAGTTCCGTGAAGGAAAGAACGAGTAGAAAGATCAGAACCTTGAGATCTATCCACTGGGGATCGACTTGGGAAGAGTTATAACATTACTAAGGACTCCTAGGGATTAGATTCTGGCAGATTAAGGACTCTAGAATTGATCTAATCTTTAAACTCTAGCCAAAACCCTATAAATAGGACCTAGTTCTGAACTGAGCAAACCTTACTTTTGCTCGCGTGGAATTAAGGTAAGGAGTCATAATTTCAGGTAAGTTCTTTAGAAACTTTTGTTTATAATACATTAGACTAATAGCTCTCCAAATTTCGTGCTAGGAAACCAAGCAACCAAGGAGTTAGAGCCCAAGGAAGTTGCTAAAACGTCACAGGAAGAGGAGAGCTAGGGCACGTTTTTCAACCCTAAATTGGAAGTTTAAAACCAAGTTAAGAGATAGGTCATCTCATGAACAGAAAAAATAGCTTGATAGGAATAAAAGCCCTCTGGTTTGATTGGATTCCATGCATGATAGATCATGAATTTCATGTTTTAATAGTTCTATGCATTCATACATCTCTTAGCCCTAAGTAGAAAATTAAAAGATGTTATCTTATCTATTCACTGAAACCCATGCATGTAGATAGCCTATACTTTGTTATCATGCCTAGGATAGACATGGTATTTGATTTACAGACATGATGTGTGTTGATCTCTTAGGTTTCATATCAGTTTCTGTCAGCATACGCTCTGACGCATCATGGTAGGACCGTCACATGCATGTAACGGCCTTACGACAGACCGTCACACACTCTGTTATGTTTTCGTTTCACTATTGTCTCTAACGCACCAGGATAGGAGCGTTACATTACTGTAACGGCCCCTCGATAGACCATCACAAACACTGTGATGCACCCCTGTTAGACCGTTAGACGCTGTGTTCTGACAGCTCATGACAGAATAGTAACTAGTTAAGTTTACTTATAAGTAAACCTAGATAGCTAAGTTTTGACTTGTTATTATGGTTTTAAGTTTTCTTACTGTTTCATATTGGAATTTGCATGACTTAGGCATCTTGAGCTATTTTAAGTTATGTTAATTTCATGTGCCAAAATTCTATAGTTTTGTATTTAAATCATGATTTTCCAAAATTGTATTAATGGAGTTTTATCATGGTTTCACATCATTACACCTTCACTCTTTATCAATAGAGTCATTCTTTAAGTACATGGCACATATTCCGATATGTTGTCCATTAGTTCACTTTGCACTATAGGAACATTATTCTTAGACATGAGGACCTCTCTATTGGATATTCCTTCCAATGGACTAGGAAATCTTGTTTCAAGGCCTCTGTAATTCTCCGCGAGCCTGGGATTCCCACTTGGACGCCGAGTTGGTTGTACCATTAAAGCCCATTGATTAGACTACATGATCGATGTTTTCTGATTATCAGTAATGTAACGGCTCTGTGTTAGACCGTCAGGCACATGTAACGGCCCAATATAAGACTGTCACATTCATCTGAGTTTGAATTCTTGATTCGGGATTCAGACTAATGTAACGGCCTAATCCTGGACCGTCACATAACGTAACGGCCCAATGCATGACCGTCACCTTTCTCTGAGTCTATTTTTATTGTTCTGGACTCGGATCATTGTAACAGCCCACTATTGGAGCGTTACATGATGTAACGGCCCAGTAAACGACCGTCACATTGCTTAAGTATTTAACCCAAGGTTTGACCCAAGGGTTGATATTCCAAAGGTTCTAGATGGACTAATGATAGTCTAGAACTTATAATATTGATCAAGAAACTTAATATAATGATTGGAAAGAGAAAATAATGTACTGTTATGCTGTCGATTTATTTCCGTGAGCATGACATTGTTTAAGTCTTTTTCTTGATCTCTCATACTCTAAATTGAAGCATTCATTCATTGATTGTTGCTATCATGAGTTATTGAACTTATTATATTCTTGGCCATACTCTATTGTTACACTCATGGAAGTAGCTTGATTTATACGTGAAGATGCAGTTCGGGTGTTGATTGTGTCCAAGGGCTCTATGCTAGTCCCCACGGCTGATTGTCAGAAACATACTATTTTATAAACCATGGGGTATGATGCTACTGGCATCGCATTGCGCTGGGAGTAATTTCTTTATAAATAAGTGAAATCCATGAGCACTCGTGAAAATCTATTGAATTGCTACATGATTGACATTCTCGTGCGTAACCTTTATGGTTATGAAAGTGAAAGTGAAAGTGCATTCTCGTTACATTCTTATTCCTGAAAGGCCAAATATCATGTTCTTGTTACATTTTTACTAGTTCATTCTTGTTCACTCTATCTTACATGATTATCGTGTTACTTTGGTTTAATCGCATGATATTCGCATTTGCATGATTTTACCTTACTTCTTTAGAGCTAAATTGTTAATTACTTTAATAGTGCCTTCATGTTGATGCGAAGATACCTACTGGGCAAGTGTGCTCATTACTTATTTCCAATCTTTTTCAGGAGATGGAAGTGAGTCTGATTCGGATTGGGAATGTTCAAGTAGCGGATCCGAGAGTGAATAAAGAATGAGCGAAGACTTAGGAAGTCTACATTGTTTAGATTGAGTCTATGTAATTTCCTATTTCTTGAGTCTAGTGCATAATGGAAATTGAATTAGTGGATGTATTTGAATATTTGATTATCAATGAAATAAAGTGCGAGTTTGAATATATATATATATATATATATATATATTGTGCAATTACATCTTTATGTGTGATTATCTTACGCTCTGATTGTTCTTGCTCGCAAGAGGCTTACCATGCCGGCTGTTCGCGCTCCCCGAGTTAGTCTTCCGCTGTAATAAAGGCTCGAGGCGTGACAATCAGCTTGTGTTGTATCCGTTTTTATTTTTTATGCATTGTAATGGGTACGGCCTATCTGATGTACCAAAACTCGTTGACATAAAAAAAATGAGGATTTGCTGTCTATATTGGTTTCTTACATGGATGGGGGCTCAAAGATAGAACTTCCGTAGGGCCGCAATGTTGCAAGTCCAAGCGATGGGTTTTTCTTCCATAGGAGATAGTCGGTATGCTCCTTTTCCGAGCGTCTCAACCACTTGGTACGGGCCTTCCCAATTAGGGGCCAGCTTTCCCACCGCATCGAGTGGTCGAGAGGCTCCGACTTTCCTGAGAATGAGATCTCCTGGCTAGAACTGCCTGTCTCGAACCCGGGCGTTGTAGTAACGAGTCATGCATCGTTGATACTCCGTTGCTCGGATCCTTGCGATCTCGTGCGCTTCGTCAGCCAGGTCCAAGTTTTCCAGCAGCTTCTGTTCATTAGACTCATGCAGGATGTGGATAACCCAAAGGGATGGGCTACCGATCTCCAGGGGGATGACTGTCTCGGCGCCATATACTAGCTGGAAGGGAGTTTCGACCGTGGCAGCTCTTGGAGTGGTTCGGTACGACCATATTATGCTAGGCAATTCCTCGAGCCAATTACCCTTGGCTTTCCCGAGCCATGTCTTTATGCCTTTGAGGATAGTTTTGTTGGCATTCTCGACCAGTCCATTAGCCTGAGGGTGAGCTACCGAGGTGAAGTGATTGCGAATATGTAGGTTGGAACACTTATTCTTAAAATAAGTGCTATCAAATTGTCGACCATTATCACTCACGATCACTCAGGAGATGCCAAAACGATAGATGATCGACCTCCACACGAAACTCTAGATCACTGCTTCTGTTAGCTTGGCAGTAGCCTCGAATTCGATCCACTTGCAGAAATAGTCGATGGCGACGATAAGGAACTTTTTATGAGCTTGGGCTACTTTGAATGGACTGAGGATATCAATTCCCCACTGAGTGAAGGGGTATGGCTCGGTTAGAGTTATGAGCTCCGAGGCTGGTTGGTGGATCAGATGGTTGAACCTCTGGCGGCGGTCACACTTTCAAGCATATGCGGAGCAGTCCCGCTAGAGAGTGGGCCACCAGTAATATTGGTGCAATAAAATCCTCGCTATCGACCTCCCCCCTTGGTGCACTCCACAGATCCCTTCGTGAATTTCTTCTATGGCTTGCTGGGCTTCCGAGGCGTCAAGACACTTGAGGAGGGGGCCGGCGAAAGATAATCTATAAAGGTTTCCGTTGAATAATATGAACCGCCAAGCTTGGTACTTGAGTCTCCTGGCCTCCCGAGGGTCGTCGGGCTCTCAGGAGTCGGCTGGTCTGGCTACGTACAGGGTCCTCCAATCGTCGGGTGATGCCTGCATGGTCGCTACGATTTCGATTTCCACGCTCGGTCATTCCAACTCTTCGAGTAGGATGGATCGGGTCCCTTCTGAGGTGATGGAAGAGGCCAAGCAAGAGAGGGCATCCGCTCGGGAGTTTTCCTCCCGAGCTATTTGGATTACCTGAAAGCTCTTGAATGATCGGGCTATCTCTATCACCAAATGAAGGTATTTGACCACCTGTGGTTTCCAAGCTTCGTAGTCTCCATGGATCTGGCTGGCGACCAACTGAGAGTCAGTGTAGATGTTGACTCGCTTGGCTCCCAAGCGCTTCGCCATCCTAGCCCCAGAAATCAGGCCTTCGTACTCGGAGGCCTTGTTGGATGCCTGGAAGTTGAACTTCAAAGTGTTGAGTCCCGAATGGTGGCAATCAAGAGGGGAGGGGTGAATTTATTGGCCAATTAAAACTTCTTCTCAAGTGACAACCTTGTTTAATAAACACACAAGCGCTAGGCCTCACTCGATCAGGACCACACTCGTGAATGCGTGTGAATAAGAGTAGGTGGTTGAAGATGAAAATGGTGTACACTCAGCTCACCTGATAGGGTGCAAGGCCCGGATACAGAGGGGGGGTGAATGTATCCCTCTTCAAAATTGCCCAAATTAAATCTTGTAGCTAGACACAGTCGCGGAATACAAACAAATCAAATGAACGTTGAACAAACACTTAGAGCGCGCCTAAGCAATCATCTAGCGGAAGCAAACGAAATTAATTAACCCACTGCACAATGATTTTTTAGGTAGTTCGGTCCTCCAGACCTACATCCACCCCTCACTCCAAACTGGAGTGAGGCTTCCACTAGCAACAGCTAGAACGCAGACTCAGTCTGCAACAGGTGCTGCCTAACAGCTTGACCAGGGGAACAACCTCCCCTCTTCCTCCAGACCGGAGGGAAAACACAAGTGACTCCTAGCCACTTGCAACCAGAGACAAAGTCTCTCTTCCTCCAAACTAGGAGGGAACCCACAAGTGACTCTCAGCCACTTGCAACCAGAGGCGAAGTCCCTCTTCCTCCAAACCAGGAGGGAACCCACAAGTGACTCCCAGCCACTTGCAACCGGAGACACAATGTCTCCCTTCTCGTGAGTCCACAGGAGGAACCCCGATCTCAAACCAGAGAATCGAAAAACATAGTGATCAAATGAAAAGGAAAAAGAAAACAAAAGATAGAACCACAGCGACTGAAAGCTGTAAAGAATAATAACAAGATGTCGCTCCCATGGAGGTGACTAGCCTGGATTTGATCCACGGTCTAGCAGGAGCAGATCTTCAAGCAGCTTCCCTTCTTCTCCTCTAAATCTTCTCCTCTAACTCTTTATCTCTCTCTCTATCTCTCTTCTTCTCTGCTGCACTTCTCTTCTTCTCTCGATCTCTACTCTCAAAGGATCTCTCTCTCTTTCTTCTCGAGCTCTCTTTCTATCTCTACTGCTCTCCTTTTTCTTCTCTCAATCTCTTTCTCTGTTCTTCTTCTTCTTCGGCTGGCTAACCTTCTCTTTTTCTTCTGGGGACCTTTCCTCTAGTACCAGCAGCAGCCTTCGAAGGAGTAAAGAGGCTCTTTATAGGAACAGGGCCTTCGTGTGGATCAAGCAGCAGTAGTCTACTGAAATTCCACTGGTCCACGTGTCAGGGAATAGAAGTTTCTTTTCCTAGGATCACGTGCCAATCGTTTGCCCCTTTATCCACGGGCCATTCACCTGTCAAATAGTCAGTCGAAGACAATATCAGCTAAAGTCAGTAAGACCCTGTACAGGCTTCATTCATGCAAGCAAGGCCATGCATGGCTGTACAGAGTTGGTCGAGTGAAGCAATGGACGAGTGTACAGACTTGTTGAGACAATGCATGAACAAATGATGCAATGTACAGACTTGATGGCGTGAAGTTCTGAATGCATATGAGAAAGTATATACATTGGCGATGAGTGCTCAAACATGCCACCAAGCGAGTGTACACACTTTGTATACAATGTGCAGAGCCATGTACAGACTTTGTTATGCAAGGCTATGGCATGCTATCAAGCAATGTACAGACTTTGCTACCTAGCATTAATGCATGAATGCATCATGTATAGACTTGATGAATTGGCGCAGGGACATAATAGCAAAGGATGTATAGACTTGTGTGTGTGTGCGACCAGACAATGAATGCATGATAGCGAGTGTATAGACTTTGCATCCATCAAAGTATGCACAACGAAAATGGATGCTCAGGCATGCAGTCAAAGGATGTACAGACTTAGCAGCGAGATGCACACAATGTATAGACTTGTTCAAACATCAACAGATGGACGTATAGACTTAGAGTATGCATTCTAGGCAAACACTGTACAGACTTTGATGGAGAGATACACACAAGCACATAGGAACTATGCACAACGAATAAGGATGCACTGACTAGCCCTTGAACGAGTGTATACATTTGGTGTGCATGCGACAGTAATATACAAGCTTGCTGGTTTGAAATGCAGAATGCACTTAAACAAAGTATGCACAATGAGTATGGATGCACGAACATGCTATCAGCAAGTGTGCAGACTCTGCATGCAGCAATGTGCAGACTTGCTCAAGTGAACGATGCCCAAATGCATATAGTGTATGGACGTAGCGTGAATGCATGGACTATGCTATATTGACTTGATGCATGGACAATGTATGGACTTAGCGTGAATGCATGGACTATGCTGTATTGACTTGATGCACGGACAGTGTATGGACTTGAGTTCGTGCAACACACAGCCTGTACATACTTGTGTGCGTGTAAGCAATGTGCAGACTTGCTAAGGATGCATAGACTTTGTGAGACGCTGAGACAATGTATAGACTTTGGACATGATGCAATGTATAGACTCACAAAGACGCTGAATGAGACGCTAGGTGAGACGGTAAGTCAATGTACAGACTTGAACGCCTGCATGCTATGCGATGTACAGACTTCGAAGGCTTGCATGCTGTGCGATGTACAGACTTCGAAGGCTTACATGCTATGCGATGTACAGACTTAGTGTTGCAAACACAGGCTGTACAGACTTTGAATGTGCATGCATGAGAGACATGAAATGCATTGGCTGTACAGACTTGATCAATGTACTGACTCTGTCATGCTCACAGTTAATGCATGTAACAAGGATGTACAGACTTACTGTAATGATGCACAACCATAACAGAAACCAATGTGCAGACTTCGTATGCCACGATGTACAGACTTGCTGTGTGCATAAGGCAAGGCTAACGGATGTATAGACTTGCCGTGCCTGCAACAAGACCCTGTACAGACTTAATGCATGTGAAATGCAGCAAGGCAATGTGTATGCAGTGATGCAATGTGCAGGACTTCCACAAGCAGAGAAATGCATAAACCTTACAGAATGACTGAACATATTTATGAATGCTTTATGATTTGATAAAATGACTGAACATCACATGGTGACTCACAGTGTTTGACTCACATAAAAACCAATCATCAAAACCATAAGGGCACAACAATCTCCCCCTTTTTGATGATGGCAACACTGTGAGTCATTCTGATGACTCAAACTATTCTCCCCCTTTGACTTCATCACAAAAGGAAATAGTTTGAGAGGGAAGTTCAAACAAATTTATGACTCAATCAATTTCTCCCCCTTGTTATTATCAAGATGAACCATGGAGAGGTATGAATGTAGAAATGTAGATGCAACAAGAAATGCAAGATCTCCCCCTAAATATATGAATGCAAGCACACAATTTTTCCCCCTTTAAGAAATGCTATGCAGCATGATTCATATGACAAGGAAGCTCCCCCTTAAACAATGAACAGAAGAGATATCATGGGGAAAATGGTGAATTGAAGAACCAGAGAGACACCCAGAGAGAGCTGAATGCATATTCAAATATCAAATGATACCACTAGAGATGAACCAAATGATGTGTTGGAAACACATGACTAGATACCACTCAGATAGATGAATTTCCAATGAGTGAGAGAACAATTTCAATAGGATATCAATCTCATAAGTCTGAAGATGTAACAGTTTTAGAGACTTCCATTATGAAGACTTATGAATGAAACTTAACAAGTCAAGCTTGGTTTAAATGTGATGCAAACGCAGTCTTTCAAAAAAAAACTATACTCACATCTGAATTCAGATTTTAATAAAAGTGAACCAAGCAAACATAACACTACTTCAATTAACCTCCCATCATCTTATTCAATAGATTTCAATGACTTCTTTTAGGAGAAAGCATACATCAGTATTGAGGTTAAACAAATGGTCATTTCAGAGATAAACACTTAATGGGTTTAGCTGAAAATTTTATTTCTCTTCATTTAGAGAACAGTCAGGGATGGTTCATGCCTTTTGTCGTAAAGGTAGACGCTGGTTAGACGCCAGTACCCCTAGCTTATTTAGCAGAAACTCCCATTCTGTTTCAGACATGATATCATTTTTTTTCAATTTTTTTTTAAAGTTCTGAACAGAGTTAGTCAAGAAGCCTCATGACTTATGGTCCATTATCTTTGACAAGGATCCTAGTTTCTCAGCGCATTTGACCATTGCTCTGCCATTCATTTAACACAATTTTACATTTAAACAGTTACCCAAGATATTGAAGAAAGACTTGTTTAAAAGCAATACAGATTACATGCATTTCAACTAAGTAGGTCATGATCTCAATATGACAGATATTAGAAGGTCTTTCAAAGCATGACATGAAGTGCAAGGTTAAAGTTTACTAAGTCTGATTCAGATATTTTCAAGAAGTTCATCTTCAAACTTGCGAAATGCATTAAATCTAAACCAACTTAAGCCTTTTAGACGTTCATAATTCCACATAATGCGAGATTCCTTATTGATAACAAATTCGGATTTATGATCATGATATGCGGATTGAAATCTTCTCAGTTGATTATTGAGCTGAGAGCATCATAGCTGTGTCTGGGAATAGACAGATCAGCTTGACAGATAAGGCAGGAGGAAATTTCAGAAGAAAAAAAATTTCTTTTGACAAGATAAAAGAAACAGCATGGAGACATCAATTTGAAGTCCTCATTGCAAACTTGACTGAGAGACTGACCAGAGGGAGAGACAGTGTCTAATGGAAAACAGATAAGCCTATGGATGCTCCCCCTGAGTACATGCATGCAACCCCCCCTTTTTTTTATTTTTCAATATGTATGTCATGCAAGGTAACAGGAGGTCAGGCATGTTTCAGGATCTACAAGGTTTAATATGTAATGAATTCTGACAAGTGTATGTATTTGGCAACCTGCATGCAATGCATTGACTCCCCCTGACAGTATGCATTCAATCAATTTTTTTTGACATTTTCAATGTAATGAAATGCAATGCAATTAACTACATGTATGCAAAGACATGCAAAGACTCAACAAACTCCCCCTGAATACATGCAGTGTTTGAAGATTTTAAATGCAACAAGTGTATTGATAGAATGCAGAGAGTTTTGACAAATTATGCATCATGAGTGAATATGTAATCCATTCAGCAAACGAAATTATCATGACATGCAAGTATCTAGAGCATACAAATTCAGAAGATAGGACTTAAGCAGAGTTTTCATAACTAACATGTTCAGTGCAATCCTGGGGTTCCAATTTTTGAGTGCCTTGGTTTATTGACCCCCTTTATTCCTCAGCTTCCAAGGCACACCTGCAAGTTAGCACACTATTTTGCACGGGCAGGTACCCAAGAGGTTTTGGGTCCTGAATTAATAGTGACACCTTTGGCAGGTGTTCTAAACAATTTTTTTAGCATGAAGGTCATCAGATCACATCAAGTAGTAATTATTCATTGAATGACCTATTTGACCACATTAATAGCAGGATGCAGCAGATTTCAGATTTGATTTATGCACATTCTTATTAGCATGAATTCTATGTGCATATGCATGAAATTTTTTGTTAACAGAATTAAAATTCTGTTTACCAAAACCAGTTTGGCTTTGATATCCTACCAGCCAACAGGTTGCAGCCCTGTGACCTGGCTTTCCACATTCAAAATATAGAGAAGAATTCATTCTGTTAAAATTCTCATAAATAGCATGTCTTTTGTAGGGATTTTAGCATGTTTAAAATTCACATTCCTACCCTGGATATACCAACAGTCCTTGACTGTATGGCCATGCTTTCTACAATGAGAGCATTTGAGAGAATTTCTTCTGAACGAGCCTGACCAGCATTCAGAGGTCTTGTGACCAGTTTTGTTGCAGTTAAAGCAAGTGATATGCTGGTTCATTAAAACAAATTTGTTCTTATTAAAAACATGTTGGGTTGCAGGGAATTTAGCATGATATGAATGAGATGTTTTCTTACCACTTGCAAACCAGCATTGTGTAATTGTGTGTCCTAATTTGCCACAGTGAAAGCATTCAATTTTCTTTTTCTAAGATGAAGAATTTTTATCATGAAATTTCCTAGCATTCATTATGATGGCCCTCATATCATCTTTCTCCATCAACCTGCACTCATGCATCAGATGACCAGGTTTATGACAATAGTGACATGACATTTTCCTTTTGTGTGCATGTGTGTGTGTGTTTAAGTCATGTGTCACATGCACAGCATCAACATGAGTGTTTCTTTGCTTATTCTTCACATGAACATATTTTTTCACTTTTTCATTTCGTTTCTGAATGTCAGTTTGTTTCTGCATTTTCTGAACAATGGGCTGTTTATCTTTTGAGGTGGTGGCTACATTTGATGAAGTGACAAACGATGTCATTAGCTTATTTTTTAGAGCCTTTTTATTGACATTGTTGTAGCCTAACCCTTCCTTCCTGACATTGACTTTTACACCTAGTAGCTTGTCTAGGTTTTCTTACCCACTCACAAACTTAGACAAAGAGTTCCTCAAGTCTTTGATTTCATATTCCAGAGAGGCAATTTGTAACTCATAACTGGCAATCTCTTGCTCACTGCAATTCACACATTCACTTAGCACCTTGTTAGCAGTTTTATATTTCTCAACTTCATGTTCCAGATTGCTCAGTTTATCAGATTCTTCTATGTGAACAAACTTTCCTCTTTCTAATGTTACAAGTCTTTCAGACATAGCAGAGTTCAGCTGTTTCAACTTTTCATTCTCCTTAGATAGAGCATCATTTTGAATTAACTCATCAAGAAGAGTCTGATCTTCTGAGTAAACCTTGCTTTTTCTCCCAGCTTCAAACTCTCTCAATTCTTTTTGCTGTTTTTCAAGATCTTTCTGCAATTCCATATTTACAGATTTTATGGCATTAAATTTTTCAATCAGCAAATCATTCTCTCGTTTAAGTTTCTCTAATTTTTCTTCATTTTCTTTGGAGAATTTTTTGAGAGAATCTTTTTCAGACTTCAGCTTGTTTAAATCTGAGTTCACACTTTCAAAATTTTTCAACAATTTTTCATACTGGTCATGATACTTAACAAGAGTCTGATTATCATTATTTGAACTGAGTTTCTCTTTGAGTTCAGATATCTCATTTACAAGTTCTTGACTTTCCATTTTTAGCAATCTAATTTGTTCCAGCAGCTTTTTATTATCAGACTTATATGCATCATGATATTGTTTCAGCTTTGAACAATTTTCACATGGAGAACTTGAACTACCCTGATCACTTTTCTTTTTCAAGTTCTTGCATTGTTTTCTTAAATGTTCATGAGATTCAAGCAACTCAACATTTGCATTCTCCCAATCATCTAAAGAAAAATTCTCGAAGGGATTTACCTCTTCATCATCATCATCTTCATTCTGATTGCTGCCTTGATCTCTGCCATTAGCCATCATGCAGCTGTCCTCATTTCTCCTTTGACCTAGCTTCAGCATATCCAGGATGTCCTTAGCGGACCTACAATCATGGAAGCAAGAGTGTAAGGCCTTGTCAGTAGCTGCTTTCATTAAATTCAGAGCTCTTTGATTCTCTTCATGCCTTGATCTGTGACTGTCAGTCCACTTGGACTCTTTCTTTGGCAATCTGTGAGGACCATGTGAAATTAACTTCCACAGATCAAGATTAACTGATTTAACATATTTGCGCAGACTGATAAACCACACATTAAAATTAGAATCGTTGAAAACCAGTGGATCACCCATGGAAATAGATCAGATTAATGCAACAGGAATAATGATGCACCAAGATCGAGATAGCACCGAAGACTGTAAGATCGGATCTGCAGGTCGCTGGACCTTCTATGCAGACACCCGCTCTGATACCAATTGATAGGGTGCAAGGCCCGGATACAGAGGGGTGTGAATGTATCCCTCTTCAAAATTGCCCAAATTAAATCATGTAGCTAGACACAGTCGCGGAATAAAAACAAACCAAATGAACGTTGAACAAACACTTGGAGCGTGCCTAAGCAATCATCTAACGGAAGCAAACGAAATCAATCAACCCACTGCAGAATGATTTTTTAGGTGGTTCGGTCCTCCAGACCTACATCCACCCCTCACTCCAAATCGGAGTGAGGCTTCCACTAGCAACAGCTAGAACGTAGACTCAGTCTGCAACAGGTGCTGCCTAACAGCTTGACCAGGGGAACAACCTCCCCTCTTCCTCCAGACCGGAGGGAAAACACAAGTGACTCCAAGCCACTTGCAACCAGAGACGAAGTCTCTCTTCCTCCAAACCAGGAGGGAACCCACAAGTGACTCCCAGCCACTTGCAACCAGAGACGAAGTCTCTCTTCCTCCAAACCAGGAGGGAACCCACAAGTGACTCCCAGCCACTTGCAACCGGAGACACAATGTCTCCCTTCTCGTGAGTCCACAGGAGGAACCCCGATCTCAAACCAGAGAATCGAAAAACAAAGTGATCAAATGAAAAGGAAAAAGAAAACAAAAGATAGAACCACAGCGACTGAAAGCTGTAAAGAATAATAACAAGATGTGGCTCCCATGGAGCTGACTGGCCTGGATTTGATCCACGGTCCAGTAGGAGCAGATCTTCAAGCTGCTTCCCTTCTTCTCCTCTAACTCTTTATCTCTCTCTCTATCTCTCTTCTTCTCTGTTGCACTTCTCTTCTTCTCTCGATCTCTGCTCTCAAAGGATCTCTCTCTCTTTCTTCTCGAGCTCTCTTTCTATCTCTGCTGCTCTCCTTTTTCTTCTCTCAATCCCTTTCTCTATTCTTCTTCTTCTTCGGCTGGCTAACCTTCTCTTTTTCTTCTAGGGACCTTTCCTCTAGTACCAGCAGCAGCCTTCGAAGGGGTAAAGAGGCTCTTTATAGGAACAGGGCCTTCGTGTGGATCAAGCAGCAGCAGTCAACTAAAATTCCACTGGTCCACGTGTCAAGGAATTGAAGTTTTTTTCCTAGGATCACGTGCCAATCGTTTGCCCCTTTATCCACGAGCCATTCACATGTCAAATAGTCAGTCGAAGATAATATCAGCTAAAGTCAGTAAGACCCTGTATAGGCTTCATTCATGCAAGCAAGGCAGTGCATGGCTGTACAGAGTTGGTCGAGTGAAGCAATGGACGAGTGTACAGACTTGTTGAGACAATGCATGAACAAACAATGCAATGTACAGACTTGATGGCGTGAAGTTCTGAATGCATATGAGAAAGTATATACATTGGCGATGAGTGCTCAGACATGCCACCAAGCGAGTGTACACACTTTGTATACAATGTGCAGAGCCATGTACAGACTTTGTTATGCAAGGCTATGGCATGCTATCAAGCAATGTACAGACTTTGCTACCTAGCATTAATTCTTGAATGCATCATGTATAGACTTGATGAACTGGCGTAGGGACATAACAGCAAAGGATGTATAGACTTGTGTGTGTGTGCGACCAGACAATGAATGCATGATAGCGAGTGTATAGACTTTGCATCTATCAAAGTATGCACAACGAAAATGGATGCTCAGGCATGCAGTCAAAGGATGTACAGACTTAGCAGCGAGATGCACATAATGTATAGACTTGTTCAAACATCAACAGATGGACGTATAGACTTAGAGTATGCATTCTAGGCAAACGCTGTACAGACTTTGATGGAGAGATACACACAAGCACATAGGAAGTATGCACAACGAATAAGGATGCACTGACTAGCCCTTGAACGAGTGTATACATTTGGTGTGCATGCGACAGCAATGTACAAGCTTGCTGGTTTGAAATGCAGAATGCACTTAAACAAAGTATGCACAATGAGTATGGATGCACGAACATGCTATCAGCAAGTGTGCAGACTCTGCATGCAGCAATGTGCAGACTTGCTCAAGTGAACGATGCCCAAATGCATATAGTGTATGGACGTAGCATGAATGCATGGACTATGCTGTATTGACTTGATGCACAGACAATGTATGGACTTAGCGTGAATGCATGGACTATGCTGTATTGACTTGATGCACGGACAGTGTATGGACTTGAGTTCGTGCAACACACAGCCTGTACATACTTGTGTGCGTGTAAGCAATGTGCAGACTTGCTAAGGATGCATAGACTTTGTGAGACGCTGAGACAATGTATAGACTTTAGACATGATGTAATGTATAGACTCACAAAGATGCTGAATGAGACGGTAAGTCAATGTACAGACTTGAACGCCTGCATGCTATGCGATGTACAGACTTCGAAGGCTTGTATGATGTGCGATGTACAGACTTCGAAGGCTTGCATGCTGTGCGATGTACAGACTTAGTGTTGCAAACACAGGCTGTACAGACTTTGAATGTGCATGCATGAGAGACATGAAATGCATTGGCTGTACAGACTTGATCAATGTACTGACTCTGTCATGCTCACAGTTAATGCATGTAACAAGGATGTACAGAGTTGCTGTAATGATGCACAACCATAACAGAAACCAATGTGAAGACTTTGTATGCCACGATGTGCAGACTTGCTGTGTGCATAAGGCAAGGCTAACGGATGTATAGACTTGCCGTGCCTGCAACAAGACCCTGTACAGACTTAATGCGTGTGAAATGCAGCAAGGCAATGTGTATGCAGTGATGCAATGTGCAGGACTTCCAGAAGCAGAGAAATGCATAAACCTTACAGAATGACTGAACATATTTATGAATGCTTTATGATCTGATAAAATGACTGAACATCACATGGTGACTCACAGTCTTTGACTCACATAAAAACCAATCATCAAAACCACAAGGGCACAACATCACCAGGAAGCCCACTCGACAAAATATGCGAAATATCAAACAACAAGTGAAACACGGGATTTTTAGGTGGTTCGGGTACACTGCCGTGTCCCCTACCTCCACCCCTCACACGTGAGGATTAACGCTTCACTATGAAGTGAGCCACACACACAAGCTATGTAGAACAGCAACCACACACACGCGACACCCGATCTG
Source organism: Amorphophallus konjac (assembly GCA_022559845.1). Lineage (NCBI taxonomy): Eukaryota > Viridiplantae > Streptophyta > Magnoliopsida > Alismatales > Araceae > Amorphophallus > Amorphophallus konjac. Next base: position 233,319,772 of record CM040127.1, read on the forward strand.
GGTTGCCACACACACACATACACACGTTCGTGTTTCCAAACACGAACAACACACACATAGAAATCAGATTTAAGTTTTACAACAGATGCTAAAGTTCAATCAAAAATGACTCTGAGAGTAAAGGTGAAGAATGGTTTATCGTCGTTGGAGCTCCCCCTTTTACTTCTCCGAATGTAGTTGAGCACTTCTGTAGGAGGAAGATCGATCTTAGATGAAGAATGGAACAATGGCGTGCGAATGAGGTTGCAGCCTTGATTTCCCACGCAACTTCCACTTGGAGATGGTTTGGAGACTTGATTCAAGCTTCTTCTCTTCACATTCACGTTCAGATCAAGATGGAAGAAGCCCCTAGAGCTGCTGCTGCGACCCTGCACTCACAAAAGTTAGAATAAAACACACAATTTCAAATCTCACTAGTTCCTTAGGGTTTTACACCCCAATATGATGTATATATAAAAGGTTAGGACGTTCAAAGACACCCTAGAGACCAGATCCACAAATCCTGGAATGTTTTAGGGATGTTGGACTTAATTGGATTGACTTTCGGTGCGTGTGCACGAAAGTCCAATTTGACGGCTCAGACCCGAACCTGAAAGGGTCGACCCTTGGGGTCGACCCTCGTGAGGGTTTTAATGGGTTTAAAGGGGTTCTGGAGCAATGGGTCGACCCTAGGGATCGACCCTCAGGGGCTACCCGTGCAGGTTAAAAAATAGACGATCAGGGGTCGACCCTCGCGCGGAGTGGGTCGACCCTTGCAGGTGACATAAAAGAGACCGTTCGGGTTGAAAAAAATAAGCGATCAGAGGTCGACCCTTGAGGTCGACCCTTATCCCTGAACTTCCAATATATGACTAAAAACACACTAAGTCCAAGAATCAAGCCAAGGAGTTTCAAGTTAGGTTTCAAACCATCAAATGGAATGTTTCTAAGACATGAAAGAAGTCCCAATTCATGTAAGCTTAGATAAGACCCAACCAAATTAACCCTTGAGATCAATTTAAAGAACTTCAAACCACAAGATCAAGGGCTAATAAATTGAAATTGATCTCACCGACCGTCCTTGAGTTCCTTAAGCACTTAGGCATGTTCCTTGTCCTGTAAAGACATAAATTCTGAATCAGATTTAGCCTTGCAATTTGAGTTCAAAAATGCTTACCAGTTAAGATTGTTCTTTAACCTTCTAAGCTCCAAGACTTCAATAAGGATGTTGAGCTTTGCAAGACTTTTTTTATGCTAGAACACTTCAAAGACAATTTATATACATATAGTGTTTGGTCATCATCAAAAGCCATCACATGTAAACATTCACTCAAGGAAGGGGTTCAACAATCTCACCCTTTTTGATGATGACAAAATACTATATGCCTTGCATAAACATATGACTTCAAAATGATTTAGCATTCACATTTAATTCATCAACCTCCATATCTAGAGTAAGGCGTTCTTAACAGTGCTCAAACCTTCATACATCACCATGAACCATTCAAGAAGTATCATAACATGAAACATACCGATCCAAACATGTAAGATTGACCACAAAAGGCATATTCCAAACATTTCTGCCGACAACCTAATTTAAAGGGGAACATGATCTGAGTTCAAAAGCAAATTACAAGATGCAATAGAAGTGCAACACAACTGATTGAGATGCAAAATATGATGAAAGCACACATGCAAGCACACATCACACACATACATATAAGTAGCCGACTAGCATGGGCACACATATAAGGAGATATGGCCAAAGTTTCTCCCCCTTTGGCATCATCAAAAAGGAGGGGGTGAAAAGGGATAAGAAGTGTGCCATTCCGCAGGAGCAGAACCCTCTAATCATTACTCGGAGGTGTGGGATTTGGCGGACGCCTAATATAATCCAAGATGTCTCCAAACATAGTGGCTTGATTGGCCAAGGTGTCTGTAATAGACTGAGTGCATTCTTGATGAGATAGCTTCAGATCAGACAATTCTTGTTGCATAGCCTCCATTGTCTCCCCATACTTGTCTAAATGACCACCAATGGTATCCAGCCGATCCATGATTAGTTGTACCGCCTCAGAGATCATCCCTTCAGCAGGAACATGTGGTTGTTGTTCGCCGACCTGCTCTTCATCATCATCCTCATCTTCTGCAGAGCTAACAGCTTGTGCACCTCGTTTCAATTGACGCACCAACACCCCATCTCACATTTCATAACCCATGTGGTGACATATGGAATGTATGGTGTAGATATCAGAAGCACAGATTATTTAAGATGCCTCTCTTGCAAGATTAAGCCCCATATATTGAAAAATAGCAGTTAAGGCTGTAGCATATGGTAATGTCCGATGTTTGTGCCTCATACTTGAACAGATATGATCTAAGATAAGTGCTGGAAACTTAATAGGAATGCCACCCAAAAAGCCGGAGAATAAAAACATGTGTTTTTTAGTGACCTTGTCATTGCCTCCCCCTCTCGGTAGCAAAATAGTGGTGATCATTCTATGCAATATTCGTTGCATGGGAGGAAAATTATTTGCATTTAGTCCAGCGACCGATCTATCACCCATATTGTCAGATGTCATGTAACAATACACCGTTGCTTCCGAAACTTCAACATCCCCAAAAACATAGCCTTCATTTGGTAAATTAAATGCTTCGCCTAACATTTGCAGTGAGAGGACAATCCGCTGCCCAATTACTATAGTAATCGGAACATCACTCGAAATGGACAAATTGCTGTAAAATTGATGTACCATGTTCGGATAGATGCGACGATGTGCTGACATAAACACATCTACATTTGGTTGACTGCAAATGATATCAACAAGACCCGGGAGATAGCAGCTAAGGTTACCGAAGTCGACCGCACGTGGACGGAGTACGGTCCTATCCAACATCGTGTTGGAAAGTGTATGCGCGGCCTCTTTGGATCGATGCCCCCTTGCCGAGCTTGATCCCTCTCCACTGCGAGAAGAATGCCTCTTTGGGGCCATCTAAAACACAAATCGACGGAACCACTTGATGGGGTTGTAGAATGAGATGGTTTAACAAGATTGGAAAGCTATAACCTTGGATAAATGATCCTCCACACATCAAGAACATACCTCAGAGGGTTTGGAGCTCAAGGACGACGCGTTGAACCGTTTGGAAGGAGGTGTGCATGAAACGCCACCAGAAGAACCGCGGCTAGGTCTTGAGAGCTTAGGTGCCAAGAAGAGATTTGAGGGCTTGCAAGAGATGGTGGCTGAGGTTAGAAGGGGGCTTGAGGGGTTATATGAGGTGTGGAGGGGGAAACATAGGGTTTCCACCCTGTTTTAGGATGGTTCGGACGCAGCTAAGCCGCCCGACCGTAACGGGTCGACCCCTATAAGCCCGGCCCCAGACAGAAACCGGATCCCCGAGGGTCGACCCTTGGGGTCGACCCTTCCTCTGTGTTTCACCAAAAAAAGTGTTGTAAGTGAAATGGAAGGCCAAAAATGGTTCGGCTCTAATCCCCAATGATAAATTCATGTTGGAATCAAGGAAATTTGAGTTTTTTAAGGGTAAATCAATTGGGGAACATGTTTCAATGAAATCTAAGTTCATAAAAGACGTTAATTATCCAACGCTTCCGGATTTCAGATTTTGAGGGGTCTTGCTCGCTTTTTGGCATTTAAATGAATTCAAGGGAATACCAGCCATAGAAATAACAATGACATGGTTGTATGCTATAGATAGAAGGAATGCAATACATACAACATCATTTTTCACACAAGTTTGATTTGTTCTTTTTGTTTGTCAGGCAACATAATGCACATGCATGACAAAGGAAAATTCAATTATGCACCTTACTAGTGAAAATACAAGCAATGCAATGACTTATACACATAATTGTGCAAATGATCGTGATTCAGACTTGTCTATCTTACAAACCCCTAATTCTCTCCAGAATGTTGTGAATTTTTCTTCACTTAGAGGTTTGGTGAAAATGTCGGCAATTTGTTGGTCTATTTCAATGAACCTGATTTCTACATCACACTTACTCACATGATCCCTAAGAAAATGATGTCTAATTTCAATATGCTTCGTGCAAGAGTGATGGACAGGGTTCTTTGACAGGTTTATGGCTGATGTGTTATCACATAAGATAGAGGTGTTTTTGAAAGAAATGTCATAGTCAATCATTTGTTGTTGGATCCATAGCACCTGGGCAACACAACTCCCGACAGCCACATACTCGGCTTCGGCGGTTGATAGTGCCACTGAGTTTTGTTTCTTGGAGGCCCATGAGACCACGCATCCCCCAAGAAACTGACAATACCCGCTGGTGCTTTTTTGATCCACCTTACAACCCACATAATTGGCATCAGAATAAGCAATTAAATTAAAGCTCGAATTACACGGAAACCACAATCCCAAATTAACTGAACTAGCAATATATCTGAAAATTCGTTTAACGGCCGACATGTGTGATTCTTTTGGATTGGATTGAAATCGTGCACACAAACACATAGCAAATTGGATGTCGGGCCTACTGGCAGTTAAATACAGCAGTGAACCTATCATGCTTCTAAAAAGTTTTTGGTCCACGGATTTACCTGTTTCATCTTGATCAATTTTTATTGAAGTGGACATAGGAGTTGGTTGTGGTTTTGTTGATGTCAAGTTGAACTTTTTCAGCAGCTCCATAGCATACTTCTTCTGGTGTATGAACATACCGTCAACTGTCTGTGTGACCTGCAATCTCAAGAAGAATGTTAGCTCTCCCTTGAGACTCATTTCAAACTCACTTTGCATCAATTTAGCAAAGTCTTTACTTAGAGCATCTTTGGTGGAGCCAAAGATAATATCATCTACACACACTTGAACAATCAGAATTTCCTTACCATTCAGTTTTGTAAAAAGAGTTTGATCAACATTACCTTATATGAATCCATTCTGAATGAGGAAATCACTTAACCATTCATACCATGCCCGGGGTGCTTGTTTCATACCGTAGAGTGCTTTGTCCAACTTGTACACATGGTCTGGATGCTTCGTATCTTCAAACCCCAGTGGTTGCTCCACATACACGTCCTCCTGGATATAGTCATTCAAATATGCACTCTTAGCATCCATTTGAAACAATTCAATATTGTTGCAACATGCAAATGCTAATAAAACTCTCACTGCCTCTAGTCTTGCTATAAGAGCAAAAGACTCATCAAAGTCAATCACAAGCTCTTGGTTATAACCTTTAGCTACTAGCCTGGCCTTATTCCTAGTTACCACTCCTTGATCGTTTGTTTTGTTTCGAAAAACTCACTTTGTTCTGATCACTAAGTGATTTCTAAGACGTGGCGCGAGGAACCACACTTTGTTCCTTTGGAACTGGTGTAGTTCTTCTTGCATAGCCATGATCCATGACTCATCTTTCAAGACCTCTTCTATGGAGTGAGGTTCGAACTGGGAAAGTAAGGCTATATAGTCCTGATTTTCAACTTCCCTGAAAGAGACTCGTGTTCTCGTTCCATCTTCTACATTGCCGATCACATTCTCCGGCGGATGGTCCTTTGCAAATGTCCATTGCCTTGGTAACTGCTGTTCCACTTGATCTTCCGGATTTGCATCATCTTCTTGTGGTTCGTTTATGGAGAGGGGGATTTCTGTAGCCCATCTAAAGAGCAGCCAAACTAGGTCCATCAGGACCAAACGAGGTCCAGCTCATCCAAGTGACAGCCCACAGGGCCCACTTAGGCTAAAAAACCTAAAAAGATCACTCGGGATCACACCCTTCCTCGGCGGCCCTTAGGCTCGGAAGGTCCGAGCGTCGGTCAGGTCAGAAAAAGTCCCACGCCCGATCAATCCCCTCGCCGGGATAAAGGCAGGCGGTCAGCGCCCATGCCGACCTATCTTCATCCGAGCTATGCCTATCACCCGGACGGGGGTGGCACCTTTTATGCTCGGCTCGACCGACAATTGCTTATTCACACTGCCGTTGAGAGCCCTTTATGAGCAGGAGTTTATGAGGATAAGGGACCCATGACCCCTCAAGGCTATAAAGATCCCACGATGAGGACGTAAAGATCCCACGATGAGGACGTAAAGACCCCACGATGTGGACGTAACTCCCGCCTGAAACTCCTCACTTACGGGACTCATGAGGCAAGCACACTATATAAACCCGGGACTCCCTCCGACGAAAGGTAAGGCCAACATACGCCTAAACTCCCTGAGCAGGAACCACTTCACCACCTCGGTGTAGGGGGATCTCGTGCACCTCTTTCTTTCTCCCTTCATAACTTCCACCATTGCTCTACTGACTTAAGCATCAGAGGGTTTTCCCCAGGGAACCATCCCTGGGACCCCTAATCCATTTTCCCTTCTTTACAGTTCACTATCAGGTGATCATCCTCCCAGCTCAAGACCAGCGCAAGATCACGCCCCTTCATCTGGCACCGTCTGTGGGAAACGACCAAAGAGCCAGTATGGTGCGAAGAAGTTCAGGGAGGAGGTCCACCGGCGACAGGGAAAAGGCCATGGTGGTGGCGGGAGAAGGCCCTTCTCAAGCCTCACAAAATCCCCCCTCCAATGCCAGCCGACGGACCGCCCCTCCCTCCGCGGCGGTTGGGCACCCGCCCCCTCCCCCCACGGCGGTGGGGCTACCACTTAGCGGCGGCGCTGACGCTTTCCAAGCCCTCAACGTAAAACTGGATGTCCTCGTGGAACTCATGAGGACTCAGGCGGCCAGAGGTGGAAGGTCACGTGCCCCTCCGGAAAGCCCCCCCCCCCCCCCCCCCCCCCGCGAGAAAGTGTCCCAACACACCGTCGGAGGCCGCTTAACCCTCCGAGGCTGGCAGATCATCCGTAATAGGTCAGGAGGACCTTCACAAGCCCCTCCTCCAGAGCAAGAGGCCTCCTCCACTCCGAAAAGGGAGAGACCTGGGGCACGCCGTCTGAATCCAGAGACCAAAGTCCCTGGGGAACGCCAAGACAGCCCCCTCAGCCCCACGGTGCAGCGACAGCCAGAGCTATCCCTCCGACTGCGAGAATTCGAGAGGCGTTTCACAGAACAAGAGCGCACCCTACGCGTCCTATAGAAAGTATCCTCCACGGAGGATGGGGAGAAATCCCCGTTCTATGACTATATCTTGAAGGCAGAGGTATCTCCCAGAACCTCCATTCCGACCTTCAAGCCTTATGACGGCCAGGGCGACCCAGTCGATCACTTCGAAAGCTTCGACGCCCTGATGAATCTGCATGGAGCGTCTAACGCCATCAAATGTCGAGCCTTTGTGACCATCTTGGTCCAAGGCACCCAAGCATGGTTCCGGGCCCTTGCCCCCGGATCCATCCGGGACTTCAAATAATTCGGGCGAGTGTTTAAGGAGAGCTTCACCGGTAGCGCCCCCCCCCCCCCCCCCCCGAGGTCGGTATCGGGGCTATTGGCTCTCAAACAGGTGCAAGGGGAGAAACTCTGGGCTTAGATCCATCGATTCAAGTTGGAAGCCCTGAGAATCCCCCGCCTGGATGTAGCCTTGGCCATAACCACGCTGATCGGGGGCACCCGGGATGAGAACCTCCGCCGTGAACTTGTCCTCCACCCTCCCTCGACCCTTACCGAGCTAGTGACCTTGGATTTGTGCCACGCCGAGTTCGAAGAAGTACTCAGCGCATGCCGAGGCACAACCGGCTCGGGTCGGGAGGGGGACAAGAAACGAGCACCCGAGCCAAGTTCGGGTCCAGGAATAGGAAAAAGGCGGAATCGAGACGGAGAGCACAAGGAACCGTCACGGAAGTACGAGCGGTACACTCCCCTAACCGCTCCGGTGTACGAGATATATGAAGACATCAAAGGCTCGGGTCTCCTCCGCCAACCCGAGCCAATGAAGTCGAAGAGCCACAATCGCAGCAAGCACTGCCTGTTCCACAGTGACCACGGGCATCACACCAGCGATTGCTACCAGCTCCAGGATGAAATCGAGTGCCTCGTCCATCAAGGACACCTATCCCGGTTCGTGGTCGGGCATAAGGAAGAACGAGGCGCCCCAGAGGAAATCGACAACGCCCCTCGCGGGGTCCATATCAACGTCATCGCTGGAGGAGCTGCATCAGGAGGATATAGTGGCCGAGGAAGGAAGCGTCATGCTGAGCGGGCGAGTTGAGCCGTCGAGCCTCCCAAGGCCCCGCCGAGTGAGCCCCAGGTCGTAGTGTTCTCCGACCGAGACCTAGAAGGGCTAACCACCCCGCATGACGATGCCTTAGTCATATCGGCCACGATAAACCATTGTAACGTAGACATGATTCTAGTCGACAATGGAAGTGCCCCTGATGTCTTATCCTTTGAATGTTTCCTTAAGATGGGGGAGGATCCGTCTAAACTCCGCCCAATCTGAACCCCTCTGTGCGGGTTCAATGGCCAGGCCACTTATCCCGAGGGAGCCCTAAGCCTGCCGGTTACTCTCGGCACCCCACCCAAAACCGTTACGGTCATGGTGGACTTCATAGTGATCAAGGGTATGATAGCATACAATGTAATCTTCGGCCGAGGAATCCTTAGCCGAACGAAAGTGGTGCCCTCTACCTATCACCAAAAAATGAAGTTCCCCACCAAAAATGGGTTGGGGGAAGTCCGAGAAAACCAGGCAATGGCTAGAAGGTGCTATAATATCTCGGCTGAAGCCACAAGGCCAGGCGGGAAGAATAAGGGTCCCTGGGAAGTTGAGGAAAAACCTGCAACCTCCGAGCCTGGAGGTGAATTGCTAATAGTTTTACTAAACGACGACCCGACCCTAGGAGTAAAGATTGGAGCCGACCTACCGTCTGAGGTTCAACAGTAATACAAAGAGTTTCTTTCAGCATACATCCAAGTCTTTGCATGGTCTGATGATCAACTCCTCAGGATACCGGAGGAGACAGTGATGCATAAGCTCAACCTCGACCCAACCATGAAGCCCGTACAGCAACGCAGAAGGAAGCACGCGCCAGAGAAGCAGGCGATCATCAAGGAGCAAGTCACCAAGGGGCAAAAGACTGGTCTTTTTAGACCGGTCTTGTACCCGACGTGGCTGGCTAACGTCGTCCTGGTGCCAAAAGCTTCGGGAAAGTGGTGACTGTGAGTGCACTTCACCGACTTGAACAAGGCCACTCCAAAGGACTGCTATCCATTACCGAGCATCGACCAACTGGTTGACTCAACCTCGGGCAACGAGACACTCAGCTTCCTAGATGCCTATTCAGGTTACCATCAGATCAGAATGAATCCAGAAGACATCGAGAAGACCGCCTTTATCATCGACTTCGGCGTATACTGCTACACCCGGATGCCTTTCGGGTTGAAGAACGTTGGAGCCACATACCAGAGGCTGGTCAATCATATGTTCGAGGGACAGCTCGTCCGGAACGTCGAGGCCTATATTGATGACATGTTCATGAAGACCCCCAAGGCCGAGGACCACTTTGCCGACCTAGCTGAAACCTTCGACACCCTCCTAAAGTACAACATGAAGCTCAATCCTGCCAAGTGCGCCTTCGGAGTAAGGTCCGGGAAATTCTTGGGCTTCTTAGTCACCCAGCGTGGGATCGAGGCCAACCCCGATAAGGTCCAGGCCATCCTGGACATGCGCCCACCCACCTGCATCAAAGATGTTCAATGCCTTACCGGGCGCATTGCCGCGCTCAGCAGATTCCTGTCCCGCGCGGCTGAACGATGCCTACCCTTCTTCAAACTGTTGAGGGGGCCTAAAATGGCATGTGCTGATAGGGTACAAGCCCAGGATACAGAGGGGGGTGAATGTATCCTGCTAGAAATATCGCCCAATTAAAATTAAACTCAGAAGCTAAACACAAATCCAGAATAAAAACTAATTCAATTGAACATATGAAGAGACACTTGGAGCGCTCCTAATCAATCATCTAGCGGAAGCAAACACACAGACAAACCACTGCTCAAGAGATTTTTAGGTGGTTCGGTCCAAGGACCTACGTCCACCCCTCACTCCCAATCGGAGTGAGGCTTCCACTAGCACAGGCTAGAAAACTGCAGACTCAGTCTGCGAACAAGATGCTGCCACACAGCTTGACTAGGGGAACAACCTCCCCTCTTCCTCCCAACCGGAGGGACACCCCAAGTGACTCCCAGCCACTTGGAAACCAGAGACGCACACTCTCTCTTCCTCCAAACCGGAGGGAACACCTAGTCTTGCAACCCACAAGACTAGAACCGGAGGACCAATCCTCCCTTCCTCCAAACTGGAGGGGAACCTAGAGACCCAAGTCTCTCTTTCTCTGAAACCCAGAGGGAAGCACAAGTGACACCAAGTCACTTGCAAACTAGAGGTCTCGGACCTCTCTTCCTCCCAACCGGAGGGACCCCTGGACTCGAAACCTACAAGCCCAGAACCGGAGGACCCATCCTCCCTTCCTCCAAACCGGAGGGAAACAATCGATGACTCCCAGTCAAAGGCAACTAGAGACGCAAGTCTCTCTTCCTCCACACCGGAGGGAACCTGACCTCACACAAGAGAATCGGAAGAACAACTAGTGAATAGTTGAAAAGAAAAACAAAAAAAAACACAGCAACAGAAAGCTGGAAAAATAAAATGCACAAAGGCTCTCGCAGGAGCTGGCTGGCCTGGATTTGATCCACGGTCCAGTGAATGCAGATCTCTCTCGATCTCACTATCTCTCCTCTACTTCTTTCTCTTCTTCTTCTCTCGATAGCTCTCTGCCTCTCTTTTTTTTTTCTCTTCTCTTCTTCTGCTCTCTTCACTCTTCTTCTTCTCTTCACACTCTGCTATCTCGATCTCTCACTCAATCTCTCTTTCTTTCTCTTTCTCACTCTCTTTCTCTTCTTCTTTTCCTTTTCTTCTTCTCTGTCTAGATCGTGGCTCTCTGTATGGACTTTACCTCTCGCCAACTCGATCAGTCTTCTTCTGTGGAAGAAGGCTCATATATATAGCAGCAGGAGCAGCAGCAGCAGCCCCGGCGTGTGACCTCCACATTTCCAGCCCTAAGTATTCGGACCACGTGGCAGCATCCAGCAGGCTGTCAGTCCATGTGTCATCATCTGGTCAGGCCTTCCATCCTCGGATCACGTGCCCTCCTTAAGCTTCACGAGCAGAGCACCTGTCAGACAAAGTATCGGATTATCAACTTGGTGTCGACACTTTGTAAAATGAAATGCATTGTATAGACTTGTGAAAGCGCATGCATTGTACAAACTTAGTGAAAGGGAATGCATGTAATACAATTCTTTTAAATACCCAGAGACTAGTGCGTTCTCGCACGGGAGCATATGAAGTCTCAGGGGAGCATCTATGGCCTCTGGACAGCATCACCAGCGTCAGGGGAGCATGTGGAGCACATGCTGTCTCTGGGGAGCAATCGCTGCTCCAGGGGAGCATCCTTAAAGTTAGGGATGCATTAGCAGTCACTGGAGGGCATACTCGGTCCCAGGAGAGCATCCGGGGGGACAGGCGAGCATGCGCGTCTGATGTACAGACTCTACCAATGTATAGACTTGGTGGATAGTGATGCATAGCCAAACGAATGTACAGACTTCACTGTGAATGCATGAACAGTGAATGAGTGTATAGACTTGATCAAGAGAGACGCTGGCCAATCGGAGCATTAACAGTCACTGGAGAGCATACTCGGTCCCAGGAGAGCATCCTGGGGGACAGGCGAGCATGCGCGTCTGATGTACAGACTCTACCAATGAAATCATGAACAGTCTGATGTATGGACTTGGCTTCGGGTCTGCTATAGTCCAGTGTGTGGACTTGAGTGTTAAGGCATGAATAGTGCAGTGTGTAGACTCTGCGAGACAATGCATGAGACATAGACTCTGTGCATGAACAGTGCATGAATAGTACGCCAATGTATAGACTTGGAACATCTGAGGACCAGTGTACAGACTTGCAGAGCCGAACCCAATGTATAGGCTTCGCGAAGCACAGTCCAATGTGTAGACTTTGCGAAACAGAGTCCAATGTATAGACTTGGCAGGTTGACCCACTGTACAGACTTTGAAGCCTAAGACAATGTGTAGACTTGTGAAGCTTGAGGCCAATGTACAGACTTGGCGTTCCACTGTGGATGCATAGACTTGAGTGAAGTGAACGGATGTTCAGATTTTGAAGATCCACTGTGGATGTATAGACTTCGAAGGATGAATGAACAGTCAATGTATAGACTTCACTTGAGTGCATTGGCTGTACATACTTTGAGCAATGCAAAGGCAATCGGATGTATAGACTTCACATGCCAGAACAACTGAACCGTGTACAGACTTGAACAGGCAAAGTCTGTACAAACTTGAAGATTCACGATGTATAGACTTTGGCAAGAGATTGGCCGTACAGACTTCAACACAGCTGCGATGTACAGGCTTTTGACAAAGCAGCGTTGTACAGACTTGAAGACCCTGAGCCAATGTGTAGACTTTGCCTTAGAAACGAATGTATAGACTTGAGACAGAAGTCAGGCAAGCGTTGTGTAGACTTGGCCAGAACGTAGGAAAAGGTATGAATGTATAGACTTGGCCAGTTGAAGCCAATGTACAGACTTGTTGATATCAAACCGATGTACAGACTTACAGATGTGAAGCCGATGTACAGACTTTAAAGGCTGTGAACAACAAGGCATGCTGTACAGACTTACTCAATCAAACTGATGTATAGACTTTGAAGGATTTGAACGGAAGAATGTCTAGACTTTAAGAACCGAAACTCACGTTGTACAAACTTTATGAGCACAGTCCAGTGTATAGACTTGATGCCTTGAAGGCGATGTATATACTTGGATGCCCAACGCCAATGTACTGACTTTGAAGAGAAGACAAATGTATGGACTTTGACGGAGTGAGACAATGTTCAGACTTTGAAGTTACACTATGGATGTATAGACTTGAATGAGCATGGAGTGTATAGACTTGGAAGTCTGAAGGCGATGTACAGACTTGCCTAAGACGCAGCATGAGACGCTGGCTGAGACGGACGATGTACAGACTTTGAATGCACTAAGACGCTGAACAAGACGGACCGATGTACACACTTGGAAGGCTTTGAAGGCAATGTACAGACTCTACCAACATACAGACTTTGCCTAAAATGTAGTGTGTAGACTTGAGATATGATGCATGAACAGATTTGCATCAAGATATCCAGATAACAAGCAATCCAGATAACAATCAATTATGAAATGCATCAGCAATAATGAAATGCACCAAAGCACACACCACACAGCCATATTTAAATGCAGCAATAATTCAGATAAGATTTTCAATGAAACATTCATATGAACCACAAACATAATTGTATGCATTCAAATGACTTATAGTGTTTGCTATCATCAAAATCACAGGGACACAACATGTGATACATTCGCGTGGGACGAGGAATGCCAAAAAGCGTTCGCCGAGCTTAAGGAGTTCATGGCTTCGCCCCCGGTGGTTTCCAAGCCCGTCCCAGGTGAAACCTTGCATCTCTATCTCTCGGCAACTCCATCTACAGTTAGCTCGGTCCTAGTCAGAAATGACTCGGGAGTCGAGAGACCAGTCTACTACACCAGCAAGGTGCTCAATGAGGCTGAAAGAAGGTACCCCGCAACCGAGAGACTCGTGCTAGCGTTGGTTACCTCGGCCAAGCGCCTCTGACCCTATTTCCAAGAGCACTCCATCACCGTGCTGACCGGCGAACCATTGAAGAGGATCCTCGCTCACCCTGAAGCCTCGGGACGCCTCGTCAAGTGGGCCATCATGCTTGGGGCCTACGATATATCGTACCGGCCTCACTCGGCTATCAAATGCCAGGCGCTCGCTGACTTCATCGCCGAGAGCACCATCCCGACTGAAGAAAGATCTCCGTCTGTGCCCCGGCCAACCTGGGAACTATTCATCGACGGATCCTCCAACTCAGCCGGGAGCAGCGCTGGAATCCTCCTGAAGTCCCCCGAAGGAGCAGAGCTACAGTGCGCCTTGAAGTTCAACTTCCAGGCGTCCAACAACGCTTCCGAGTACGAGACCCTTATCTCGGGAGCCCGCATGGCCCGATGGCTGGGGGCTGAGCGAGTCAAAATTCACACTAACTCCCAGCTGGTCGCTAGCCAGGTCAACGGTGATTACGAAGCTCGAGAAGCACCGATGGTCAAATACCTCCAGCTGGTCAGAGCCGTGGCACAACAGTTCAAGAGATTTAAGGTATTCCGAATAGCTCGAGAGGAAAACTCTCGAGCGGACGCCCTCTCTCGGTTGGCCTCCTCTCTTGACCCCAAGGGTACTCAATCGATCTTTCTCGAAGAGCTAGAGCGACCGAGCATCGACTCGGAGCTCCTGGCTGTTGACTCGGCCCCCCCAAGCGACTGGCGTACCCCGTACCTGTCGTGGCTCCAACATTCTCAAGAGCCCCCCGACCCTCGGGAAGCCCGAATATTGAAGTACCAAGCTCGGCGATTCGTCACTCTGGATGGCGCTCTCTACCGGAGATCCTTCTCCGGTCCTCTCCTGAAGTGCCTTAGCATTAATGAAGCCAACCGAGTGATCGAAGAAGTTCATGAAGGTCTATGCGGAGCGCATTTAGGAGGTAGGTCGCTCGCCAGGATCTTACTACGGCAAGGTTATTGGTGGCCCACTCTGCAGCGCGACTGCTCGACCTACACACAACACTATGACCGATGTCAGGGATTTGACCACTTGGTCCATCAGCCGGCAACGGAGCTCATCACCCTAGCCGAGCCTTATCCTTTCGCTCGCTGGGGAATCGACATCCTCGGGCCATTCCCCACGGCCCAGGCCCATAAGAAGTTCGTTATCGTCGCCATCGATTACTTCACTAAGTGGATCGAGGCCGAAGCCACAGCAAGGATCACCGAGACAATCGTCTAGAATTTTGTCTGGAAGTCGATCATCTGTCGTTACGGCATCTCCCGGGTGATAGTAAGCGATAATGGTCGGAAATTTGATTCTCGTTATTTCCGAGACAGATGTGCCGACCTGGGTGTTCGTAATCACTTCACCTCGATCGCCCACCCTCAGGCTAACGGGCTGGTCGAAAATGCCAATAAGACTATCTTAAAAGGCATCAAGACTAGGCTCGGTAAAGCCAAGGGCTGCTGCCTTGAGGAATTGCCGAACGTACTTTGGTCACACAGAACGACTCCCAGAACGGCAACCGGTGAAAGTCCTTTCCAGTTGGTGTACGGAGCCGAGGTCGTCACCCCATTGGAAATTGCCAATCCTTCGCTCTGAGTCATCTGTTTCTCGCCCGAGGCAAACGATCAGAAATTGCTCGAAAACCTCGACCTAACAGATGAGCTCCGAGAGATTGCCAGCATCCGAGCGACAGAATATCAATGCCGCCTCACTCGATACTACAATGCCAAAGTCCGAGATAGACACTTTTAACCGGGAGACTTCATCCTCAAGAAAGCCGAAGCCTCTCGACCACTTGAGGCGGCGGGCAAGTTATCTTCTAATTGGGAAGGCCCCTACTGAGTGGTCGAGACGCTCGGAAAAGGAGCATACCGACTATCCACGATGGAAGGAGAGCTCATCCCTCGGACCTGGAACGCGACTACACTATGCAAGTTCTACTTCTGAATACTGAGCATTGTGTAAACGACATGAGATAAAACAAAAGCCTCCTTTCTTTTATTCAAACAACTCGCTTGTACATCAGGAAGGCCGAAGCCAAGAAAATACATGTCAAAAAAGCAAAAAATCCATCTGGCCCCACCGTGTGAGCCCATCGCTCGGCTCACTCGGTTGACCTTCCTGCGTCCAGCAACTAACTCTGCCTCGTGTAGAAACTGGCTCGGATAAAGGGTAGTCGACCCCGTTGGCTCGGACAGCTTGGGACAAAGGTGACAGAGGGATTAGGAAGGAGAAGGCTACCTTCTAAGTTGAACTTGGAAGAGAAAGGGGAAGAGGGAACGCATATGAAGGCATCCTCCCCCCCCCCAACCTGCCAACTCTTTGGAAGGAAGAGAGTGCAGGCACCCTCCGAAGAGTGAAAGAAATGATGAGAAGAGTAGAAGAGGGAAAAAGAGGCTGTGAGAGGGAAAAAGAAACCAGCAGAGCTGGACGAGGAGGCAGGGGAAAGCCCGGGAAGGAGGGAGCTTAATTGGCTTCCTCCTCCCCTCCATGGAGCGAGCAGGAAGGGATGGGCGGCAGAGATGCCTGATGCCCCCATCCATCCGCCATCTCCCCCCCCCCCCCCCCCCCCCCGCAAGCGCCGCCGGAACTGATAAAAAGAAGACGATGTGCCTCTGCACGTCAGACCTTCTTCAAACCCGTCCGCCGGCCGTCGAACCTCCTTCAAACCCGAAGCAGCAAGGACTTTCTGCCCTCCGTCATTGGAAACTTCATCTTCCGGAGCGTCTTCCATGCTCCAAATATAACGGCACAATGCTACGTGAAGAAAGAATGAGGAAAGACTATCAGGGAAAACCCTAAGCGGTGGAGAGGAAGGGACGCCCTTCAGACCTTTTATAGGCGAAGGGAGGCTATTTTCCTTAAATGTTTCTCTCCTCAAAAACACGCCAAAGGGATCTCTCCCTACGAACGGTCACCTCAAACTTCTCGTTTCCGCCCCAGCGGGACACACAAAGTGGCCAAGCATGAGAAAACGGAAAGACACCCTGTCAAACGCTCACCCAACCATCAGGCGAGATCCATGCAGAAAGTATCGGCACTTTCCAACCACTACAGATATGTTGAACAAAACACGGCAATGGCGATACGAAACAGTTAAGTCTTTGTCATAACGCTATTACCTTATCTATTTTTCTACACAACGGAGAAAGTTTTTTTTTCAAAAGAAAAAAGACATACAAAGAGAGGAAGCAAAGCGGATACATTAGGCCTCTAGCCCACCCTGAAGCTCGGAAGTGGAAGGCTCAGGCGGTCTACCCCCGACATCCTTGGCGACAGCCGACCCTGGCACTCACCCCACCGGCGTGGGAACTGCCTCGGTTGCGTGCCCTCCCGAGACGTCCGGAGCTGGCGACCCCTCGGGTGAAGAGCCCTCCTGATCTTCTTCCTCCAACACCGAAGCAGAGGAGCCGGAGGATGACAGATCCGAGTCGTAGCATTGCCCGGACGAGAAATCGATTATCGCAGACGCCTGCTCCTCGGCATAAGATACGGCCCGGTCGTAGCCCTGCTTGAACCCCATGCGGATGCCCCGGCGAAGCGCTGCCTCGTAGTAGGGGAGGGCAGCCTCTTTAAGGTCGATCCGATGGGCATCCGAGCATTTGTATCGCTCGAACGCCTCCACCCCGGCCAATCCCACCCTACCAGCGAGCTCGGCCTTCTCCCACTCCGCCTCGGATAGCTTCCACTCGGCCTCATCCATCCGCTCCTCGGCCTCTGCCGCCCGCTTCTCCGCCTCAGCTCGATCGGCCTCGGCCTCCCCCCGAAGGCGCTCAGCTTCCTCCGCCCGGTCCACCAGCTCGGAGCGCTCAGCCTCCCACCGGCCATCCAGCTCGATGTAAATAAGGCGCTCCTCTTCAAGGAGCCTGCTCTTCCTCTCGAGCGATTCGCGGGCCTTAGCTAGCTGCTCGGCTAGCGCCTGGGTCTCCACCTGGCTCGACCGCACCAGCTCCCTAACTGAGGAAAGCTCCCGTTGAAGCCCATCACGCTCCTCGGCACGCCGAGCCAACCTCCTGTCAGACCCACCAAGGGTCCAGGCCAGGGTCGCTCGCTCCGACTCCAACCAAGCGTACGCTTCTGCCAGAGTGGCCCCCATATGGGCCAGGACCAAGCCGCCCTCCATAACAATCTCGAGGGCCACGGAAGGGGAGTGCTGCCTATCTCCCCCCTTCCCCTTCACGGCTATACCACGACATATTTGATACAGAGGGCCTTGGATGTCGAGCCTCTCCACGGCCGCCGGAATGGAGACCCCCTCTTCGATCGGTGTGCCACCGGATGGCCCGGATCGAGCCGCGGCTTTGTTCGCCCCTCGTGCCTCGGTCGATCACGGCTGCATTGCCTTTTCTTGCGACCCCCCAGCCTGGACCGGTTCGGCAACTGCACCGCCACCTAGAGCGTCACCCGCCTCAGTGAACACCCCAATCTTGGCCGTGGTCCCAGCGTCACCCGCCTCGTCTACGGCCCCCTCGGCTCCTACCGAGGGGAGAGCCGGGCCAGCACCGTTGCCAGTCGTAGGAGCAGCCCCGGCCCCCTCGGCACAGGCCGAAGGAGGAGCCGATCCAGCATCGTCACCGACAGCAGAAGCAGCCCCAACCTCCTCGGCCCCCTCTTGCTCAGCGGGTGGGAGAGCTCGCCCGATAGGGTCGGCCCCATCATGCTCGGCGGAGGGGCGAGCCGCGGCAAGGTCGCCTTCGACTGCGAGTACGACCCCGGCCTTCTAGGCCCGCTTCTTGGCCTTCGCGGCAGCCCGGATCATGCCCTCCAAGGGATCCTTACGCTTGGACCCCTGCGGCCTAGAGGATTCACCCTGGGCCGCTTCCTTGCCCTTATCTCTGGCTCGGGAGCGACCCGTGGGAGCAGCCGACTCATCGGCATCCGAGTCATCGCTGAGGTCGATCACCGCGGTCTCCTCCAAAGTCGGCCGCCTGGTGTCTGCACAAAAAGGAAGACATAGTCAGAAAAAGAAAAATGGTCTCAACATCTAAAGGAGAGCCTAGTTGGTGGCACCTGAGCCCGACGGATGCAGCCGCATAAGAAGACACTGCCCGATGTTCTCTGGAGTAACCAGCTCTTCTGTGGACTGGTGGTGCTTCAACAAGATAGTTGCGTACTCCTCCACGAACGGAGGGAACTCGTCCTGCCTGGGAGGGATATTCGGATGGAAATTGGGGATCACTGGGCACTTCCAGGTCTCCTCCACCGAGTAGATCCCCACCCATAAAAATTGAGTTTTCCACCCGTTATGTGAAGAATCCTTCACCGCCAAGAAAATGCAACTCCTATTCCGTCTCACCTGGATGAAATAAAAACCCTTCCCAGCCGAGGGATGCGCCTTCAACTCAAAAAAGCAGTGGAAGAGGTCCAAGGAAAGAGGAACTCCGCATTGGCGATAGAGGATGCGAAAGGTGGAAAGAAGGAGATAGGAATTGGCTACCAACTGAATGGGCGCCAACCGAAAAAAATTGAGAAGCTTAAGAACGAAAGGTTCGAAGGGAAGGCGGAACCCGCTTTTCCACGACAGAAGGAAGGTACATATATGGCATGTACGAGAGTCCAAGCTCGTCTCGTGCGGAGCGACCGCGGTAAAGCAAAACTTGTGGGGCAGGCGAAACTGGTGCTCCAGCCTTTTCACCTCCGCCTCCCCCAGTTCGCTACAGTTTGGAACCGTCGCCTTCACCACCGGCTCATCCTCTCACTCTTCATGTCACGCCCCGAGCGCGGAAGGAACCCGGGGAGAGACGTGACGAGTTTATATCAATCATGTCAATCAGAGCAAGTAGAATTTCTACATCACAACAGAGTGCGCAATAAGATGAGAATTTTAAAACTTAACCATATACTGATACCATCGATAACAACTTATCCATTAAACAAAGTCACATAACTCCAAGACGATACAATTCTAATCAGGCCCACAAGCCTTAAATGTAACAACTCTTGACATAACAAAATATCTAACGACAAGCCTCCAAGGAATAAACTAAAGACGACTCGACATGATAAGGTGTAGTAGCATGGCGCTTGCAGATTCTACGCTCGTCACTCTTGCTCCTGCCCAACTAAGTCCGAGTCAGGGTCCGAATTACCTGAAAGGTTTGGGGGAAAGAACTTGGTGAGTGAACGCTCAGTAAGAATTATATCTCATGAACTAGCAATTGGTTTAAGTAATTACATCTTCCAATAAAAATGCAAGTTTAGCATGTAAAGTATAAAAAAATAGAATGCTATGGAATTGAACATGATAACAAGAGGAAATAACATGTACTGTTGATCCAAGATAGGGAATTTCAAGTATTCAAGATTTCCAAGTTTTTGAACGAGTACCAAGTATATCAATAAAGTCTTTCATGTCATGAGATAATGGCTATTAGCAAGCAAGTACTTTGCCCGTTCCGGGCCATGCAAGTCATGTCAAGTCAATCAAGTCAAGCACGCGAGAGAGAGGGATAGAGATATAGTGGAGTGTCGTAGATTTAAGCAAGTACTTCGGTGCAATGCCACACCGTGATCAATATAACTCCCATGGGCACAAGTACTTTTGAGTGCTCCTCCCAGGACCAGATCGGGCCCTAAATGCGCGGACATTGTTACATGTAATATCTAGACAACCACTTTAGTGATAGCCATGGATTTCCAAGAACAAACTCATGTAGGATATCAAGGTAGATTCGTGGATAGGTTCCACGGAATTCAAGGAAGAACATTAGATGGACAATGATAAAACCAACGAGAATCATGACGTGTCGATAACCTGGGTAGAGACGGTACCTTAGCTAGGTAGCCGAGATAACTTGAGTGGATGACTAGACCTGTCACCAATCAAGGGACATGAATCAAGCTGATTGACCCCATCTATAAGGGACTCAATCCAAGATATCGCCTAGTGGAATATCATCATTCCATTGGCAAAGATTATTCTCTCATGGACCAAGAAGGCAACATGAGAGGGCCGGTTTACCATAAGTCGTGGCAATCGAAAAGGTACAAGGTGTTTAAGGTACAACCAGCTCAGTCGGCCTTGAGGGAATCCAAGGCTACGAGGAGACTTACGGAGGTCCCAATGACTAACTCGCCAGTCCAAAGGAACGGAATGTCCAATGGAGGGCTTGTATGTCACCAAGAGTTAGTGGGTAATGCAACAAATCATCGTGAAACATGGAACTATACTCACGGAATGGAATATAGTGCCGATATACATATATATATATATATATATATAACCCTCGGTTCATAGAAAGCCATGGAAAATAAATATGCAGGAAATTCGTGACTTACGCCAAGTCACTATTTAATAAATTCACGACCTTCTCTGGGCCGTTTCTTTACTAATTGACAACTGCTGGAACAGTCATCCCATCTGTAATTTCTATTATTGCTGTAATTTACCCAATTCTGTATTTCAAGAAAACACGCCTTAGTCAGGGGCGTTATTTCACAAAGAAGCGACTTGCACGGTGTCGTTAATTACCATTTTCCAGAATTTAATAACTTTTAGAGATTTCAGGAAAGTAACGACTTATCCTAAGCCATTAATTTAAAATAGCACCCTTGGGTGGGGCGTCACTTTCATAAAAGATGACCTACTGGCTGTCGTTAATTCATTCCTTTCCAGGATAAACATGAGTATTTATCAATTTCTTAAAATTAACGACTCTTGGGTCGGGCGTCAGAACATGAATTAGCGCCCTAGAGAGGGTCGCCTCTTTCCAAAATTTCCAGAAAACTTCTAAATCGCAGTAAAACTATATGCATGAATTACAGATGATATTATCATAAATTTTTATGCTAGTTTGGGCTATAATCCTTGAGAAAACCTACCTGTTTGAAGATTTAAACGAAGAACCGATGCTCTGTTTTGAAAAGAGTGTGGTGGTTGCTTGCAGGGTGAAGTAGAGGAAGAAGCTGCTGATGATGAATGCCCTGGGCCTCGTGTAGGTTCTCAGCAGGATGCAGGAGGAAGAAGATTAACCTTCTTCACGTAGCAGTCAAGCCGTAAGAGGGAGAGGAGGATGAAGAGACTCTTCCTACGACGGCTTCACTGGTCACACTGCATAAAGGAATGAAGTATGAAAAGAATGGCTATAATGACAAAGAAGCAACAGCACAGGGAGAAGAAGAACCGTCTTCTCGTTCGACACAGTAGCAGGATGGAGAGGACCTCGAACGCAAACGCATCAAACGAGTTACGTTCGATGCGAAGATGCTTTATAGGGAGGTAATGGTTCTGGAAGTTTTCGAATGCTCTGTTAGGGAAGGGGTTTGATCAACATTTGGCAGGGCCTAGACCTACTGTGCATGGTCCTCTTCTTTCCTTGATAGCAGCCGCATGCTTCTACTTTCATAGGGAAAAACCCTAACACAAGCCATGCATCGAATGAGTATGCGTTAATGCGTTGCGTGGTTTCCTTATTTAACTCTCAGGAAAAATGACGTCTGAGAGAAGGGCATTTTTTCATCAAGTAGTGCCTTAACAGGGGGCATTTTTTCATTAAATAACGCCTTCACAAAGGGCGTCTTTTACGTTTCTATATTTTGGGCGCTCTATTCCCAATTTCTGTGGTAAGAATTGACGACCGTTTTGATGGGCGTCAAAAAAAGAATTAACGCCCATGATAAGGACGTTATTACTTTAATTAGCGCCTTAAGGAAGGGTGTTATTTTATTTTGGCCCATTAGTTACACATACTTTAGGTGTAAAGCCCATTTATCGGTTTAATCTATTTCTACCAATCGAATCTTTTTGTTTTAATTTAGAATCTATTTTATTCTCTTTAAAATTTCCAGGGGTGCTACACCCTCCCCCACTTAAAAGAATTTGGTCCCCAAATTCAATTGCGTGAAATGGAGACATGGAGGGTATAGAGTACTTACGATTTAGAATAATTATGGATATCTCCTTCGCATAGATTCCTCAGTTTCCCATGTAGCTTCTTGTTCCAAGCATTTGATCCACTGCACCTTTACCATGTGAATGGTCTTGTTTCTTAAGACTCGGACCTCTCGATCAAGAATCTTCATTGGCTTCTGTTCGTATGTGAGGTCCCTCTGAATTACTAAATTACTATGATCAATGATGTGGAAAGGGTCGTGCACATATTTCTTTAGCATGGAAATGTGGAACACATTGTACACTTCCAACAATTGAGGAGGCAAAGCAAGACGATAGGCTACTTCACCAACTCTTTCCAATATTTCGAATGGTCCAATGAATCTTGGTGTAAGCTTGCCTTTAACTCCGAACCTTCTTATTCCTCGACCGGGTGAGACCTTGAGGTAAACATGGTCTCCAACTTGGAACTCTAGTTCCCTTCTTCTATTATCTGCATAAGATTTCTGCCTGGATTGTACTACTTTGAGTCTCTCACAGATAAGTTCAACCTTCTCGATGGTGTTTCTTACCATATCTAGTCCTAGTAGTTGCTTCTCGCCAACCTCATCCCAGCATATAGGAGATCGGCAACTCCTGCCGTACAAGGCTTCAAATGGAGCCATTTGTATACTTGATGCGGGACGGGACCATGGACACGATAAGCTAGCGGTCGTCCCTTAGCGAGGGAAGCGTCGGATGTGCGCGGTTGAACAACCGGCAGTGAGCTAGGGTGGTCGGCTCTCAATTGTGCCCGGATCGGGTCACGGGACGGTCACTCTCTCACTCGCAGCAGTGATATGATAAATTAAAAGCGAGCTAGGTAACCCTACACATGCTCTCTAGCAGCGGCATAAACAAGCATATATAGAAATAAGCGGAATGCCAAGCAATGAGCGAATACGATACCTCCACGCGCTCGGCGTGGCGAAGATGGCACCCGGCCGAAACTCGTACTCCCGGGAACTTAATACATTAAGATTACAGCAATACAAGTAAGCCCACTCCACGCAGGGAGGTAACGGGCGACACAAGGGGGCCCGGGAGGACCAATTCCGGGTTGACGGGCGGTTTCCGGGCACGGCTTCGGCTTCGCGCGTACTCGTGCTAGTGGGGCCCACGTGTGGACCGGAGGGGTCGTATGGGACCTGATGCCTCCTCTGGTGTGGGTACACTTGGGAAGCGCTCCCCTAGGATGGCGAGTTGCTGGAACGACCGCCGGACGCCGGGCGGCCCTCGGACGACGCTCGCGGGAAACCGGCCACAAGTCTGCACTTGCTGTCTTCTCGCGCGCTGTCCGGCGATATCGGCTGCTGTGATCAACCCCATTGTCGGAATGCAACGAGCTCGGCGCCGTTGGAAAGAGGACTCCAAATACTTCGACGTAGAGGCCTTCAGAAAAAATAATCAGATACGTATATCTGACTTATAGAATTTACACCCTTGCTGTAAACAGGCCAGAACTGCAGGGGCAGGTTCTGACTTCTCTGAAAATCACCGTTGACCGGTGGGAGGACCTTGGAATATGGAGATGAGTTCTTCAAAAAAGTTGAAGATCTATGAGATAGAAAACCGGGACTATTTTTGGTTTTTGATTTGGATAGGAAATGGATTTTATGGGATTTTTTGAGTGGACCTGGGTCGGATCTGGGACACTGTGGAAAAATTGCTCACAGGAACTGGTACGAATTTTGAAAAATACCTAGAGACCTTATCAAAAATTAAGAAAATTCATGGTGGTAGACATATGTGGGCAGAAGTCTCAGTAATTTTTAGAGCCCCAACAAAATTCAAAACATGGGTCGAACAAGGTAGACTCAGAACTGATGAACAGTAGACAGAACCTGGACAGAACTGAAATTTGAACTTGGACGAAAATCTAAAAATATCTAAAGGACGAATTTTTGCCTGAACTTTTTTTTGGAGGTAAGGGTTCAAGAGGGGAACCAACCCTGAAAATTGGAGCTTCATAAGATGAGGGAAGAGAGAGGGACAAATCGGAGAAGAGAGGTCTGTCCAGAGTGGACAGAAAACCGAATTCGTTGGTGAAGACGCGTCGGCGGCGAGACGGCGGCGGCGGCGATCACCGGAGCTGCTTCAGAAGTTGGAGGGGATCAAGAGGGGAGGGATCTCACTCTATAACTGGGCTGGAGGTGGAAGAACACCAGGGAGAGAGGGGAGAGGGGCACAAGCTTCAAGGAGGCAAAATGCTAATTTCTTCTTCATTAATTCTTTCCATAAGAAAATACAAGTATTTATATGAAAGGGTTCTAATCTAATATGAGCCCTTGGATCAAGGGTTGAAGAATGGAGGGTTGAGATGTGGTGTGAACACCACATTAAACCCAAATAAACTAATAGGTCCGCCCCCCCCTTAAAGAGGACAATTTGGAATTGTCTTCTTTATTTAATTCATGGTCCAAGTCCAAATTTGGACCATGGACCAGCCACCTTGGACCCAAGAGTCCATGTGGACCACTAAGGAGGAGGGAGGGGGCCCCTGCAGGGCCTACAAGCATATTTGCAAAGAAACCCAATGGCCTTTTGCAAATAAACCCACTAAGACCTACTATTGTGTACGCATATATCACAAGGGCGTACATACAAATACAAAAGGACATAAATGCAAACACAAAGTGAGCTGGTTGTCGCTGATGTCCCCATCAATTCTCCCCGGGTGGGAGGAACTCGACCCCGTCGAGTAAAGGGTGCGGCTGCTCAGGTCTCCGGCGGATCCGTCACCGTGCCAAGTAGCGCGGGTATGCTCCACTCCAAGTGATCGGCACCTGCTCATTCCACATATACTCGATATGCGCACTGCTATGGCCAAAGGTGGTCACTCCGAAGGGGCACTCTCAACGGAAGGAAACAGCTCAAAGACTCACTAGGAATCACTGCTGAGTCCCTATAGGTGACTGATCCGGGTATAGAAGTAAACCGATCCCATACTCGTCAAGTGAATCGACTCGCTTCACACTCATTCGGGAACGACACGAGCTTGCACAAGACACATGCAGACTCACCATGCACTGACACACGAATGCAAACCATGCAAACAATCGACTCAAAATCACCACACAAACAAACCACACAAAGAAAGTACACTGACTCAAGCACGACTCTAGACTAAGGTGGTAGCATCAAACCCACTAGGTGGCGACATCCTGGGCGGCAGAAGGGTCGCCCAGCTCTTCCCCCATGGCATAGTATTCATCGGCCAGTGCCTCGTCGGCCTCGTAATCGACATGCTCAAGCTCGGGAGGTGCGGATCCTCCAACACCTAAGGCTAGGGTGGTGCGAGCGGGACACTCACTAGCAATGTGGCCGTACCCGTGACAGTGGAAACATTGTATTCGCGATCGACTACTCTCCCCGATAAGAGGGACCTTACCCTTATCATCCCGCCGGGTAGGGGGTGTAGGCAACAATGGGGGAGGTGTAGGTGCCTTGGACAAGAGTGGCGGGGGTGCCGGTGCCAGAGGACGGACTATAGGAGCTGGGGGACGGGCAAAGGGTGCCGGTGGTTGGGATGGAAATAGATCCCGGGGTGGAGGAGGGCGAGGCCGTGGAGCGAAGTGCTCCTGACGGGTGGGCTCCTGAGGTCGAGCCATGGGAGGCCGCTGATGTGGGCCTATAGAGTGACGGGGCTCGGTACTACGGAGAGGGGTGGGGCCCAACCGATGGCTAGACTCGAACTCTCCCTCAAATTGCTCCATCTCGAGAGCAACCTGATATGCCTCTTCCAACGTCTTGGCATTGCGGCGGAAAAGCTCATACTGGTAGTGTGGCCGCAAACCACGTCGAAAGCGGGACACGGGCATGGTACTCTCCTCCGTGACACCACATCGTAGAAAGTACTCATCAAACTCCGCGATGTATTCGGAGACGGATCGGTCTCCCTGGCTAAGACTTTGCCATCTATCGATGAGTCGCTGGCGGTATGTGGGAGGAAGGTACTTTTGCCGAAGTTTATTCTTCATCTCGGCCCATGTGTCAATCGGGGGTTCTAGCCGCTGAAGTAGCAGGCTCTCCACATTCTTCCAATAGGTTTGTGCCTGCCCCATGAGTTTCATGGTGGCAAATCGGACCCTTCGACGCTCCGACATATCATACCATTCAAAATAACGGTCCATGCCAAACTCCCAATCTAGGTAGACTTTCGGATCCAAAGACCCGTAAAAAGCGGGAGGATCCGCTCGCACGGTCTTAAGGACCCGATCATCATCCTCATCTCGTTGTGGCTGAAAACCACGACGGCGTTGACCATACCCCTCGTAGGCATTGTCGGACCCATAGTCCTCGAGACCAAGGTCACGGTGTGGTAGTGGGGAACCCGAGGAGGGGCGGGTGGAGGAACCAGTGGTGGCTGGTTTTGGGCCGAGGGAGCGGCCTGGACTTGGGCCATGGGAGCGGGTGGGACTTGGGCCCCCGCGGGAGGAGGTGCGGGTGGACCTTGGGCTGCCCCAGGAGGGTCCCCGTGTGACATCCTATCTAACCGCCCAACGAGGTCTTGGACCGACCTATCGGAGTTTTCCATGCGTCCCTCCATGGCCCTAAGGCGACCATCCATATTCTCGGAGAAGGTCCGAAAGTTAGCATCGGATTGGTCCAACCTAGCCATAATGGCCATCATCGCCTCTTGTAGGGAGTGGAAGTCTCCCGAGGTATCCCGTGGGTTGGCCATAGGTGGGGGTGGGGGTGAGTACTGAGTACCCCGACGAGTGGGCATGCAAACACACCGACTAGAGGACACCGACTAAAGCAAAACACACTAATGCAAAATGATGCGCCTAGACTTAACCAAAACTCGGTACGCGGCGGAGATAATTGACCCGAAGGTCACTCGCACAAGTGTGCGGCCTTCCCGATATGCGTAACCTAACGGTCGGACAACACCTTTTTATATACCGAGTAAAGGGATGTATGCGACCCAAAAACGACTCTTTTTGTTGTTTTAAAAATATGATGATCATAAACACGACTTAGACCGACTAATGACTAGACGTAAATGACACTCTTTTTTTTTTTTTGCTTTTTGACACCCTAGACTCAAACTCGCTCTGATACCAAATTGATGCGGGACGGGACCATGGACACGATAAGCTAGCGGTCGTCCCTTAGCGAGGGAAGCGTCGGATGTGCGCGGTTGAACAACCGGCAGTGAGCTAGGGTGGTCGGCTCTCAATTGTGCCCGGATCGGGTCACGGGACGGTCACTCTCTCACTCGCAGCAGTGATATGATAAATTAAAAGCGAGCTAGGTAACCCTACACATGCTCTCTAGCAGCGGCATAAACAAGCATATATAGAAATAAGCGGAATGCCAAGCAAGGAGCGAATACGATACCTCCACGCGCTCGGCGTGGCGAAGATGGCACCCGGCCGAAACTCGTACTCCCGGGAACTTAATACATTAAGATTACAGCAATACAAGTAAGCCCACTCCACGCAGGGAGGTAACGGGCGACACAAGGGGGCCCGGGAGGACCAATTCCGGGTTGACGGGCGGTTTCCGGGCACGGCTTCGGCTTCGCGCGTACTCGTGCTAGTGGGGCCCACGTGTGGACCGGAGGGGTCGTGTGGGACATGATGCCTCCTCTGGTGTGGGTACACTTGGGAAGCGCTCCCCTAGGATGGCGAGTTGCTGGAACGACCGCCGGACGCCGGGCGGCCCTCGGACGACGCTCGCGGGAAACCGGCCACAAGTCTGCACTTGCTGTCTTCTCGCGCGCTGTCCGGCGAGATCGGCTGCTGTGATCAACCCCGTCGTCGGAATGCAACGAGCTCGGCGCCGTTGGAAAGAGGACTCCAAATACTTCGACGTAGGGGCCTTCAGAAAAAATAATCAGATACGTATATCTGACTTATGGAATTTACACCCTTGCTGTAAACAGGCCAGAACTGCAGGGGCAGGTTCTGACTTCTCTGAAAATCACCGTTGACGGGTGGGAGGACCTTGGAATATGGAGATGAGTTCTTCAGAAAAGTTGAAGATCTCTGAGATAGAAAATCGGGACTATTTTTGGTTTTTTATTTGGATAGGAAATGGATTTTATGGGATTTTTTGAGTGGACCTGGGTCGGATCTGGGACACTGTGGAAAAATTGCTCACAGGAACTGGTACGAATTTTGAAAAATACCTAGAGACCTTATCAAAAATTAAGAAAATTCATGGTGGTAGACATATGTGGACAGAAGTCTCAGTAATGTTTAGAGCCCCAACAAAATTCAAAACATGGGTCGAACAAGGTAGACTCAGAACTGATGAACAGTAGACAGAACCTGGACAGAACTGAAATTTGAACTTGGACGAAAATCTAAAAATATCTAAAGGACGAATTTTTGCCTGAAATTTTTTTTGGAGGTAAGGGTTCAAGAGGGGAACCAACCCTGAAAATTGGAGCTTCATAAGATGAGGGAAGAGAGAGAGACAATTCGGAGAAGAGAGGTCTGTCCAGAGTGGACAGAAAACCGAATTCGTTGGTGAAGACGCGTCGGCGGCGAGACGGCGGCGGCGGCGATCACCGGAGCTGCTTCAGAAGTTGGAGGGGATCAAGAGGGGAGGGATCTCACTCTATAACTGGGCTGGAGGTGGAAGAACACCAGGGAGAGAGGGGAGAGGGGCACAAGCTTCAAGGAGGCAAAATGCTAATTTCTTCTTCATTAATTCTTTCCATAAGAAAATACAAGTATTTATATGAAAGGGTTCTAATCTAATATGAGCCCTTGGATCAAGGGTTGAAGAATGGAGGGTTGAGATGTGGTGTGAACACCACATTAAACCCAAATAAACTAATAGGTCCGCCCCCCCCTTAAAGAAGACAATTTGGAATTGTCTTCTTTATTTAATTCATGGTCCAAGTCTAAATTTGGACCATGGACCAGCCACCTTGGACCCAAGAGTCCATGTGGACCACTAAGGAGGAGGGAGGGGGCCCCTGCAGGGCCTACAAGCATATTTGCAAAGAAACCCAATGGCCTTTTGCAAATAAACCCACTAAGACCTACTATTGTGTACGCATATATCACAAGGGCGTACATACAAATACAAAAGGACATAAATGCAAACACAAAGTGAGCTGGTTGTCGCTGATGTCCCCATCAATTCTCCCCGGGTGGGAGGAACTCGACCCCGTCGAGTAAAGGGTGCGGCTGCTCAGGTCTCCGGCGGATCCGTCACCGTGCCAAGTAGCGCGGGTATGCTCCACTCCAAGTGATCGGCACCTGCTCATTCCACATATACTCGATATGCGCACTGCTATGGCCAAAGGTGGTCACTCCGAAGGGGCACTCTCAACGGAAGGAAACAGCTCAAAGACTCACTAGGAATCACTGCTGAGTCCCTATAGGTGACTGATCCGGGTATAGAAGTAAACCGATCCCATACTCGTCAAGTGAATCGACTCGCTTCACACTCATTCGGGAACGACACGAGCTTGCACAAGACACATGCAGACTCACCATGCACTGACACACGAATGCAAACCATGCAAACAATCGACTCAAAATCACCACACAAACAAACCACACAAAGAAAGTACACTGACTCAAGCACGACTCTAGACTAAGGTGGTAGCATCAAACCCACTAGGTGGCGACATCCTGGGCGGCAGAAGGGTCGCCCAGCTCTTCCCCCATGGCATAGTATTCATCGGCCAGTGCCTCGTCGGCCTCGTAATCGACATGCTCAAGCTCGGGAGGTGCGGATCCTCCAACACCTAAGGCTAGGGTGGTGCGAGCGGGACACTCACTAGCAATGTGGCCGTACCCGTGACAGTGGAAACATTGTATTCGCGATCGACTACTCTCCCCGATAAGAGGGACCTTACCCTTATCATCCCGCCGGGTAGGGGGTGTAGGCAACAATGGGGGAGGTGTAGGTGCCTTGGACAAGAGTGGCGGGGGTGCCGGTGCCAGAGGACGGCTATAGGAGCTGGGGGACGGGCAAAGGGTGCCGGTGGTTGGGATGGAAATAGATCCCGGGGTGGAGGAGGGCGAGGCCGTGGAGCGAAGTGCTCCTGACGGGTGGGCTCCTGAGGTCGAGCCATGGGAGGCCGCTGATGTGGGCCTATAGAGTGACGGGGCTCGGTACTACGGAGAGGGGTGGGGCCCAACCGATGGCTAGACTCGAACTCTCCCTCAAATTGCTCCATCTCGAGAGCAACCTGATATGCCTCTTCCAACGTCTTGGCATTGCGGCGGAAAAGCTCATACTGGTAGTGTGGCCGCAAACCACGTCGAAAGCGGGACACGGGCATGGTACTCTCCTCCGTGACACCACATCGTAGAAAGTACTCATCAAACTCCGCGATGTATTCGGAGACGGACCGGTCTCCCTGGCTAAGACTTTGCCATCTATCGATGAGTCGCTGGCGGTATGTGGGAGGAAGGTACTTTTGCCGAAGTTTATTCTTCATCTCGGCCCATGTGTCAATCGGGGGTTCTAGCCGCTGAAGTAGCAGGCTCTCCACATTCTTCCAATAGGTTTGTGCCTGCCCCATGAGTTTCATGGTGGCAAATCGGACCCTTCGACGCTCCGACATATCATACCATTCAAAATAACGGTCCATGCCAAACTCCCAATCTAGGTAGACTTTCGGATCCAAAGACCCGTAAAAAGCGGGAGGATCCGCTCGCACGGTCTTAAGGACCCGATCATCATCCTCATCTCGTTGTGGCTGAAAACCACGACGGCGTTGACCATACCCCTCGTAGGCATTGTCGGACCCATAGTCCTCGAGACCAAGGTCACGGTGTGGTAGTTGGGGAACCCGAGGAGGGGCGGGTGGAGGAACCAGTGGTGGCTGGTTTTGGGCCGAGGGAGCGGCCTGGACTTGGGCCATGGGAGCGGGTGGGACTTGGGCCCCCGCGGGAGGAGGTGCGGGTGGACCTTGGGCTGCCCCAGGAGGGTCCCCGTGTGACATCCTATCTAACCGCCCAACGAGGTCTTGGACCGACCTATCGGAGTTTTCCATGCGTCCCTCCATGGCCCTAAGGCGACCATCCATATTCTCGGAGAAGGTCCGAAAGTTAGCATCGGATTGGTCCAACCTAGCCATAATGGCCATCATCGCCTCTTGTAGGGAGTGGAAGTCTCCCGAGGTATCCCGTGGGTTGGCCATAGGTGGGGGTGGGGGTGAGTACTGAGTACCCCGACGAGTGGGCATGCAAACACACCGACTAGAGGACACCGACTAAAGCAAAACACACTAATGCAAAATGATGCGCCTAGACTTAACCAAAACTCGGTACGCGGCGGAGATAATTGACCCGAAGGTCACTCGCACAAGTGTGCGGCCTTCCCGATAGGCGTAACCTAACGGTCGGACAACACCTTTTTATATACCGAGTAAAGGGATGTATGCGACCCAAAAATGACTCTTTTTGTTGTTTTAAAAATATGATGATCCTAAACACGACTTAGACCGACTAATGACTAGACGTAAATGACACTCTTTTTTTTTTTTTGCTTTTTGACACCCTAGACTCAAACTCGCTCTGATACCAAATTGATGCGGGACGGGACCACGGACACGATAAGCTAGCGGTCGTCCCTTAGCGAGGGAAGCGTCGGATGTGCGCGGTTGAACAACCGGCAGTGAGCTAGGGTGGTCGGCTCTCAATTGTGCCCGGATCGGGTCACGGGACGGTCACTCTCTCACTCGCAGCAGTGATATGATAAATTAAAAGCGAGCTAGGTAACCCTACACATGCTCTCTAGCAGCGGCATAAACAAGCATATATAGAAATAAGCGGAATGCCAAGCAAGGAGCGAATACGATACCTCCACGCGCTCGGCGTGGCGAAGATGGCACCCGGCCGAAACTCGTACTCCCGGGAACTTAATACATTAAGATTACAGCAATACAAGTAAGCCCACTCCACGCAGGGAGGTAACGGGCGACACAAGGGGGCCCGGGAGGACCAATTCCGGGTTGACGGGCGGTTTCCGGGCACGGCTTCGGCTTCGCGCGTACTCGTGCTAGTGGGGCCCACGTGTGGACCGGAGGGGTCGTGTGGGACCTGATGCCTCCTCTGGTGTGGGTACACTTGGGAAGCGCTCCCCTAGGATGGCGAGTTGCTGGAACGACCGCCGGACGCCGGGCGGCCCTCGGACGACGCTCGCGGGAAACCGGCCACAAGTCTGCACTTGCTGTCTTCTCGCGCGCTGTCCGGCGAGATCGGCTGCTGTGATCAACCCCGTCGTCGGAATGCAACGAGCTCGGCGCCGTTGGAAAGAGGACTCCAAATACTTCGACGTAGGGGCCTTCAGAAAAAATAATCAGATACGTATATCTGACTTATGGAATTTACACCCTTGCTGTAAACAGGCCAGAACTGCAGGGGCAGGTTCTGACTTCTCTGAAAATCACCGTTGACCGGTGGGAGGACCTTGGAATATGGAGATGAGTTCTTCAGAAAAGTTGAAGATCTCTGAGATAGAAAACCGGGACTATTTTTGGTTTTTGATTTGGATAGGAAATGGATTTTATGGGATTTTTTGAGTGGACCTGGGTCGGATCTGGGACACTGTGGAAAAATTGCTCACAGGAACTGGTACGAATTTTGAAAAATACCTAGAGACCTTATCAAAAATTAAGAAAATTCATGGTGGTAGACATATGTGGACAGAAGTCTCAGTAATTTTTAGAGCCCCAAAAAAATTCAAAACATGGGTCGAACAAGGTAGACTCAGAACTGATGAACAGTAGACAGAACCTGGACAGAACTGAAATTTGAACTTGGACGAAAATCTAAAAATATCTAAAGGACGAATTTTTGCCTGAAATTTTTTGTGGAGGTAAGGGTTCAAGAGGGGAACCAACCCTGAAAATTGGAGCTTCAGAAGATGAGGGAAGAGAGAGGGACAATTCGGAGAAGAGAGGTCTGTCCAGAGTGGACAGAAAACCGAATTCGTTGGTGAAGACGCGTCGGCGGCGAGACGGCGGCGGCGGCGATCACCGGAGCTGCTTCAGAAGTTGGAGGGGATCAAGAGGGGAGGGATCTCACTCTATAACTGGGCTGGAGGTGGAAGAACACCAGGGAGAGAGGGGAGAGGGGCACAAGCTTCAAGGAGGCAAAATGCTAATTTCTTCTTCATTAATTCTTTCCATAAGAAAATACAAGTATTTATATGAAAGGGTTCTAATCTAATATGAGCCCTTGGATCAAGGGTTGAAGAATGGAGGGTTGAGATGTGGTGTGAACACCACATTAAACCCAAATAAACTAATAGGTCCGCCCCCCCCTTAAAGAGGACAATTTGGAATTGTCTTCTTTATTTAATTCATGGTCCAAGTCCAAATTTGGACCATGGACCAGCCACCTTGGACCCAAGAGTCCATGTGGACCACTAAGGAGGAGGGAGGGGGCCCCTGCAGGGCCTACAAGCATATTTGCAAAGAAACCCAATGGCCTTTTGCAAATAAACCCACTAAGACCTACTATTGTGTACGCATATATCACAAGGGCGTACATACAAATACAAAAGGACATAAATGCAAACACAAAGTGAGCTGGTTGTCGCTGATGTCCCCATCAATACTGGCTTGATAACTATTGTTGTATGCAAACTCGGCTAGGGGCAAATGATCATGCCAACCTCCGCCAAAGTCAATAATGCAAGCTCGTAACATGTCTTCAACTATTTGGTTTGTTCTCTCGGTCTGACCGTCGGTCTGGGGATGAAAAGCAGTACTGTAGTTGAGCTTTGTCCCCAAAGAGTGTTGTAGACCCTTCCAGAAATGAGAAGTGAAGCGAGGGTCTCGGTCAGACACGATTGACGTTGGGACTCCATGCAATCTTACGATCTGCTTAATATACAATGCGGCCAAAACATCAATCGACCATCGATTTTTAATTGGCAAGAAATGCGCTGACTTGGTCAGTCGGTCGATGATTACCCAAATACCATCATGTCCGCCTCTAGACTTTGGCAATCCCATGATGAAATCCATACCAATTCCTTCCCATTTCCATTTAGGAATATCCAGGGGGTGTAACTTTCCGGCGGGTCTTTGATGTTCCGCTTTCACTTGTTGGCACGTGAGACAGCGAGATACAAAGTCCGCTACCTCCCTCTTCATGTTCGGCCACCAAAAGGTCCTTCTTAAGTCTTTGTACATCTTAGTTGCTCCAGGATGAATGGTATACCTAGAGCGGTGAGCTTCATCTAGAATCTTCCTTTTCAACTCAGGACAGTCCGGGATACATGTCCTTTCCTGAAACATTAGTCTTCCATCAACTGCCAGCTTGAATTCGGTCCTTTGATCTAGTTTCTCCCTGATTTCAATCATTCCAGGATCTTCATCTTGTAACTTTTTGATTTCGGATAGCAAGTCCGGATGCACACTCATGTGAGAGAGAGTAATACACCCGTCTTTCTGGTCCGTGCTTATATTTAATCTGAAGAATTCCTCCAATAATTTCCATTCCCGTATCATACAGCTGGCCATAAGGGCTCTCGGCTTCCAACTCAAGGCATCGGCTACCGAATTCCCTTTTCCGGGGTGATACTGAATAGTGAAATCAAAATCTTTTAAATATTCCAGCCATCGACGTTGCCTCATATTAAGTTCCTTCTGAGAGAATAGGTATTTGAGGCTTTTATGATCGGAGAATACTGTGAATTGTTCTCCGTAGAGATAGTGACTCCAGATCTTTAGGGCAAATACCACCGCGGCCAACTCCAAGTCATGCACCAGGTAGTTTTCCTCATGTTTCTTTAACTGCCTAGAAGAGTATGCAATAACTCTTCCCTGTTGCATTAATACACAACCGAGGCCAATGCCAGAAGCATCGGTATATACCTCGTACTTCTCCCCTTCAATAGGAAGGGCCAAGACCGGAGCAGTGGTCAAACGGTCCTTCAATGTTTGGAAGCTTTGTTCACATTCCTCATTCCACTCATACGGCACTTCCTTGCGGGTCAGCCTGGTGAGTGGTACTGCAATCTTCGAGAAGTTTTTAATAAAACGCCGGTAATAACCAGCAAGACCAAGGAAACTCCTGATTTCTGTTGTATTTGTCGGTTGTTCCCAGTTCTTTACTGCCTCTACCTTTGCGGGGTCTACTGAGATTCCATCCTTTGAAATTACGTGTCCTAAGAAGGACACTTCTTCCAGCCAAAACTCACATTTGCTAAATTTTGCATATAATTGATTGTCCCTCAATATTTGTAGTGCTATCCTCAAGTGCACTTCATGCTCCTCTTTAGACTTTGAATATATCAGGATATCATCGATAAAAACAACAATAAATTTGTCCAGATGCGGTCTAAAGATGCTATTAATAAGCTGCATAAAAGCTGCAGGGGCATTTGTTAGTCCAAAAGGCATAACAGTAAATTCATAATGCCCGTACCTGCTTCGAAATGCACTTTTGTGAATATCCTCGTCCTTGATCCTCAATTGGTGATAACCCGATCGAAGATCAATTTTTGAGAAATACTTTGCTCCCGAAATCTGATCGAAGAGTTCATCAATTCTCGGCAGTGGGTATTTATTTTTGATAGTGAGGTGGTTCAGCTACCGATAATCGATGCACAGCCTCATCGATCCATCCTTCTCCTTGACGAACAGTACTGGTGCTCCCCATGGGGAAGTACTTGGTCTGATAAATCCTTTCTTCAATAGCTCCATACGCTGCTCCTTCAATTCCTTCAATTCTGCGGGGGACATTCTGTAGGGTGCTTTGGAAACAGGTCCGGCACCCGGAACAAGGTCTATAGTGAATGAGACCTCTCTCTTTGGTGGCAAACCAGGCAAGTCTTCAGGGAAAACATCGGGAAACTCCCGAACCACTTGAATGTCTTCTAGTCTAGCTACCTTAGCCTCCGTGGCAGTTACAAATGCTAAGAATGCCTCGCATCCTTTGTTGATAAGTTTGTGGGCTCGAAGAGCAGAGATGACTGGTGATCTCTTCCGGGGAGTAATGTAAGTTAACTCCGGGAAATCCACAAAAGTTACTTTTCCATTTCGATAGTCTATAGTTACCCGATGGGTGGATAGCCAATCGGCTCCTAAAATTACATCATACTCCTTCAAGTCTAAGCATATTAAATCTACAGGTAAGTTGTGGCCCTTAACTATAACCTTCAGTTCGGGTAATGGAATGTGACATCAGACTCATTCCCTAACGGGGTATAAATCACTAAGTTTATCCATTCTGGTTCCATAGAGAATGAAGCAGCAAATTTTCTTGAAACAAAAGAATGTGTGGCGCCAGTATCAAATAGTACTTGAGCAGATTTAGAGAAGACAGACAAAATACCTTCCACCAACCCACCCTCGGTTGGTTCCGTCTCTTGGAGAGCTTGTAAACGTCCTTGCTTCTTTGCCGGACGCTTCTCTTCCTTTGTCTCCGGCTCACTTTGCTCGTTCATCATTGGACAGTCGGGAATACGGTGTTCTTTACTCCCACAACGAAGGCACGCTCTGAGCCTTCTCCATCATTCCGCAGCCTGGTGACCCGGCTTGTCGCAATATTTACAATTCTCCTTTGGCAGTGCCGTGATGGAGAAAGGTTTGTTATTGGCCTTCTTGAATTTCTTTTCCTTGGAGGGTTCACCTCAATTATTGGTCCGCTTCTTGAAAGACGGTTTAAAAGTGTTGGGGCTTGTAACATTCTCCCTTTTATCCTTACCACGGATTTTGTCAGACAGTTCCGTGGCGTCTTCTAGCAACTGGGTACGACGCACCATCTCTGAGTACACTTGAATATCCAAGGGAGCGAGCTGGGTGATATACTGGGGTCGTAACCCATTCAAGAACCTTCTTGCCATCATCTTTTCAGTGCAAACTAAATGTGGTGCATATCTAGATAACCGGGAGAACTGGGCTTCATAGTCAGCTACCGACAGGGATCGTTGCTTCAAGGCAGCAAATTCTGTGGCCTTTTTCTCCTGAACACGGTCTGAGAAGTATTTGCTATTGAAGTGCTCGACAAATTCGGCCCACATGACATGATTTTCAAGCAAGGTGGCCTCGACGGACTCCCACCAAGCACGGGCATCCCGTTCCAGTTGGAACGTAGCCAGAAGCACCTTTTCACCATCCGCGCATTGCATGACGCGGAAAATCCGCTCGGTCTCTTTTATCCAGTTCTCTGCATCCTTGGGATTTGATGAACCTGAGAATCTCGGAGGGTTGAGATTCCTAAAACTCCGATGAAGGTCGCCGGTTCCATGGTGTGCCCCACCTTGGGCCACTTGTTGTAAGGCCTGGGTCAAGCCTTGAACAGTTCGTTGCATCTCACGCCATTGTGCGCGTTCAGCAGCCATCGTCCTACAAGGAGTTAATCTTCATTAGTTTCATGTTGGAATTTGTAGTTGGAAGCCCTACAAGGACTTATACCCACGGCACTACCCGTCCTCACCATTTTAGGGATAGACCTATCCTTGGACTTGGGTTTCCTAGGAATTGAAATCCTAGGCTCTGATACCACAAAAACTGTCACGCCCCGAGCGCGAAAGGAACCCGGGGAGAGACGTGATGAGTTTATATCAATCATGTCAATCAGAGCAAGTAGAATTTGTACATCACAACGGAGTGCGCAATAAGATGAGAATTTCAAACTTAACCATATACTGATACCATCGATAACAACTTAACCATTAAACAAAGTCACATAACTCCAAGACGATACAATTCTAATCAGGCCCACAAGCCTTAAATGTAACAACTCTTGACATAACAAAATATCTAATGACAAGCCTCCAAGGAATAAACTAAAGACGACTCGACATGATAAGGTGTAGCAGCATGGCACTTGCAGATTCTACGCTCGTCACTCTTGCTCCTGCCCACCCGAGTCCGAGTTAGGGTCTGTATTACCTGAAAGGTTTGGGGAAAAGAACTTGGTGAGCAAACACTCAGTAGGAATTATATCTCAAGAACTAGCAATTGGTTTAAGTAATTACCTCTTCCAATAAAAATGCAAGTTTAGCATGTAAAGTATAAAAAAATAGAATGCTATAGAATTGAACATGATAACAAGAGGAAATAACATGTACTGTTGATCCAAGATAGGGAATTTCAAGTATTCAAGATTTCCAAGTTTTTGAACGAGTACCAAGTATATCAATAAAGTCTTTCATGTCATGAGATAATGGCTATTAGCAAGCAAGTACTTTGCCCGTTCCGGGCCACGCAAGTCATGTCAAGTCAATCAAGTCAGGCACACAAGAGAGAGGGATAGAGATATAGTGGAGTGTCGTAGATTCAAGCAAGTACTTCGGTGCAATGCCACACCGTGATCAATATAACTCCCATGGGCACAAGTACTTTCGGGTGCTCCTCCCAGGACCAGATCGGGCCCTAAATGTGCGGACATTGTTACATGTAATATCTAGACAACCACTTTAGTGATAGCCATGGATTTCCAAGAACAAACTCATGTAGGATATCAAGGTAGATTCGTGGATAGGTTCCACGGAATTCAAGGAAGAACATTAGATGGACAATGATAAAACCAACGAGAATCATGACGTGTCAATAACCTGGGTAGAGACGGTACCTTAGCTAGGTAGCCGAGATAACTTGAGTGGATGACTAGACCTGTCACCAATCAAGGGACATGAATCAAGCTGATTGACCCCATCTATAAGGGACTCAATCCAAGATATCGCCTAGTGGAATATCATCATTCCATTGGCAAAGATTATTCTTTCATGGACCAAGATGGCGACATGAGAGGGCCGGTTTACCACAAGTCGTGGCAATCGAAAAGGTACAAGGTGTTTAAGGTACAACCAGCTCAGTCGGCCTTGAGGGAATCCAAGGCTACGAGGAGACTTACGGAGGTCTCAATGACTAACTCGCCAGTCCAAAGGAACGGAATGTCCAATGGAGGGCTTGTATGTCACCGAGAGTTAGTGGGTAATGCGACAAATCATCGTGAAACATGGGACTATACTCACGGAATGAAATATAGTGCCGATATACATATATATATATATATATATATATATATATATATATATATATAACCCTCGGTTCACAGAAAGCCGTGGAAAATAAATATGCAGGAAATTCACGACTTACGCCAAGTCACTATTTAATAAATTCACGACCTTCTCTGGGCCGTTTCTTTACTAATTGACGACTGCTGGAATAGTCGTCCCATCTGTAATTTCTATTATTGCTGCAATTTACCCAATTCTGTATTTCAAGAAAACGCGCCTTAGTCAGGGGCGTTGTTTCACAAAGAAGCGACTTGCACTGTGTCATTAATTACCATTTTCCAGAATTTAATAACTTTTAGAGATTTCAGGAAAGTAACGACTTATCCTAAGCCATTAATTTAAAATAGCGCCCTTGGGTGGGGCGTCACTTTCATAAAAGACGACCTACTGGTTGTCGTTAATTCATTCCTTTCCAGGATAAACATGAGTATTTATCAATTTCTTAAAATTAACGGCTCTTGGGTCGGGCGTCAAAACATGAATTAGCGCCCTAGAGAGGGTCGCCTCTTTCCAAAATTTCCATAAAACTTCTAAATCGCAGTAAAACTATATGCATGAATTACAGATGATATTATCATAAATTTTTATGCTAGTTTGGGCTAAAATCCTTGAGAAAACCTACCTGTTTGAAGATTTAAACGAAGAACCGATGCTCTGTTTTGAACAAAGTGTGGTGGTTGCTTGCAGGATGAAGTAGAGGAAGAAGCTGCTGATGATGAATGCCCTGGGCCTCGTGCAGGTTCTCAGCAGGATGCAGGAGGAAGAAGATTAACCTTCTTCACGTAGCAGTCAAGCCGTAAGAGGGAGAGGAGGATGAAGAGACTCCTCCTACGACGGCTTCACTGGTCACACTGCATAAAGGAATGAAGTATGAAAAGAATGGCTATAATGAGAAAGAAGCAACAGCACAGGGAGAAGAAGAACCGTATTCTCGTTTGGCACAGCAACAGGATGGAGAGGACCTCGAACGCAAACGCATCAAACGAGTTACGTTCGATGGGGAGATGCTTTATAGGGAGGTAATGGTTCTGGAAGTTTTCGAATGCTCTGTTAGGGAAGGGGTTTGATCAACATTTGGTAGGGCCTAGACCTACCGTGCATGGTCCTCTTCTTTCCTTGATAGCAGCCGCATGCTTCTACTTTCATAGGGAAAAACCCTAACACAAGCCATGCATCGAATGAGTATGCGTTAATGCGTTGCGTGGTTTCCTTATTTAACTCTCAGGAAAAAGGACGTCTGAGACAAGGGTGTTTTTTCATCAAGTAGCGCCTTAACAGGGGGCGTTTTTTCATTAAATAACGCCTTCACAAAGGGTGTCTTTTACGTTTCTATATTTTGGGCGCTCTATTCCCAATTTCCTTGGTAAGAATTGACGACCGTTTTGATGGGCGTCAAAAAAAGAATTAACGCCCATGATAAGGGCGTTATTACTTTAATTAGCGCCTTAAGGAAGGGCGTTATTTTATTTTGGCCCATTAGTTACACATACTTTAGGTGTAAAGCCCATTTATCGGTTTAAGCTATTTCTACCAATCGAATCTTTTTGTTTTATTTTAGAATCTATTTTATTCTCTTTAAAATTTCCAGGGGTGCTACACTTCAACATTCGGACGCTGATCCGCCATGGAATCCGGAGAAGAACTTGAAGAAAGACACTCCCGGGACAACGAAGTCTCCGGAGGGAGAGGAAGCCGCCGGATTGCCTCAGCTGTTATCTCCGCCAACTCCGCGAACGCCACTTCAAGCCTCTACTCTTCCGCCGTGTCCTCACGGCGCATCAAAGAGCCCAAAAGCAAGCACGAAGGTGAGCCAAACCCTAAAGACGGAGGGAGCCTGGAATGACAACAAGCGCCCAACGCCTATATCCCCACACGGAAGGCGACGCGCCGTTCCGACCTCCGAAAAAAAGGGGCCCCTTCATTTCAAATCCGTCAGGATTATCATTATTACGGGCCCAGGTGACCACGACACGTCGCTTCTTAACACCGCCAGATCTCCACCCACCCGAGCCACGCTGGTCCAAAACCCTAACGGCTACTCTTCCGAGCCTACCAAGGCTCGGGAGTAGGAGGGGGACAAGTGGAGAGGGGGATTTCTGTAGCCCATCTAAAGAGCAGCCAAACTAGGTCCATCAGGACCAAACGAGGCCCAGCTCATCCAAGTGACAGCCCCACAGGGCCCACTTAGGCTAAAAAGCCCAAAAAGATCACTCGGGATCACACCCTTCCTCGGCGGCCCTTAGGCTCGGAAGGTCCGAGCGTCGGTCAGGTCAGTAAAATACCCACGCCCGATCGATCCCCTCGCCGGGATAAAGGCAGGCGCTCAGCGCCCATGCCGACCTATCTTCATCCGAGCTATGCCTATCGCCCGAACGGGGGTGGCACCTTTTATGCTCGGCTCGACCGATGATTACTTATCCACGCTGCCATTGAGAGCCCTTTATGAGCAGGAGTTTATGAGGATAAGGGACCCATGACCCCTCAAGGCTATAAAGATACCACGATGAGGACATAAAGATCCCAATGAGGACGTAAAGACCCCGCGATGAGGACGTAACTCCCGCCTAAAACTCCTCAGCTTACGGGACTCGTGAGGCAAGCACACTATATAAACCTGGGACTCCTTCCGACGAAAGGTAAGGCCAACATACGCCTAAACTCCCTGAGCAGGAACAACTTCACCACCTCGGTGTAGGGGGATCTCGTGCACCTCTTTCTTCCTCCCTTCATAACTTCCACCATTACTCTACTGACTTAAGCATCGGAGGGTTTTCCCCAAGGAACCATCCCTGGGACCCCTGATCCGTTTTCCCTTCTTTACAGTTCATTATCTGGTGATCATCCTCCCAGCTCAGGACCAGCGCGAGATCACGCCCCTTCAGTTTACTTCTTGTTTTTCAGTTTTTCCTTTCATCATCCTGATATCACCATCGTTCAACTCATCGTCCTGCAAAACAGATTTTTCATTAGTGCTTTTGGAAGATGATTCATCAATAATGACATGGGGGCTTTCCTCAACTACAAGAGTTCTCAAGTTATACACTCGATAGGCTCTTGAGCTAAGAGAGTACCCAAGAAATATACCTTTATCACTTTTGGGATCAAATTTTGCCAGGTCTATCTTACCATTGTTGTGAATGTAGCAAACGGAGCCAAAAGGTCTAAAAAAAGAGATGTTTGGCTTCTTACCTCGATACAGCTCATAGGGGGTTTTCTTTAACAATGGTCTTATAATGGCACGGTTGACTATGTAGTAGGCAGTGTTCACTACTTTAGCCCAAAAGTACCTCGGCAAGTTGTTCTCATTTAGCATGGTTCTTGCCATCTCAATCAGTGTCATGTTCTTCCTTTCAACAACTCCGTTCTGTTCAGGGGTTCTTGGTGCGGAGAAGTCGTGCATATAGCCTTGAGCCGTGCAAAAGTTGCTGAACTCATTATTTTCAAATTCCCTACCATGATCGCTCCGCACGGCTTTGATGCAGCACCCCTTTTCATTTTGAACTACCCTGCAAAATGCTTCAAACTCCATCAGGACATCATTTTTATGGGAAAGGAAGTATACCCAGTAAAATCTTGAGTAATTATCTACAATTACAAATCCATACAGTTTACCACCCAAGCTATGTGTTCTGTTTGGTCCAAAAACGTCAATGTGGATTAACTCAAGGGGCCTCGACGTGGTTACATCATTCTTGCACTTGAATGATGTCCTTGTTTACTTACCCATGCTGCACGCCCCACAGACTCCTTCATCAATAACCTTCAGCTTAGGCAATCCAACTACCAAATCATTTCGAGACAGTTTTAGCAAAATATTAAAACTAGCATGCCCAAGTCGACGATGCCAAAGCCAAGCATCATCATTATTCCTTGCAACCAAACACAAGTTCTCATAAGAGGCATCATCCAAATCTATCATATATACATTGTTATGCCTAAGACCAATGAATTTTATCTCATGAGTATTTTTATTTACAACAGTGCAGTGGTTAGAATCAAAAATCACGTTGCATCCTTTGTCACACAATTGACTTATGCTTAGAAGATTATGATTCAACCCTTTCAGTAACAGGACATTCTCAATGGCATGATTTTGATTCTTACCTATCTTGCCTTCTCCGACAATTTTGCCTTTGTCCTTACCACCAAATGCTACTGTCCCACCATCCTTTTTATGCAGGTCCGCAAACAAATCTTTGTTTGTCGTCATGTGCGGAGAGCATCCGCTGTCCAAGTACCATCTATTCCTTTGAGCTATCAAGCAGACCTGCAAACACAACAAGAGTACTTATGCAGATTTTGGTACCCAAGCAAGCTTGGGTCCATGATGGTTAGAGGCATGATACATGTATGTCATGTTTCTGATTCTAGCAAAATTTTCATCATCAAATTTTAGAATTCTGCAATCATACATGCCATGGCCCAACCTTCCACAATAAAAACAAGTAATGGCTCTGTCCTTGTTTCTCCTCCTACCCACATTCGAAAATGAATCATGCATATGTGACTTTGGTATGAAGGGAGATGAATTTCTGGGGGCCCAATGAGTTGTTTGTGTTTTTGATTTTTCAAGGATGGCAAAAGTAT
The DNA here is from genome assembly GCA_022559845.1 of Amorphophallus konjac. Lineage (NCBI taxonomy): Eukaryota > Viridiplantae > Streptophyta > Magnoliopsida > Alismatales > Araceae > Amorphophallus > Amorphophallus konjac. The sequence continues at coordinate 233,363,778 of CM040127.1, forward strand.
TCTTCAACTCATTTATTTCAGCCGTTTGTAATTGGACTTGATTTTCGGCCTTTCCTTTTGCATGATTGCATGCTATGCTTTCAAGCTTTTCTTGTTCCAGATTACTCTTCAAATCATCATGCATTTTACTTAGTGTGAATTGTTCTTCTCTCATGCATGAAATCTCTTCTTCAAACAATCCAATCTTGGACATAAGAATTTCATTTTCATGTTTCAATTTCTCATTTTTTGATTTTAAAACATGGCAGTTCTCACAAGACTTTGTAGCATGCACAAAATGATCAATTTTCTTTTTCAGATTTCTGTTTTCCGATTTGAATTTTTTGCATTTTTCATACAAAGACTCATAAGCAATCTGCCATTGTTCACATGTAAGAGATTCAGTTTCAACATTTACCTTATTGGCGTCGTTTTCATTTGCCATGAAGCACAAATTCTGAACCAGCTCATCCAGTTCATCCTCGTTCCCGGACTCTTCCTCATCTTCATCACTCCGTGTGGCCATCATGGCCTTTGGCTTCTTGAACTTTCCTTTCTTGAACTTCTTCATCAGATCGGGGCACTCACCCCGCATATGACCAGATTTCTTGCACTCGTAGCAAATGACTTCTTCCTTCTTTCTACTCTCACCTCTGTTAGGACCTTACTTTCTTGGTCCTTTTCTGAGTTGACCACCGAAGTTCCTTGTTCGTTTGACAAATCCTCTTGCTCTTCTAGTGATCATGGCAACTAGCTCCTCATCCTCGATGTTGCCTGTGGAATCATCATCACTACCCTCTGAATCTTGTGGATTCACCTTCAAGGCCAATGGTGTGACTACCTTCTTCTTCTTGTGATCATCCTCGCTCCTTTTGATATTGATTTCGTAAGTCATCAAAGAGCCTATAAATTCGTCCAGAGTCAAAGTGCTAAGATCCTTTGAATCCTCGATTACAGTGGCCTTTGTATGCCACTGTGGTGACAGGGATCTAAGTACCTTTCTGACGAGTTCCTTGTTGGAATACTCTTTACCAAGACCCTTTAATCCATTCATGATTTCCGTCAGTCTTGCAAACATATCAGAAATGGACTCCTTTGGTTTCATCATGAACAACTCATAATTCCGGACTAACAGATTCGCCTTGGTTTCCTTTACTTCCGATGTTCCTTCATAGATCAACCGCAGCTTGTTCCACATCTCCTCCGCAGAGGAACACATAGAAATTCGTGAGTATTCGTTAGGATGAATGGCACACTGAATTATATTCATAGCTTTAAAATTTGCTGAACACTTCTTTATGTCTTCTTCATCCCACTCATCCTCTTTCTCAGATAAGACATACGGACCCTTACTTATGACACGCCACACATCATAGTCATGGGCTCGTAGGAAAACGTACATCCTATTTTTCCGGTATGGGTACTTAGATCCATCAAAGAACGGAGGTCTTTGAATGGAATGCCCTTCGGGCATCAATCCCTTGTTTGCCATCTAATGGGATCTGCTCTACGACCGTGTGGTCGAGTTAAACAGAGACCAAAGCTCTGATACCAATTGTTGAGTCCCGAATGGTGGTAATCAAGAGGGGAGGGGTGAATTGATTGGCCAATTAAAATTTCTTCTCGAGTGACAACCTTGTTTAATAAACACACAAGCGCTAGGCCTCACTCGATCAGGACCACACTCATGAATGCATGTGAATAAGAGTAGGTGGTTGAAGACGGAAATGGTGTACACTCAGCACACCGTGAAGCCCACTAGACAAAATATGCGAAATATCAAACCACAAGTGAAACACGGGATTTTTAGGTGGTTCGAGTACACTGCCTTGTCTCCTACGTCCACCCCTCACACGTGAGGATTAACGCTTCACTATGAAGTGAGCCACACACACAAGCTATGTAGAACAACAACCACACATACGCGGCACCCGATCTGGGTTACCACACACACACACACACACGTTCGTGTTTCCAAACATGAACAACACACACACAGAAATCAGATTTAAGTTTTACAACAGATACTCAAGTTCAATCAAAAATGACTCTGAGAGTAAAGGTGAAGAATGGTTTATCGTGGTTGGAGCTCCCCCTTTTGCTTCTCCGAATGTAGTTGAGCACTTCTACAGGAGGAAGATCGATCTTAGATGAAGAATGGAACAATGGCGCACGAATGAGGTTATGGCCTTGATTTCCCACGCAGCTTCCACTTGGAGATGGTTTGGAGACTTGATTCAAGCTTCTTCTCTTCACATTCACGTTCAGATCAAGATGGAAGAAGCCCCTGGAGCTGCTGCTGCGACCCTGCACTCACAAAAGTTAGAACAAAATGCGCAATTTAAGATCTCACTAGTTCCTTAGGGTTTTACACCCCAATATGATGTATATATAAGAGCTTAGGATGTTCAAAGAGACCCTAGAGACCAGATCCACAAATCCTAGAATGTTTTAGGGATGTTGGACTTGATTGGAATGACTTTCGGTACATGTGCACGAAAGTCCAATTTGACGGCTCAGACCCGAACCTGAAAGGGTCGACCCTTGGGGTCGACCCTCGTGAGAGTTTTAATGGGTTTAAAGGGGTTCTGGAGCAATGGGTCGACCCTAGGGGTCGACCCTCGGGGGTTACCCATGCGGGTTAAAAAATAGACGATCAGGGGTTGACCCTCGCGCGGAGTGGGTCGACCCATGGGGTCGACCCTTGCAGGTGACATAAAAGAGACCGTTCGAGTTGAAAAAAATAAGCGATCAAGGGTCGACCCTTGGGGTCAACCCTTATCCCTGAACTTCCAAGATATGACTAAAAACACACTAAGTCCAAGAATCAAGCCAAGGGGTTTCAAGTTAGGTTTCAAACCATCAAATGGAACTTTTCTAAGACATGAAAGAAGTCCCAATTCATGTAAGCTTAGATAAGACCAAACCAAATTAACCCTTGAGATCAATTTAAAGAACTTCAAACCACAAGATTAAGGGCTAATAAATTGAAATTGATCTCACTAACCGCCCTTGAGTTCCTTAAGCACTTAGGCACGTTCCTTGTCCTGTAAAGACATAAATTCTGAATCAGATTTAGCCTTGCAATTTGAGTTCAAAAATGCTTACCAGTTAAGGTTGTTCTTTAACCTTCTAAGCTCCAAGACTCCAATAAGGATGTTGAGCTTTGCAAGACTTTTTTTATGCTAGAACACTTCAAAGACAATTTATATACATATAGTGTTTGGTCATCATCAAAAGCCATCACATGTAAACATTCACTCAAGGAGGGGGTTCAACACAAAGCATACTAGAGCTCGACACCTTCTGGGGATGTGATGAGGATGCCAACTCCGCTGCCAGTTGAGTTTGAAGATATGTCCATGAAAAGGTCCCAGGGCAGGCCGGCTGTAGGTTGGGACGTTTCTCCAGGAGGGACAAAGGTCTCTACGATGAAATCAGCGAGAGCTTGTCCTTTGAAGGCGGTGCGGGGACGGTAAGAAATATCATAGACTTGACGAGTCGACCAGATGCTTCTGGATGGGCCAGAATCCTTTTCAGGGGTTCGACGGTCAGCACCATAATGGAGTGTCCTTGGAAGTAGGGCTGAAGACGCTTGGCTGAGGTTACCAACGCTAACACGAGTTTCTCGATTGTGGGGTACCTTCTTTCGACATCTAAGAGCACCTTGCTGATGTAATAGACGGGCCTCTGTATTCCTTGGTCGTCTTGAGCTAGGATCGAGCTTATTGTGAACGGCATGGCCAAGAGATAAAGATATAGGGTCCCTCCCAGTACTGGTTTGGACAGCACAGGGGGTGATGTCAGGAACTCCTTTAGCTCGGTAAATCCTTTCTCACACTCCTCATCACATGCGTATGTGGAGGCTCCCAATTTCGGTCCTCTTAGTAATTTGAAGAAGAGCAGGCATCGTTCCACCACCCGGGACAGGAAGTAGTTAAGCGTGGCAATCCGACCGGTCATTCGTTGCACATCTTTGACGCAAGCGGGCGGCCGCATATCCAGTTGCTCCAACATTTTTTAACCCGAATGGCATTCGGGTGTAGCAATACACGCCAAAGTCAGTAATGAAGGCAGTCTTCTCAGTGTCTTCGGGATTCATCTAGATTTGGTGGTATCCAGAATAGGCATCCAGAAAGCTGAGAAGTTCGTTACCCGAGGTTGAATCGATAAGTTGGTCGATGCTCGGTAACGGATAGCAGTCCTTCGGAGTGGCTTTGTTGAGGTCGGTGAAGTCGGTGCACATCCGCCATTTACCTGAAGCTTTGGGTACCAGGACGACGTTAGCGAGTCAAGTAGGGTAAAGGACTGGGTGAAATAACCCAATTTTCTTCCCCTTCTTGATTTGCTCTTTAATGATTGCCTGTTTCTTGGGGGCGTGCTTCCTCTTCCGTTGTTGCACTGGTTTTACTGTAGGGTAGAGGTTGAGGTGGTGCACCACAGTCTCCTTGGGGATGTCGGGGAGATCCTCATCAGACCATGCGAAAATGTGGACATACTCCGAAAGAAAGTCTTTGTATTGAGTTCGTAGTTCGGGTGGTAGATCTGCGCCAATCTTTACTTTGAGGGCCGGATCATTTCTGAGGAAAACTGACAATAACTCTCCCCCGGGTTTGCTTGTCGATTTATCTTCGATCGTTCCGAGTTCTTTGCCTTTGTCCTCTGGCCTTACGGCCTCTACCGAGATCACATAGCACCTTCTAGCTATTGTCTGGTTGCCTCAGACTTCCCTAGTGCCATATTTGGTGAGAAAATTCATTTTTTGGTGGTATGTGGAGGGCACTACCTTGATTCGGCCAAGGATGTCTCGGTCGAAAATGGCATTATAGGCCGATATCTTCTTGACCACTATGAAGTTTTCCATAAAAGTTATGGCTTTGGGTGGGGTATCGAGAGTAACATGTAGGCTTAGGGCTCCCTCGGGATAAGTCCCTGGCCATTGAACCCACAGAGGGGGGTTCGAATCGGACGTAGCTTCGACGTGTTTTCACCTATCTTGATCAAACACTCGTACGACAAAACATTGGTGCACTACCATTATCCACTAATATCTGATCCACGTTACAATGGTTTATCGTGGCCGAGATAACAAGGGCGTCATCATGCGGGGTGACCACTCCTTCCTAGTCTTGATCTAAGAAGACCAAGGCCTGATGGTAGTTAGCCGAGGGTGGAGCTTTGGGTGGCTCAGAGGCTCGGCTAGCTTGCTCGGCATGACTCTTTCTTCCTCGGCTGCTATCTCCACCCACGGCTGATCCTCCCGAGATGACGTTGATGTGGATCCCTCAGGGGTGGTTGTCAATTTCTTCCAGGAGGATCCCGTGGTCCTCCCGTTCCTCGGTAACGTACTAGGAGAGGAGGCCTTGGCGGATGAGACTCTCGATCTCATCCTTGAGCTGGTGACAATCTCTCGTATGATGGCCGTGATCATCGTGGAACTGACAGTGTTTCCGATGACTCCGATGCTTTAGGTCGGTCTTCATTGGCTCGTGACGGCAGAGCATGCCCAAGTCCTTGATTTCTTGATAAATTTCATGGATAGGAGTAAATAGAGGAGTATAGCACTCGAACTTGCGCGGGGGTTCCTTTCGGTCGCCCTCTCGATTCATCCTCCTCCCCTACCCTGAAGGTTGGTCGGATGACCTCTTTTTCTCCCCTTCTCACCCCGAGCTTGCAGAATCTCGGTAGGCGTTGAGGACCTCCTCGCACTCCGCATGATGCAGAGCCAAGGTCATAAGGTCGGTGAGAGAGGAAGGCGGATGAAGCACCAGTTCTCGCCTGAGGTTTTCATCACAGGTGCCTTCGGTCAGTGCGGTGATGGCGGAGGCCACATCCAGGCGGGGGATGCACAGAGCTTCTGCTTTGAAGTGGTTAATGTAAGCCCGTAGCTTTTCTCCCTGCGCCTGCTTGAGGGCCAACAATCTCGCTATCGACCTTGGAGGGCCGCTACCGGTGAAGCTTTCTTTGAACAGTCGCCCGAATTATCGGAAGCTGGTGATGCTCCCGGGGGCGAGTGCTCGGAACCATGCTTGAGCACCCTGGACTAGAGTTGTCACAAACGCTCGGCATTTGATTGCGTCGGATGCCCTGTGCAAGGTCATCAAGGTGTCGAAGCTGTCGTAGTGGTAGGCCGGGTCGCCCTGGCTATCGTAAGATTTGAAGGTCGGCAGATAGACTCAGGAAGAGATCTCTGCCTCTAAAATGTGGTCGGAGAACGGGGATCGTTCCTCGTCCTCCTATGTGAAATTATGCATGAGGGCAAAAAGTGCGCGCTCCTACTCTGCGAAACGCCACTCAAAATCCCATAGCTGGAGGGAGAGTTCCCGCTGGCGCCGAGATGGGGTCGGGGGGATCAGAGTGTTCCCTCGGCTCTTTGCTTGGTGCTTTCCATCGGGGATGTCTCCCTCAGTGCGTTGGTGATGTGGCCCAAATTTTCTTTTTTATGGGCTGGAGGAGGCTTCCTGCTCTGGAGGTGGGGGCTGTGAAGGTTCACCCCGCCCGTTCCTGATGATGCATCCTCCTTGAAGGATGAAGCGCCCCCCGGCTGTCAGCCGTCTCCTTCCCCCACCCTTAGGGGCATTTCTGCCACAGGCGAAGACACTGCCATCCTCCCCACCAAAACGGCCGCCCTTCGAAGCTTGCCGTCCATGCCATTCTCCTCCTATACATCTGTCTCCGCCTTGCCGCGGTCACCACCTGTCGGCTGCGGCGTCACTTTGATATAGCTCTCCCTGAGCGCCGCCTTCACAAGGTCAAATTCCCGCTCCACCTTGGCCTTGTAGACAACATCTTCATCATTCGATTCGGCAGACGGGGAAGCGGAGGAGAAAGTCGAGGAGGCGGGAGTCAACGATCGAGTCGGAGACACAGTGGCAATCGCCGCCTCTCGTGGGCGCTTCAAGCCCCGCGAAGATGGCATGCTAGCCGCCTCCTCGATGACCTCATCCTCTTTGGCGGCACCTACCCAGTCCTTGCCGTGGTGCTTGGCCTAATGCAGCCTCTTGCGCTGGTGCTGGCAGCGCTCTAGGGCCTATTGGACGCAGTGGGTGAAGGGCTAGAGCTTCTTGTTGGTGTAGTACCAATAGAGCTCGCAAAGACGATCCACCATGGCGCCCAAGTCGTAGATGACGACGAGGGGTTCCAGCTCCGAGATGCACTTGAAGAGGAGGCCGTGGTCCACCACCGACGGAGAGGGGCGGCCCCGAATCCGCCTGCCACAGCCCATATCCCCGCCTTCCCCTCGGCAGAGCGCTCAGCCCTCGCCACGAGTTTTCACTTTTTTCTAGTCTAGGGCTTTAACTTATAATATCTACTAACGCCAGGGAATGGAGGCGGCAGCGACTACGAGCATGGAAGAGACGACGGCATGCGCAGGTGATCCGCGCTCAGAGTTAAACTCGGAGTCAGAGGTTACTTGGGATTTCATTTTATTTCAAACCCTATATAACCCACTATTGTTAAGAGATAACGCTTTTAATCTAATTATCTATCTTTAAACCCCCATAATTATTTATGTGTTTATATGATAAACATCTAACACATTTAAAGAAAGAAAAATCATTTGAATCCAAATATTTAGTGATAAGCTCGTATAATTGCACATTTATTTCATATACACTCTTTTTTTGGATCTTTTCAAAAAGTACATAGAAGGGCTTGCTTTTAATTTTCTACCGTGTCTGCTGCATGACTTACTCAACGTGATAAAGAGTGGGTTACATCCAAATAATAAAATTTGTTGGGAAAATATTTTTCTTACAAATTAATTATTTTATATCTCAATTTTCAACTCAGATTAACTGACATAATGAAAATATAACAAAGTGTGGTTACGGGATTAACTTATCTCTCAGGTCTCTCCTGCACTTAGCCCAAAAATTAAGATTTGATTTAATATCTATAACGTAGCATGGTCAAGAAATATATCGTCCAACTAACCAACAAACTATGTAATAGTTGATATATTGCCTATTGTGGTGAGATAGACGATACAACGTCTAAAGGTTAAAGAACTTCATCTAAGATGCAGCAATCCAAAATGAATTTAGATGATATTTTATCTAGTCCTATAAATAAACAAAAAGTTAGACGATACATCGTCTAACGTAAATAGGATACATGTTAGATAAGCATATAGACGATATTCTATCTAAAAAAGAAAATAACAAACAAACGATAAATGATACTTCGTCTAACTTAGAAAGGTAGAAGCGATATACAAAACTTCGTCTAAAGTCTCACAAATAGACGAAGTGATAGATGATACTTCGTCTATATAAAAAAATGATAAAACAAAAGATAGACAATGCTTAGTCTAATGTAAAAAGTAAGCATACTGTGCTTAGACGAATGGGTAGATGATATTTTTCTACTCTCACTAAAAGTCAAACCCTATCGTCTTATTTTAATCTTCCATTTAATAGGCAATACAGCCTACATTCTAACTTGGTCAAATTCACACTTCTGTTGATTGTGCTTTATCCAAACAAATTATAAAGTAAAGCACCTGTTCCAACACGTGTATCTATAGTGCCATGCACGAAGACAATAGACGATACATTTATCGTCTAAACTATCCAAACACCTAAGACTTTAAAGAACCAGGGACAATGCACATTGTCCAGCCTACCTATAAAAGGCATTGAATAGTCAACTTAACAAATATGTCTACATTAAATACACAGTATATGTTGGGATACTTTTCTTATTTTTAAGACATATGAAATACATATTGTATTCTACTATGTACTGTCACTTCCAATAAGTGAGATATGGTTTATGTGTGAGGCCTGCATTAATTTTCTATAATTTACCCATACTATTCCTGCAATCTCTATGCATTGTGATAGCCAACTAGCGATTGCCAAGGCTAAGAGTGAAAAGATAAATGATAAATTAGGAACTCATATATGACTCAAGTTGAGGTTTGTGAGAAAATACTTGACCAAAGGAATTATTTCCTTGGATTATGTAAAATCTGTAAGTAATCTTGTTGATCCTTTAACCAAAAGTCTTAACAAGAAATTGGTTGAAGATATATCGAGGGGGATGGGACTTAAGCCCATTATTTAGACACTGACAATGGCAACCTAACCTTCTGATTGTAGATCTCATAAAATAGGTTTAATGGGAAAACAAATTGATTAGGTGACTAGTAGAGAGCACATTGTTGGAGACTTGTGTCTCATTATCCCTCCCCATGATGTACTCTATCTGGAACGGCAAAGGTTGAACTAGATGTTCTTAATGAATCCAAAGGCCATAGTGGCAAGGTGCAGGCACGTTTCAGTGCACCTTGGAGGATTCACCTATACGAGTGTGGTTGTGTGGCCGCAACCTTTGAGATGCTTGGGCTATCTCTAGAGCGCTCATAAAATAAGATACAAAGCACATGGCCAAAATGTGCTACCCCGTGAGAATACCGATACCGACCAATACTGTGTGTGATGCATGGAACTTTCTGCATAAATGTTTAAGTTCAAGATGAAGTTTACTACATGAAGGTTCAAGTTGGAAGACACATTCACTTATGCATAGTATTTCACTTCGAGCTCTTGTAATTCTGTTGTGTCCTTGGTTTCGATGATGACAAACAATGAGACAATGTATTATGAATTCAGTTTGCATGAAGAAACAAAGTCCATTAATATAGATTTTTACTCTAAATCGCAAAGAATGGATCTGACAAGTTGTATGAAAAAGTGCTCTTCATGGCATCAATGCAGGTCTCCATAGCGTCAACACATTAGTTCAAGCTTGATAGAAAACAGGTTCTGTCAAGACTCAGGGCATCAACGTAGGGTCTCCATAGCGTCAACGCAGTAGTTCAAGCTTGACAGAAAATAGGTTCTGTCAAGACTCGGGGCGTTAACATAGGAACTCCAAGGCGTCAACAGAATAGGGTTCACTGCAAGCCTTCCTTGGGCGTGACTGGATAGCGTCAACGCTTCAGGCAATTAGGGTCGACGCCATTTGAAGTAATGCGAAGGCAATCATTGTGAGGTCCAGAAATGGCCCACAATCCAAAGCCAGATCAGCCAGAAGAAGACGAATTTGCCTTTGCCATGATTCCAGAAGCATCTGTGCGAGGGAAAAACCACCAGAATAACAAGAAAATCTGAGTGGGCCCCCCCAAAGGAATATTCACCCAAAAAAGAGGGCGTGATCATTCATTGGTGGGGTGATGGAGTGTGGTGAACACACGAAAAATGGGAGGAGGTTGGTTGGTGCCTGTGTGCAAGCAGAAGGCTTCATCCCCATCGAAGAGAGCAAGGAGTAGAGGCGTCCACACACAGAGAAGCAGAGATGAAGCTCTGTGAAGAAAGGTGGAAGAGCCACCCATCTACGTTTGCAACCTGTTGATCAGCGAGGAAGTGAGAGCTTCAACAGAGTTCTTCATCCAGTGCAGATGAAATCTCAAGGAGCTGCTTCATGATCTTCTTAGCGCCATCCATCGTGAAAGAAAAAGCCCATTGTGCTACGGGGTTCCCTTTCCACAGATCCAGACATTCCAGATCTGAAGACTCTCCTCGACATAGGATCCGTGACATTTATTTTATGCACATTTGTTTTCTATTTTGTTTTGAGTTTGCATTTTCTTCTTGTTCAATCTTATAAACAGTGTCTTTCTCCCCTACTAGTGGTAGTAGTGGGAGGTGGTGATCGAGCCGGTGTGCTTGGATCAAGTTTTGGGGCTTGTATGCCCACAAGCTATTTGTCAGCGGTATAGAGCATTTGTTCCTCTTGTAAGATAAGTTGTAAGGCTCAATGGTGTAGAGGATTTGTTCCTCTTGTAAGCAAGCTATCAAGGTCAATAGGGATCCTCACTAGTTCAGTGAGGGGTGGACGTAGTCCTCCATAGGGAGATCGAACCACCTTAAAAACTGGTGTTCTTCTTGTGGTTTGCTTGTTATGTCTGTGATTTAGTTGGCGCTAGATGAATGCCTAGGTCCAACTGTGGTTTGATTTCATATTACTTAATTCATCAGCAAACTAGATCGCTCACATTTTAACTTAAGTATTTGCTATCAATTTTTAAAGGGCAAATCTATTCACCCCTCTCTAGATTAGCCATACCACTAGATCCAACACGTGGTATCAAAGCCAGGTTCTCCTAGTTAAGGGTCTTACAACCCAGAGAGAATCAGTGGAATGGATTCGAAGGGGCTCATGGCCGAAGGGCACACTGTGAATAGACCACCCTATTTTATTGGGACTGGTTATAGTTATTGGAAAAATCACATGCAGGTCTTTTTACGGGCCTAAGACCATGAAGTTTGGAGAGTGGTGAGCAAGGGTCCCTACCAGCTTCCTGAAGATGAAGATGCTTGGACAAGAGAACAAATCAGAAGGTCAAATATCAGCTGGCAGACAATGAAAATCATGCAGTGCACCCTGGACCCAGTTGAATGTTCAAAAATTTCATCCTGTTCAACAACAAAGGAGATGTGGGATAGTCTTGAGGTAATCTACGAGAGTACGTCTGAGGTAAGAGAAATAAAGGTGAACATGCTTATATCTGAATATGAAGCTTTTAGAATGAAAACTGATGAGACCATTAGTGAAATGTATGGTAGACTCACACAACTAACCAATGGTCTTAAGAGTTTAGGGAACGTTTACACAGAGTATGAGCTTGTTAAAAAATTCCTAAGATCTCTCACTCCTATTTGGCAAACTAAAGCCACGGTAGTTGAAGAATCTAGAAACTTATCTACTACTGTAGATGAACTAATAGGATCTTTAATGACCTAAGAACTTAACTTGAAAAGAAAGGAGGAAGAAGTGAAGAAAAAGAAACCTCTTGCCTTGAAGGACGCTCCAGCCAACCAAGGATCCTCCAGTGAGAGTGAGACATCTAGCACTGAGGAGGATTCTGAGGAATTCACAATGTTGACCAGAAAGTTCAGAAAGTTTTTGAGAAGGGAAGGTAAGGGCCTTATGCAGAAAAGGCCACGGGTAAGAAGATCTTTCAAATTTAAGTCTGAAAATGCAAAGAAAACTGACAAGCTTATATGTTAATTGCAAGAAGCCCGGGCATGTCAAGTCTGAATGCCCAGAACCTATGAAGAAAATCCAACCAAAATGGAAAGGAAAAAGGGCAAAAGCTATGGTAAGCACTTGGAGTGACGGGGAATAGGATGAAGAAGAAGAAAATACCTCCGATGAAGAAAGTGAAGGAAAGATTTTCTTGATGGCCAAGGGAGATAAAGAGTGTTAGGGTGCTAGGCCCGGATACAGAGGGGGGTGAATGTATCCCTCTAAAAATTATGGCCTAAATTAAAGACTCTAAAGCTCGGATATGCGGAATAGGGACAATGAGCTTTCCGAGATAAGATAATAAACAACCAATTGATCAAACAGTTGGACTGCAACAATGCAGCCACCTGATCAAACTAGAAATGCAGACAGAACAGTGCAACCCAAACACACCCAGCAAAGTGCAATGCTCAAGGTTACTGCTGATAGGAACAATATAAACAATCCAAGATAACACAGCTAACCAGCATGCATAACCTGTGAATGGGAGGTAGGAGGCAAGGAGCGAACGCACAAAACAAACCACTGCACAGTAGATTTTTAGGGGGTTCGGTCCTACAGACCGACATCCACCCCACACTCAACCCGAGTGTGGCTTTCACTAGCTCATGCTAGAAACAGCAGACTCAGTCTGCAACAGGTGCTGCCACACAGCTTGACCAGGGGAACAACCTCCCCTCTTCCTCCCAACCGGAGGGAACCACTAGTGACACCAGTCACTAGCAAACCAGAGACGCAAGTCTCTCTTCCTGCAGACCGGAGGGAACACCTAGTCTTGCAACCCACAAGACTAGAACCAGAGGACCAATCCTCCCTTCCTCCAAAACCGGAGGGAACCAACCGGTGACTTCCAGTCACCAGCAAACCAGAGGTCGAAGACCTCTCTTCCTCCAGACCAAGAGGGACCCCTGGACTTGCAATCCACAAGCCCAAAACCGGAGATCAGATCTCCCTTCCTCCAAACCGGAGGGAACCCACAAGTAGCACCCAGCTACTTGCAACCGGAGATAGCAATCTCCCTTCTCCTGAACTAACAGGAGGAACCCCGACCTCTCTACAGAGTATCGAAAATACAGCAAACCAAAAAACAAAGGAAAAATAATAAACGAAAATAACTTCAGTAAAACAGAAAGCTGAAAAATGAAATGCACAATGTGGCTCTCAACGGAGCTGACTGGCCTAGATTTGATCCACGGTCCAGTAGATAGATCTTCAGGTAAGTTTTTCTTCCTCTTCTCTTCTCTTCTTCTTCTTCTCTTTCACTCTCTCGATCTCTGCTCTTCTTCTTCACTCTTTCTTCTCTTTTCACACGAGCACTATCTCTCTTTCTTTTTCTTCTTCTGCTCTCACTCTCACTCTCTTCTCTACTCTCTTCTTTTCTTTCTTTTCTTCTTTTTCTGGATCGAAGGGCTTTCTACTCTTCAGGCTTTCTGCTTCGATCAGCTTTATCTGTGGACGAAGGCTGCATTATATAGCAGCAGCAGCAGGTGGATAGGGCACAAAACGCGTGTGCCTCCCACATTTCCAGCCCTAAGTATTCGGACCACGTGGCAGTCTCTCAGCAGGCTTCATTCCGGCCTCGGATCACGTGCTGCCAGTCACTGGGGAATGTTCTTCCTCGAACCTGCAAGGAGATACAACCCATTAAAACTGAGGGCCACAAGAACTAAAGCTGCATGAGGTATGGACTGTACTGGGAATGACACGAGATAGATACGGTGACTACAACACGAAACAAGGAAAGAACAACACGAGATACACTGTAACAGAACAGACACAATGAAGAGAACGACACGAAATACAGCGGTGACAAAAGTAAACATTACAAGAGAACAACACGAGGTTCATATGAGAACAGCACGAAGTTGTATGAGAACAGTACGGAGTTAGAAGGAAACAACACGCGGACATAAACACAAGAGAAACACGAAGACATGAATACAAATGAAAACAAAGACCTAAGGGTAACACAGGGTGGTACAGAAAATAGCACGAGATAGAAAAGAGAACGATATGAGGTACCAAGGCTAATACAACAAGGAAGATGACACGAGGTCAGATAAGAACGGCACGAGGTGAGAAGAAAACGACACGAGGTAGAAAGAAAACAACACGAAGACACGAAGACAAAAACAACACGGAGACACGAAGACACAAACAGAAACCGACACGAATTGAAGACAGCACGAAGATGAAAACAGAGACCGACATGAGTTGAAAACAACACGAAGATGAAAAATAGGAATCAACACGAAGTGAGGTCAAGGCAAGAAGGACACGAGGTCTGATGAGAAAGACCAACACGAAGACGATGAAAACAACACGAAGTAAAGAGCAACGACACGAAGTATAGTGGTGACAAAAACACACACTACACAGAGAATGACACGAGGTGGAACAGAAAGCAACACGAGGTGCTGCAATATCCTGCACGCAATAGAACAAAAACGACACGAAGACACAACAAGGAGAACGACACGAAGTCAGTGAGAACAGCACGAGGTGAAATGACACGAGCTGACAGCAACTCAAGGACGAAAAATAGAGACCGACACGAAGTGTGGTTAAGGGAAAAGGACACTGAGTCTAAAGAGAAAAACAGCACGAAGACAGCGAAAATGACACGAAGTTCATAAACTCAACACGAAGACATAACTACTAAAATAATACGAAAGACACGGACACATCATGAAGATCAACACAGAAACCGACACGAGGTGTGGTTTCAAAACAAACGAAATCGACACGAGATGAACAACTAAAAACAAAGGAAACGACACGAAATATAGTGGAAACAACACGGACACACGACCTAAAGGACAGTAAACATAAACAACACGAAGTATGACAGAAACAGTACGGACATACAATGTACTACCTCATAGCAGATTTCCTGTTAGGCATAGAAATCAACACGAAGTGTTGTAAGCTCAGACGACACGAGATCTTTTCGTGTTAGTGAGGGGAAACAACACGAAGACTCAAATACAGAAACAACACGAAGATGATGTGTAGTCTGATGTACAAACTTTGAAGAACAGTCTAATGTATAGACTTGCACGAGCGAGCTACAGTGCCAAAGTGTAGACTTCACACTGTACAGACTTGGAAGACCACTGTTGAATGTGTAGACTTGTAGTTTAACATGAAAGAAGGCCAGTGTACAGACTTGCTGTCCTCACAGCTGACGACTCCAGTGTATAGACTTGGAGGCCTGAAGGCGATGTGAGTAACAGTCCAATGTATGGACTTCCATGAGACGCTCAATGTACAGACTTACTGCCAATCAATGTATAGACTCTGTAAATGCATATGAAAGCTTTATGCAGCAGATAACAGTCTGAAACTTCACTTGCAATGATTCACAGTGTAAGCAGATAAACTGACTGAACATATGAAAGCCTGAATGAACATTTCAGCAAGATGACTCACAGTGACTCACATCAAACACCAATCATCAAAACCAAATCAATCATCAAAACAGAACATCAATGCATGGTGACTCACAGTGACTAAGTCACATTAAAACCAATCATCACAAACCCCTAAAGTCAATCATCAAAACCACAAACCACAGGGGCCAGGGGCACAATAATCTCCCCCTTTTTGATGATGGCAACAATACACAACAATACACTGTGAGTCATTCTGATGATGCAGTACATTCTTATGAAAGTCATTCTGATGACTCAAACTATTCTCCCCCTTTGACTTCATCAAAAAGAAAATAGTTTGAGAAGTGAAAGCAAACTATCATGCAACGATTGAATAAAATTCTCCCCCTTTGGCAAAAATCTCCCCCTTTGATATCAGCAGAAGGAGATACCAAAATGCAAGAGCTCCCCCTAGAAATATGAATGCAAGAGCACAATGCTCCCCCTTTAAGAGTTTCTATGCAGCATGATACATTTGACATGGAAGTTCCCCCTCAATAAGTGGAATCTTATGAGATAGATGAGAAGGTGACCACAGGGGTAAACAAGGAGAAGTTCAGTTCAGTGAACCAATAACATGAGCAGAAGAAATTCAGCCAGATTTTTTTTTTTTTTTAAGGAAGCTTCAATCCCAGAAAATTCAGTCAGATTTTCAAAGAGATATCAATCTCATAAATCGAAAGCATAAGTTTTTCAAAGTCTTCTATCATAAGGGCTTATGAATGACGTTTATTGAACAGCATGGTTTAAACATGATATATGCAGAGTTTATCAATAAAATTCTGTATTGATATCTAAAATCATATTTTAATAAAAATGAACCAAGCCCTCATATTTATCTTGATTATCCTCCCTTTGTCTTACACAATCAAATCTATTGACTTCTTTCAGAATTACATGCACTAGTATTGAAGTCAAGCAATTATGAAGTCATATGATTTTGTCTAGGGTGGTAGCAATTTGATTTTAACATCAATATTCAGATATTTCAATTTGTTCAACAATTTCCATGCTACAAATTTTACGAGCACTCTAGTTCAGTTCACACCTTGTAACTAGAGGATATACCTTGATCAGAGGCCAATATCCCAAAGCACTTAGTGTGACTAACTGTCATGCTATATTTGAACAGAGATAGCATTTACACATCATGACACACTACAACTCATTTTTTTTCAAATTTTTTTTTTAATGAGTGAATTGTATTTCTCAGTGTGCATGCCATTGCTCTGCCTGATTTTCAATGAATTCTTAATCAGAGTTAACTAAGGCACCTCATGACACAGTCCTTAGGACTTGTGTTTCTCAGTGACCAATGTCATTGCTCTGACAGAAAACCCTTTAGACATTTCAAAGACATTCATTTGCTTCAAAACAATATTAGTCTCATGTACTTAACCAAATAAAGTCATGTATTCAAAAGTACAGATTTCAGAGATTTTTCACAAGACACAGCATGAGACAAAAGGTTAAGGTTTATTAAACATGATTCAGATATGTTAAGAGATTTTGAAGTTAAACTCCATGAATACATTAAGCTTAAACCACATGAGTTATTTCAGTCATTCTTAAGAATGTATAATAGAAGATTTCTAGTTCAAGAGTTTTTCAGATTTATGATCGAGATAGCCCATTGAAATCTTCATGAAAGACTGATAGAATTCTGAAGCCAAATGATACCAATTGATAGGAGAATTATCAATTGTTAAGAGAGATTTTGAAGCACAAAGTTTTCAGAATATGATCAAGGTTTGTCAACAAAATCAATAAGAAAGGATAAGCTATGAATTCTGACAAATGTATGCATTTGACAACCTATATGCAATGCATTGACTCCCCCTTACAATATGCATTCAAACTCTCTTTTTGGCAAATATAAGGAGATGCAATGCACTATATGTATGCAGGGACATGCAAAGACTCAATCATTGAATGCTATGCAAGAATATGCAACTTACTCCCCCTGAAAACATGCAATGCTTGCACTGAAAACTAAACATATGATACCAAATGATATCGTGACTTGTGCACAATCAGACTGTCCTATCAGCAAAGTGACCTATGGTACTAGGCGGAGCACTTGGTCTAAAAGACCACCTCACACATAGTAAGAACCTCCAGACAGACTTCTCTGCCTTTTGGTACCTTACCATTTATATACCATTGAGGTCATGCATGATAATTCAACATGCAGTCCTATATGCAATTCAGAATGCTCAGTGAGCTATTGCAACACACAAGTTTCAAGTCACACTCATAGGCAGTTCAAATTTTTTCAGAAAATTCGAAATACAATTTGTTTTCAGAGTCTATGCATAACACAATTATCAAGCAATTGCAATTAGCCTATGTATGCATCAGATACAGACAACCCTTCTTAATCTGATATTTGCACAGAACTCTCAGCAAATGCATGATCAGAAAATAATGCACATGGAAAATGATGAATGCAAATGCAAAAATAGATTTAACTTGCTATGCATTAAAGCTAAAAACAAGAAGAACAAGAAGTTTACCTGAAGGGTTCAGTATGGGGTTTTCTTCTTGAGTGCCTTGGATCATTACCCCTTTTTATTTCAGTTCCAAGGCACACCTACATAGCAATGTTATTTTGCACAAACAGGTACCCAAGAAGTCTTGGGTCTTGACATGACATTATTACTTCTAGCAGGTTTTCTCAACAGATTTTTAACTTGATAGCAAGGAGCAGCAGTTTTCAGATCTAATTTATGCACATTCTTGTTAGCATGACTTCTATGTGCATACACATGAGATTTTCTGTTAACAGAATAAAAATTCTGTTTACCAAAACCGGTTTGGTTTTGATATCCTGCCAGCCAACAGGTTTCAGCCCTGTGACCTGGCTTCCCATAATGATGACATGTAAATTTCGCAACATGGAGTTTAGCAGGGTTATTTTGAACATGCCAACAATTTCCAGCTCTGTGGCCTGGCTTTCCACAGTTATAACATGAAGGTTTTGCAAATTGTCTTACAGGAAATTTAGCATGTTTGAGATTCACACTTCTACCTTGAATATGCCAACAGTCCTTGATTGTATGGCCATGCTTTCTACAGTGAGAGCAATAAAAGGCATTCTTTTTAAAATTGAGCTCATTATTGCCATATCCCCCTTGGGCATGCCAACAGTCCTTGACTGTGTGGCCATACTTCCCACAGTGATAGCATGCAGAAGACTTTCTATTAATGGCAGGGAATTTAACAATTTTAGAATTAAATTTTCTACCCTGAGCATGCCAACAATCAATGGCCCTGTGGCCATGCTTTCCACATTCAAAGCATGAAATAGAATTTCTTTTAAAAGAACCTGACCAGCATTCAGAGGCCTTGTGACCAATTTTGTTGCAATTAAAACATATAATGTGCTGGTTCTTGTTAAAGACATGCTGATTTGCAAGGTGTTTTGTATGATATGAACATGATTTTTCCTTACTACTTGCAAACCAACAATGAGCAGTAGTGTGTCCTACTTTATCATAATTAGAACATGTGACATTCTTTTTCTGACCAGACACAGATTTTCTAGCATGCTTGTTGTCATCTTTTTTCATCACAAAACAGTTACTCATAAGATGTCCATACTTACCACAATAATGACATGAGCCATTTGATTTCTTTAAAACATGACATTTATCTGATGAGTTTTTAGCATGCAGATTGTTCCTTTGAATTTTTGATGTTTTATGATTTTTATTTTATTTTTCTATTTTCTTAGCCTTGTACTGAGGTGGAGATGAGATAGAAGGCTTTTCCTGTTCAGAAGATTTGACAAAGACAGTTTTCAGGTTGGCTCCATCAACCTTCCTCATGACTGGACTGTAACCAAGTCCTTCCTTGTTAAAGTTAATCTTTGTTCCCAGTATTTTCTGAACAATGGGCTGTTTGTCTTTTGATGTAGTGGCTACATTTGAAGTATTTACAAAGGATGTCATTACTTTGTTCTGCAAAGCCTTCTTATTTAGATTATTGTAGCCCAAACCTCCCTTTTTGACATTGACTTTTACACCTAGCAGCTTGTCTAGGTTTTTCTGCCCATCAACAAATTTAGACAAGGAAACTTTCAAATCTTGAATTTCATTTTCAAGAGATGCAATGTGTATTTCATAACTAGCAATCTCTTGTTCACTACAATTGACAGCTTCATTCAAAACCTTGTTAGCTGTTTTGTATTCTTCAATTTCCTTTCTCAGCTCATCTACCTCTTCAGTCTCGTTTGTACAGATAGCTTTTCCTTTTTCCAATGTGAGAAGTCTTTCAGACATGGCACTGTTTAACAGTTTTAATTTTTCAACTTCTTCTTTAAGCTTATCATTTTGAATTAACTCATTTATTAGAAGCTGATCTTCTGAGTTAACCATGCTTTCTCTCCTAGCTTCAAACTCCCTCAATTCCTTTTGTTGTTTTTCAAAATCTTTCTGTAAATCTATGTTTACAGATTTTATGGCATTAAAATTTTCAATCAGCAAATCATTCTCTCGTTTAAGTTTCTCTAATTGTTCTTCATTTTCTTTAGAGAACTTTCTGAGAGAGTCATCTTCAGATTTTAGATTGTTCAGTTCAGAGTAAACACATTCAAGTTCCTTCTTCAGTTCTGCATTCTGGTTTTTATACATATGATTATCAGACAGACATGCATCATGAGATTGCTTCGTACTTGAACAATTTTTACATGGAGAGCTAGAACTATCTACCCGAGTACTCTTCTTCAACTTTTTATACTGTTTTCTTAACAGTTCATGAGATTCAAATAATTCAGCATATGCATTCTCCCAATCTTCTAGAGAGAAATTCTCGAAGAGATTTACCTCATCATCATCATCTTCTTCAGTTTGATTGCTGCCTTGATCGCTGGCACTTTGATTTCTTCTGTTGGCCATCATGCAGCTGTCCACATCTATCTCCTGAGTTCGCTTCAGTGTATCCAGAATATCTTTAGCAGAACTGCAGTCAAAGAAACATGAATGAAAAGCTCTATCAGTAGCTGCCTTCATTAGATTTATTGCTATCTGATTTTCTTCATGCATGGATTTGTGACTGTCAGTCCATTTGGACTTTTTCCTTGGTAGTTCATGAGGACCATGTGAAATTACTTTCCACAGGTCTGGATTCACATATTTAACATAATTCTTCAAACCAGCGAACCATGCATCAAAATGCGTACCACTGAAGATCGGTGGATGGGCCATGAGAACACACAGATTAACGCAACAAGAATATTGATGCACTAAAAACATATTAGCACCTAAGATTACAAGATCGATCTGCAGGTCGCTGGACCTTGTAAGCAGACACCTGCTCTGATACCAACTGTTAGGGTGCTAGGCCCGGATACAGAGGGGGGTGAATGTATCCCTCTAAAAATTATGGCCTAAATTAAAGACTCTAAAGCTCGGATATGCGGAATAGGGACAATGAGCTTTCCGAGATAAGATAATAAACAACCAATTGATCAAACAGTTGGACTGCAACAATGTAGCCACCTGATCAAACTAGAAATGCAGACAGAATAGTGCAACCCAAACACACCCAGCAAAGTGCAATGCTCAAGGTTACTGCTGATAGGAACAATATAAACAATCCAAGATAACACAGCTAACCAGCATGCATAACCTGTGAATGGGAGGTAGGAGGCAAGGAGCGAACGCACAAAACAAACCACTGCACAGTAGATTTTTAGGTGGTTCGGTCCTGCAGACCTACATCCACCCCACACTCAACCCGAGTGTGGCTTCCACTAGCTCATGCTAGAAACAGCAGACTCAGTCTGCAACAGGTGCTGCCACACAGCTTGACCAGGGGAACAACCTCCCCTCTTCCTCCCAACCGGAGGGAACCACTAGTGACACCAGTCACTAGCAAACCAGAGACGCAAGTCTCTCTTCCTGCAGACCGGAGGGAACACCTAGTCTTGCAACCCACAAGACTAGAACCGGAGGACCAATCCTCCCTTCCTCCAAAACCTGAGGGAACCAACCGGTGACTTCCAGTCACCAGCAAACCAGAGGTCGAAGACCTCTCTTCCTCCAGACCAGGAGGGACCCCTGGACTTGCAATCCACAAGCCCAGAACCGGAGATCAGATCTCCCTTCCTCCAAATCGGAGGGAACCCACAAGTAGCACCCAACTACTTGCAACCGGAGATAGCAATCTCCCTTCTCCTGAACTAACAGGAGGAACCCCGACCTCTCTACAGAGTATCAGAAATACAGCAAACCAGAAAACAAAGGAAAAACAATAAACGAAAATAACTTCAGTAAAACAGAAAGCTGAAAAATGAAATGCACAATGTGGCTCTCAACGGAGCTGACTGGCCTGGATTTGATCCACGGTCCAGTAGACAGATCTTCAGGTAAGTTTTTCTTCCTCTTCTCTTCTCTTCTTCTTCTTCTCTTTCACTCTCTCGATCTCTGCTCTTCTTCTTCTTCACTCTTTCTTCTCTTTTCACACGAGCACTATCTCTCTTTCTTTTTCTTCTTCTGCTCTCACTCTCACCCTCTTCTCTACTCTCTTCTTTTCTTTCTTTTCTTCTTTTTCTGGATCGAAGGGCTTTCTACTCTTCAGGCTTTCTGCTTCGATCAGCTTTATCTGTGGACGAAGGCTGCATTATATAGCAGCAGCAGCAGGTGGATAGGGCACAAAACGCGTGTGCCTCCCACATTTCCAGCCCTAAGTATTCGGACCACGTGGCAGTCTCTCAGCAGGCTTCATTCCGGCCTCGGATCACGTGCTGCCAGTCACTGGGGAATGTTCTTCCTCGAACTTGCAAGGAGATACAACCCATTAAAACTGAGGGCCACAGGAACTAAAGCTGCATGAGGTATGGACTGTACTGGGAATGACACGAGATAGATACGGTGACTACAACACGAAACAAGGAAAGAACAACACGAGATACACTGTAACAGAACAGACATAACGAAGAGAACGACATGAAATACAGCGGTGACAAAAGTAAACATTACAAGAGAACAACACGAGGTTCATATGAGAACAGCACGAAGTTGTATGAGAACAGTACGAAGTTAGAAGGAAACAACACGCGGACATAAACACAAGAGAAACACGAAGACATGAATACAAATGAAAACAAAGACCTAAGGGTAACACGGGGTGGTACAGAAAACAGCACGAGATAGAAAAGAGAACGATACGAGGTACCAAGGCTAATACAACAAGGAAGATGACACGAGGTCAGATAAGAACGGCACGAGGTGAGAAGAAAACGACACGAGGTAGAAAGAAAACAACACGAAGACACGAAGACAAAAACAACACGGAGACACGAAGACACAAACAGAAACCGACACGAATTGAAGACAGCACGAAGATGAAAACAGAGACCGACATGAGTTGAAAACAACACGAAGACGAAAAATAGGAATCAACACGAAGTGAGGTCAAGGCGAGAAGGACACAAGGTCTGATGAGAAAGACCAACACGAAGATGATGAAAACAGCACGAAGTAAAGAGCAACGACACGAAGTATAGTGGTGACAAAAACACACACTACACATAGAACGACACGAGGTGGCACAGAAAGCAACACGAGGTGCTGCAATGTCCTGCACGCAATAGAACAAAAACGACACGAAGACACAACAAGGAGAACGACACGAAGTCAGTGAGAACAGCACGAGGTGAAACGACACGAGCTGACAGCAACTCAAGGACGAAAAATAGAGACCGACACGAAGTGTGGTTAAGGCGAAAAGGACACTGAGTCTAAAGAGAAAAACAGCACGAAGACAGCGAAAACGACACGAAGTTCATAAACTCAACATGAAGACATAACTACTGAAATAATACGAAAGACACGGACACATCACGAAGATCAACACAGAAACCGACACGAGGTGTGGTTTCAAAACAAACGAAATCGACACGAGATGAACAACTACAAACAAAGGAAACGACACGAAATATAGTGGAAACAACACGGACACACGACCTGAAGGACAGTAAACATAAACAACACAAAGTATGACAGAAACAGTACGGACATAAAATGTACTACCTCATAGCAGATTTCCTGTTAGGCATAGAAATCAACACGAAGTGTTGTAAGCTCAGACGACACGAGATCTTTTCATGTTAGTGAGGGGAAACAACGCGAAGACTCAAATACAGAAACAATACGAAGATGATGTGCAGTCTGATGTACAGACTTTGAAGAACAGTCTAATGTATAGACTTGCACGAGCGAGCTACAGTGCCAAAGTGTAGACTTCACGCTGTACAGACTTGGAAGACCACTGTTGAATGTGTAGACTTGTAGTTTAACATGAAATAAGGCCAGTGTACAGACTTGCTGTCCTCACAGCTGACGACTCCAGTGTATAGACTTGGAGGCCTGAAGGCGATGTGAGTAACAGTCCAATGTATGGACTTCCATGAGACGCTCAATGTACAGACTTGCTGCCAATCAATGTATAGACTCTGTAAATGCATATGAAAGCTTTATGCAGCAGATAACAGTCTGAAACTTCACTTGCAATGATTCACAGTGTAAGCAGATAAACTGACTGAACATATGAAAGCCTGAATGAACATTTCAGCAAGATGACTCACAGTGACTCACATCAAACACCAATCATCAAAACCAAATCAATCATCAAAACAGAACATCAATGCATGGTGACTCACAGTGACTAAGTCACATTAAAACCAATCATCACAAACCCCTAAAGCCAATCATCAAAACCACAAACCACAGGGGCCAAGGGCACAACAAAGAGGACATACGAGGTAATCTCTCCCTTTGAAAATTTTACTTGTAGTGACTGGGAGGATGCTTATATGGAATTGCTTGATAAGTATGACCATGCTAAGAAGGAAAACAAATCTCTGAAGAAAAAGGTTAACAATCTTGCTAATGACACGGTCGTGAATGATAAAAATGCTGAGTTAGAAACAGAAGTTGCTACTTTGAAGAAAATGCTTGCTAAGTGTGATATTGTTAAAACTGAGTTTAAGAACCTAAAGAATGAAAATGAATATTTGAGAGAAGTGATTGATGAATTGAAAATAAGAATGCAAAAATTTGAGAATGAGACAAAGATTGCCACTGAAAAGCTTGATGCCATTAAGGAAGTGAATTTGAAACTTCAAGGTGAGCTCAAAAATATGCAAAAAGAAAATGAGAATAAGCAAAACTCTCTTGAGAAGATGGTTCAAGGCAAGGAAAACATGGAAGCTATAATGGAAATTTAAAAAAAATTTGGAAAAGAAGGTCTTGAATTTAACCCAATAAATAAGAAAGAGTTTGGAATAAAAACATGTTGCATTTGTTTATGAACAAGGCACTTCTAAGCAAAAACCCTTGATAAGAATGAACTTCGATGAGAATAAACAAGGAAAAACAATGAAGAAAAACAAAAAAAATAATGGAAATATCAAGGACAAGGGCGAAGAAAAATGGATGTGCATAGGGAACCCAATAAACACACCACTGTACCTAAGTCCAATGGTCAAGCACCTAGTCAACCCATAAGGTCGGCTCAACCCCAAGTCCACGGAAGTTCCAGGACTAAACCACAACAGACTGGTCGACGCATCCATCACATTGCGTCGACGCAGTTCACATCAGGGGGAC
Organism: Amorphophallus konjac; assembly: GCA_022559845.1. Lineage (NCBI taxonomy): Eukaryota > Viridiplantae > Streptophyta > Magnoliopsida > Alismatales > Araceae > Amorphophallus > Amorphophallus konjac. Next base: position 233,388,844 of record CM040127.1, read on the forward strand.
CTTACAGAAACCAAAATCAGACTGGGTATAGGTCGGGTCAACGCAACACCTACAATGCGTCAACTCACTCATCATTCCAGAACCACTATTATTCCAACACACGTTGGATGGGTCGATGCAATCACCCCAGTAGGGTCGACGCAACCTACTTTCTAGAACAACTATTATTCTAACCCACATTGGATGGGTCAACGTTATACTTGGAATGCGTCAACGCAGTCTAGGTTTAGGTCATCTCATGATCAGAACTCATGTAGAGCTGTCCATCCTAGGTTCTCTAATGCATCCATGAATCCTAATGCTCCTTGGACCTATAACTGGCACAAGAATTCTCATGCTTTCAAAAATAAAAATGCGCCTAAAGATCTGAAGCAAACAAAACACTAGGTTGTTCATAAAAAGTAAGATAAAAACAAAAATGTAAAATCCACAACACAAGTTTCACCAAAACGACAAATGTGGATTCCAAAGCAACTTCTATCATGCTTGAATGACTTGACTAGTCTTATGGGGCCCAAGTGCTTTTGGGTTCCAAAATCCTATGCTTGATGTGCTTTGCAAGAATGCCTTGTAGCCAAACATAATAGATGGTATCTCGATAGCGGCTGTTCAAGGCACATGACAGGCGATAAGGCTAAATTTTATTTTCTAATTGAGAAGGAAAGTGGACATGTTACGTTTGGAGGTAACAATAAAGGAAAAATCATCGGAAAAGGTAAAGTTGGTAAGAATCTCTCAAATTTAATAGATGATGTTCTGTTGGTTGAAGGTTTGAAATATAACCTGTTAAGTATCAGTCAACTATGTGAGTAGGGGCCATAAGGTAATGTTTGACTCTCATGCTTGTACTATCTACGAGTCTAATTCTGAATCTGTTAAATTTATCGGTAAAAGAGTCAATAACATTTACATGGTTGATCTGGATGATCCATCACATAACAACATGTGTCTTGCTGCAAATAAGAATGATCTAACTTGGCTCTGGCATTGTAGACTAGGGCATGCTAGTTACAATGTTTTGCATAAGTTAGTGAAATTCAACATGGTTAGGGGTCTACCTGAAATTTCTTTTAAGCACCCTGATGAAGTTTGCAATGCTTGCACCCAAGGGAAACAAACCAAAAAGTCTTTAAAAAATAGAACTGAAAATCAATCCACAAGACCACTTGAACTTGTGCATATGGATTTGTTTGGTCCCACACGAACCGCAAGTTTAAGTGGGAGATGATATGGTTATGTTCTTGTCGATGATTTCTCTCGATTCACTTGGGTCTTTTTTTGTCTCATAAAAGTGATGCATTTGATGAATTTCAGGCCTTCTTCATGAAAATAAAGTAGGATGGAAAATTTAGAATTTCTTCTATTCTTTCGGATCATGGAGGTGAATTTGATAGTGCTAATTTTGATGATTTCTATAAGGAGCAGGGGATAACACATAAGTACTTCTCACCGAGAACTCCCGAGCAGAATGAAGTGGTGGAGAGACGTAACAGAACTCTTGTGAAGTTGGCTAGGACTATGTTCATAGAAGGTCAGCTACCAAGGAGATTTTGGGCCGAGGCAGTGAACATAGCATGTTACATCATAAACCAAGCCATGGTAAGGCCTTCATATAAAAAGACTCATTATGAGCTGATGAAAGGTAAAAAGCCATCACTTGCTCATTTTAGGATTTTTGGTACTAAATATTTATTCATAATAATGACAAAAAGGAGCTGGATAAATTTGAACCAAAGAGTGACTCAGGTATCTTCCTTGGGTACTCTGACCACTCTAGGGCCTATAGGATTTTTAATGTCAAAAATCAAGCTGTTGAAGAAACCCCCCACAATACGTTTGATGAATTTAGTATTAATTCTGAAAATGATGATTCTTGCAAGAAAGAGGATGAAGGGGAGTTTCTGGAATCAAAGGACGAGCAAGCTTCACAAGGAGAGGAGGCAAAGTCAAATGAAGATCTAGGTGAGTCTAGTGAACAAGGGAACAACAATGCCAATGAAGGTAACTCACTTACCAACATAAGATTGCTCAGAAATCATCCTTTAGGCAATATCATTGGTAGTTTGCATGACCCCACAAGGACTAGATCTCATTTTAGAGAAATTGAAGAAATTGATCAATTGGCCCTTGTCTCTCAGATAGAACCTAAAAACATTGAAAATGCCTTAAAAGATGAATTTTGGATAAATGCCATGCATGAGGAGTTAAATCAATTTGAAAGAAATAAAATATGACATTTAGTTCCTAGACTCGAATCACATCCTGTAATTGGAACCAAATGGGTCTTTAGAAATAAATTAAATGAGGAAGGTAAGATAGTCAGAAATAAAGCTAGACTTGTAGCTTAAGGGTATAATCAGGAATTAGGGATTGATTTCCAATTTTTTTGCTCATGTAGCTAGGTTAGATGCAATTCGGTTATTGCTTGCATTTACATGTAGTCATGGCATAAAATTACAGCAAATGGATGTTAAAAGCGCCTTCCTGAATGGTGTAATAAAAGAGGAGTTGTATGTTGAACAACCCCCCGATTTTGAGTATGCAGAATTTCCTAACCATGTGTTTTGATTAGACAAAACTTTATATGGTTTGAAGCAGGTACCTCGAGCTTGGTATGAAAGGTTGAGCTCATTCCTCATAGACAAAGGTTACTCAAGAGGTAAGGTGGACCAAACACTCTTCAGAAAGGTACACAAAGATGATATTCTTGTGGTTCAAATTTATGTTGATGATATAGTATTCGGTTCTACAAAATTTGTGATGTGAGAAGAATTTGCAGATTTAATGATGACTGAATTTGAAATGAGTCTAATGGGTGAATTACAATTCTTTTTAGGTCTTCAAATCACCGAAGGCAAGGAGGGCTGCTTCATCAATCAGGCAAAATATCTTTCAGAACTACTGAAAAGATACAAGATGGAGAACTGTAAGTCAATAACCACACCAATGAGCACAGGTGCAACTCTGGATGCTGATCAGACAAGTAAATCTGTGGATGCAAAAAATTATCGATGTATGATTGGCTCATTTCTTTATCTTACTACATCCAGACCGGATATCCAGTTTAGTGTATGTCTGTGTGCAAGATTTTAGTCTGATCCTAGAGAATTCCACCTGAGTGTCGTCAAGTGTATTTTTAGATACCTTGTTGGGACTCAAGATTTGGGAATTTGGTATCCAGCATCTTGTGACTTTACACTTGTTTCTTATTCAGATGCAGATTACTAAATTGGATAGAAAGAGTACTAGTGGCTATTGCCAATTTTTTGGAGGGTGTTTGGTGTCTTGGGCATCTAAGAAATAGCACTCAGTTGCCCTCTCTACTGTAGAGACAGAATATGTTGCTGCGGGGAGTTGTGGTACCCAAGTGCTTTAGATAAAACACCAACTCCAGGATTATCTTGTTGATCTTGGGTGTGTCCCACTTTTGTGTGATAACATTGTTCTATAAATTTAGCTAAAAATCTAATTCAGCACTCTAGGACCAAACACATAGAAATCAGGCATCACTTCTTGCATGATGAGGTCAATAAAAAGAATTTTGAATTGATATTTGTTGGCATAGAAAATCAAATTCCAGATATCTTTACCAAGCCTCTGAGCAATGATAGGTTCACCACCTTGAGAAGAGAACTTGGTTTGTGTAGACCTCATAATTCTGCTTTGAATTAAAAATTGAATTGTTTTTGATATTGTGCTCATGTGATGTGATATTTTTTGCTTGAAATTTTTTTGGCTTTGCCTGAAGTGAAATTCATGGTTATTCTTATGAGTGTCTTGCTGAGGGAGAGGTTGCATCCAAATCTGCGTGCATTGCATTACATATCATTTGATGACTACATGGTATATCAAATGGTGACATGTGGAAGGGCAAGTTAGGCATGTCTAGAAACTATCACTATGTGTGAGGACAAACCTCCGCCAAATACCATTAGTCAAGTTGCATCTAGAATAAAAATGCATATTGTCTTGACTGCATGTAGTGAACTAGCATGTTTGCAAAATTGCAATATCATAAGAGCATTGTCTCATGCATAAATTGAGGGGGAGCAAGAATTATTGAAGAAACATTATTGCCATGGCACATTTCAAGAGATGTGAATTGAATTTGAATGCTGGCACAAGTAGCTGAATGGGGTGTGTATTATGACTGGAAAGCTGAAACAGAATCAGGACTCTAGTTAAGAAGAATAAGTCGACGCAGGGTGATGACCGCGTCGACACACTGAGAAGTAAAGGCTAAAACTGTGTTCTGTTTGTCTGACTGGGTTGACGCAACCATGCCTATACGTCAACGCTACTGTGAACAGGTTTCCTGACAGATGTTCTGTTTGAAAATGTCACGCCCCGAACCAATAGCGGCGGAAGACATGCTAAGAACGTGGCAGTGATTCATTCATGATACAAAGCAAATCAAAAGACATAACACAAGATAGCATAACGCCAAAAATAAATATATGCTTTATTAATATCAAATTTTAATATTTACAAACTCTTAACTCAAATACATTAATCAAAAGGAAAGAAAAAGACTCAATATTACAGGACTTGACTAAATAAAAGACCAAACACTTCACGATCTTGACATCTCTTTCACTCTTGCCCCTCCCCATCTGTTGGAGTAGCTTCAGTAATACCTGAAAAGTGTTGAGAGGGAACTAGGTGAGCAAGAAGCTCAATAGGAGTTACACTATATCATCAAGCAGTATTTAAGTAATTAACCATTTAACAATGCATGAAAATAACAATGATGCACGATGAAAAATAACAATCATTATTAAAGAAATGACAAGGTCACATGGAGGCTTGAATAACAAGATAACAAGAGACATGTACAAGAATATAACGAGAGAGAATAGCCGGGAACATGTACAAGAGATACCAAACACTAATATTTGTATCATAAATTGTCCCTTCCGGACCTCATATCAAAACATATCAAGTCACGCATATAAGGAAGATGCCCATGATGTAAATGTCTAGATCGAATCCTACTTATGGTTGGTGCAATGCCACACCTGATCATTCATAATACCGATATATGTCTCAGCTTTGCCTCGCCCCTAGGACCAGATCCAGGCCCTAATAGTTTCAGCCTAGCATTGATTGTCAAAAGTGGACCCAAAGTCCCATATAATACTTCCAGACAATTTACTAATGGCATCTGAATTCCAAGAATAACTCATTGTAATCAAGGCAACATGAGTAGGAAATAGATTCCTTGAAGTCTTCACATTATCAAGCTTATTAATTCCAAGGAAAAGCCACTTAAGAAAAATGACTTTAGGAAGGGTATTGGATAATTTCCAAGGGATATAATGTCAGATAGACCAAGCAAAAGGTCAGAATTTCAAGATACAAAAGCCTGGCGAGGCTAGAATGGCTTACACATAAAAATCACGTAAACTTGAAATTTCGAGATGCTGGATGAAGAGACGGTCGGCCATGGACCACTACTAGAAGAAGACGGTGAGAGAGAAGACCGCTACCAGAGTGGGTTAGACAGAACCAACTAAACCGAGACGGTTCCAACATGAACGCGTCAGGGGTACCGGACGCGTCAAAGGATGGCCACCAGGTTCCCAGAAGAAGACGGTCTAGGGAAGGCCGCCGCCATCAAGACACGGTCTGGACAGGGCCGCAATCAGAAATCTGATAAAAATTCGGCAGAACTTCGACAAGGCTTCATTCCGCCATAAAAATAGACTTCCAGTGGGTTCAGGATTTGGTGGTACAACCTGCTTGGCGTCCTAGTGGGAATCCCAGACTCGCGGAGTCTTACGGAGGTCTCGGAACATGAACACCTAGTCCGATAGAAGGAATATCCGATGGAGAGGTATTTGATGCCCAATAATTAATGGCTCAAAAATCAACGAAAAATGAGTATAGCGGTAAGTCGAAACCACCGGGGTGGCCCGACTCTCAAACAACGATATCATGAACAATATTCAGCAAGCTACAACTAGCAAAAATTAAATTCTTGAACTAACATTCAATTAACATGTTCTTCTCCTCAATTTTTTCCTCAAGGTGACATAAGGACAAAATCAAGGAGGAATAATCATGGGAATAATAAAAATTAGATCATTTATTTCATGAATCCCAATTAATATTGTGTTATATGATGTGATTAACCCTAATAGCATGCTATTACCCAAGGAACAACAGTGCATAACACGCCGAAAACCAGACTGAAATTTTTTTGGAACAGGGTCAGAATGCGGTCAAGCAGAGGCCGCCACCTGCGAAAGGCGGTCTGCTAAAGGCCGCAATCTTATAAATAATGTATATATTTTTTTACTGAAATTATTCGAAAGAACGCGTCCACGATAGGGGATGCGCCTAAAAGAAGGCATCCTTGACTCCGGACGTGTTCAATAAATAACACCGAATAATATTAAAATGAACTAATTTACGTTCAATGAAGGCGTCAACCTGGTCGGATGCATATAAGAGGACGCGTCGAGGACCTTGACGCGTTCAAAAACACTAATTTAAAATTTAAAATGCCCGCCAGAAGGTGGTCTATCGTGTGACCGCCACTTTAGAAGGTGGTCACTAATATGACCGCATTCCGAGACTGAGGTCCGCCAGCGGCGAACTCCGACAGACCTCGACTAAAACGACGATTACGATCAATATACTCAACAGAATTTGGGCAAACTAGTATCATTGGAAAGAGCATTCGAAGGGGAACAACTTACCATACTTTAATTAAGATTTGGCCTAAGATAAACCTACATAAAATGAACTTAAAACGAAGACAACCTTCCAGATATACGTCTGAGTAAAACAACGAATTCGATCGACATAGTATACGAAAATTGGGCAAATAGGTATCAATTGAAAGAGCAAAAAAAGATGGACAAGATGGCATATTTTATTATTGATTCATCCTGAGAGAAACCTACCTTTGAGTGACGAAAGATGAAAGGGGAAAACATCGGAACCCTAACTCGCACCGCCTATCCTTGCCAAATCTCCCACGATCGATCACGCCACCAGTCAATCGAACAAATGAGGGTCCCTAGAGGTCGAAGCTACCTATTTATAGGGTCTAAGGAGGCTTCTAGCGACGGAATCGATCCAAAGAGTCCAAAGAGGGGAAAACGGCGAGAAACTCGGGGTCGATCAATCCATCGCCGCCGTGCCAAATCGGAGGGTCTAGGGCTAGGATTTTCAAAGGAAAATCGAACCTCAAAGGTTGGGCTAGGGTTAGGCTTCGATCTGGGCCCATTAGGGAAAGAATTGAGGTCCAATTAGATAATTTTGGGTTGTTCTAACAAAGCTCCGATTTTTAGCCTTAAATTCGAAATTGGGCCTGATCCAATTTTATTTTGGGTTCATTTCGTAAGACAAAGTTTCTGAAAATAACATTTTACACATGATACATATTTTTCTTTATTTTTATTAAAATTTCAGAATTTTGGTCAAGAAGAAAATTAATTAATATTAGTTTATTTTCCTTAAAAGAATTCAGATTAATTCACATTATTTTCATTCATTTAAAACTTTATGCCTAATAAATTATTATTATTTATTCACCTAAAAAATTTCGGGTTGCTACAGCCTCCCCCACTTTAAGAAATTTGATCCTCCAAATTGATACGAATTATACAAAGATTAATAACTTTTTAACTTCATTAACATTATCAAATTTTACCAATTAGCCCCATGGTTCTACCCAATCTCACCAGGTGCCTATAAGGTGACTTGACAAACATTATTCAACATATAGACTTAGACTCAAGACCTAGGGTTTAAGAAAATCAAGGCTCTGATACCACAGGTCTCAAGATCGAAACCTGGCTCTGACACCACAAACTGCCACGTCTCGAACCGATAGCAGCGGAAGACACGCTCGGAACGTGGCAGTGATTCATTCATGATACAGAGCAAATCAAAAGACATAACACAAGATATCATAACATCAAAAATAAATATATGCTTTATTAATATCAACATTCAATATTTACAAACTCTTGACTCAAATACATTAATCAAAAGGAAAGAAAAAGACTCAATATTACAGGACTTGACTAAATAAAAGACCAAACACTTCACGATCTTGACATCTCTTTCACTCTTGCCCCTCCCCATTTGTTGGAGTAGCTTCAGTAATACTTGAAGAGTGTTGAGAGGGAACTGGGTGAGCAAGAAGCTCAGTAGGATTTATACTCTATCATCGGGCAGGATTTAAGTAATTAACCATTTAACAATGCTTGAAAATAACAATGATGCATGACGAAAAACAACAATCATTATTAAAGAAATGGCAAGGTCACATGGAGGCTTGAATAACAAGATAACAAGAGACATGTACAAGAATATAACGAGAGATTAGCCGAGAACATGTACACGAGATAACAAACACTAATATTTGTATCACAAATTGTCCCTTCGGACCTCATAGCAAAACATATCAAGTCATGCATATAAGGAAGATGCCCATGATGTAAATGTCTAGATCGAATCTTGCTTATGGTTGGTGCAATGCCACGCCTGATCATTCATAATACCAGTACATGTCTAGGCTTTGCCTCGCCCCTAGGATCAGATCTAGGCCCTAATAGTTTCAGCCTAGCTTTGATTGTCAAAAGTGGACCCAAAGTCCCATATAATAATTCCAGACAATTTACTAATGGCATCTGAATTCCAAGAATAACTCAGTGTTATCAAGGCAACACAAGTAGGAAATAGATTCCTTGAAGTCTTCACATTATCAATCTTATTAATTCCAAGGAAAAGTCCCTTAAGAAAAATGACTTTAGGAAGGGTGTTGGATGATTTCCAAGGGATATAATGTCAGATAGACCAAGCAAAAGGTCAGAATTTTAAGATACAAAAGCCTAGCGAGGCTAGAATAGCTTACACGTAAAAACCATGAAAACTTGAAATTTCGAGATGCTAGATGAATAGACGGTCGGCCATGGACCGCTACTAGAAGAAGACGGTCAGAGAGAAGACCGCTACCAGAGTGGGTTAGACAGAACCAACTAAACCGAAACGGTTCCAACATGAACGCGTCTGGGGTTGGGGACGCGTCTGGGGTTGGGGACGTGTTTACATGAATTAATGGCTCAAAAATCAACGAAAAACGAGTATAGCGGTAAGTCGAAACCACCGAGGTGGTCCGACTCTCAAACAACGATATCATGAACAATATTCAGCAAGCTACAATTAACAAAAATTAAATTCTTGAACTAACATTCAATTAACATGTTCTTCTCCTCAATTTTTTCCTCAAGGTGACATAAGGACAAAATCAAGGGGGAATAATCATGGGAATAATAAAAATTAGATCATTTATTTCATGAAACCTAATTAACAGTGCGTTATATGATGTGATTAACCCTAATAGCATGCTGTATACCCAGGGAACAATAGTGCATAACACGTCGGAAACCAGATTGAAATTTTCTAGAATAGGGTCAGAATGCGGTCAAGCAGAGGCCGCCACTTGGGAATGGTAGTCTGCTAAAGGCCGCAATCTTATAAATAATATATATATATATATTTACTGAATTATTCGAAAGAACGCGTCCATGATAGGGGACGTGCCTAAAAGAAGGCGTCCTTGACGCCAGACGTGTTCAATAAATAACACTGAATAATATTAAAATGAACTAATTTATGTTCAATGAAGGCGTCAACTTGGTCGGATACATATAATAGGACGTGTCGAGGACCTTGACGCATTCAAAAACACTAATTTAAAATTTAAAACGCCGCCAGAAGGTGGTCTATCGCGTGACCGCCTCTTCTGAAGGTGGTCATTGATATGACCACATTCCGAGACTGAGGTCCGCTAACGGCGAACTCCGACAGACCTCGACTAAAACGACGATTGCGATCAATATACTCAACATAATTTGGGCAAACTAGTATCATTGGAAAGAGCATTCGAAGGGGAACAACATACCATACTTTAATTAAGATTTGGCCTAAGATAAACCTACATAAAATGAACTTAAAACGAAGACAACCTTCCGAATATACCTCTGAGTAAAACAACGAATTCGATCGACATAGTATACGAAAATTGGGCAAACTAGTATCAATTGTAAGAACACAAAAAGATGGACATGATGGCATATTTTATTATTGATTCAGCCTGAGAGAAACATACCTTTGAGCGATAAAAGACGAAAGGGGAAAACGCCGGAACCATAACTCGCACCGCCTATCCTCGCCAAATCTCCCACGATCGAGCACGCCGCCAGTCAATCGAACAAATGAGGGTCCCTAGAGGTCGAAGCTACCTATTTATGGGGTCTAAGGAGGCTTCTAGTGACCAAATCGATCCAAAGAGTCCAAAGAGGGGAAAACGGCGAGAAACTGGGGGTCGATCAATCTGCCGCCGCCGCCGACCCAAATCCGAGGGTCTAGGGTTCGGGTTTTCGAAGGAAAATTGAACCTCAAAGGTTGGGTTAGGGTTAGGTTTTGATCTGAGCCCATTAGGGAAAGAATTGAGGTCCAATTAGATAATTTTGGGTTGTTCTAACAAAGCTCCTATTTTTAGCCTTAAATTTGAAATTGGGCCTAATCCAATTTTTTTGGGGGTTCATTTCTTAAGACAAGGTTTCTACAAATAACATTTTATATAGGATACATATTTTTTTCTTATTTTTATTAAAATTTCAAATTTTGGGTCAAGAAGATAATTAATTAATATTAGTTTATTTTCCTTAAAAGAATTCAGATTAATTCACATTATTTCCATTCATTTAAAATTTTATGCCTAATAAATTATTATTATTTATTCACCTAAAAAAATTTGAGTTGCTACAGAAAATAAGGGGTTGACGCAATGTTTGGTGTGCATCAACGCATCTTGGGATCAGTAGCATGCCTTTAATAGCATGTTTAATATCTTCTAGCTGCCAAGAGTCTCTGCATCCAAAAGTCTTCCAGAATTTTCCATCATATTAATTTCTTGTTCAGGTTACCTTGAGCTCATATGTTGTCCTTTCCAAGTTCTAGATTCTTGATCTTATTACAATGAAGTTCTTGAAGATCTCTAGTATAAGGGAAGTTTTAAAACTACTGAAATTTGACATGATCTACTAAATTCAAGGGGAGTTAAAATGAAACTTCTCTTATGAGAATCTTGGTCTTCACAGACTGACCTAATTATAAATTAATGGTTTGGGGCATATGAATCTTAGGAATTTTTGAGATTAAGATCTTGACGATGAAAGACTTTTGCTTATGGAATAGCTATAAAATAGTCTCATAAAAATGTGGCCTCATCATTTTGGAAACTTGAAAAGCAAAAGTAGAGAGACACTTTGGCTAAATGAATTTAATCTAGGTATTGATTTCAAACACTGAAAGGGTTAAATAAAAGTTGAGGGAATACGCCATAACAAAAATTTTAAAAAAATGGCAAAGCAATGCTACAACTTCACGGAGAAACTGATTCCCTACACCAATGAAGTGCTGAGGAACAAGTCATGATGTGAGTTGCCAACTATGTTCTAATGAAGCAGAATAGTTAGCTATGCTGAGTAACCAGGGATTCTGAGATCTGATAAATATGTTTACCCGTGTCAAAAAGCTAGCTAAACTTGAATGCTTAAATATTAAAAAAATTGGTTGACCTGAGGCATTTACAAAATCCTAAAAGTGTTTCTCTTCAATACTAGTTAGAATCCTCTCTAAAGGGTCCCTTGAAATTGAGAAGTAAGGTCAGATGGAATTGAGGAGGTTTTTGTTGTAAGGATTGATTTATCTCTATTAAATTTGTAGGTTTTAATTTTCAAGGGCTTAATTCAAAATTCTGAGTTCATATTCTTTGAACCATTAAAACAAATAAGGGTCATTAACAATGGTTCTATTAATGGAATTTGAATTTTAACACTTAAAAATCCTTGAAAACACACTCAAATGTCATATTTTAGTATTTGTAGAACTCACCTTGATACTGTGGTTCTCTATTAATTCTTTCAAACTGCTCCCGTTAGTTCTTCCGGTCTCGTTCAACCTGGCTTACTTGGTTCACTCTTTCACTTAATCCCTAGCTCCGCTTTGATAAGGGAATAGACAAATAGAGGGATATCCCTCTAAGATTAGTCTGTACCTTCACTCAGTCTTATTTAATTTGATAGTCAATCTACTATCCCTTTAAGACAAAAGAGTTAACCCCGATTATATTCTAATTACTTTGACTTGCTTGAGGATAGACAATGGGATAACTCACTACATTGACTTAAATGCCCCTCTCTTCACCATGGTATTAATGATACCTCATATATATATATATATATATTGCCCCTCCCACCTTTCAATTTTTCTTAAATGTCTCTCAATGTGTGCCCAACTTAAATAAAATATTTGAACAAATGATATACAATGAAGTTAATAACTATTGACAATGTTTACTAGTCATAATTTTTTATTTTTAAAAATATAATTTAAAAAATATAAAATTAACTGGAAAATTGATACACAAAATAATGCTCTAAATTGTGGAACATAATTTCTAACGTGGGCGAAAAATATTTCACTGTAAATTAATAATAAAATAAAACATTGTCCACAATTATTGATTAAACAAATACTTACATACTATATTTGGAAAGAACAATTAAATAATTATACACAACATTAAACAACTTGTTCATGACAATGTATATATTTGCATTCGGACAACTATTTTACAAAGATGCGTTCATCTTATTCTGCATTCGGTCAACTAATTTACAAAGCTTCGTGCATCTAATTTTAACTGTGTATATAAGTCGCAATATATATATATATATATATATATATATATAGAGAGAGAGAGAGAGAGAGAGAGAAAGAGAGAGAAGATATGATACTCATGACAATAGAATATATACAATTGGGTCCTCTCATTACAATCGATGAGAACAATTTCAATTTATTTTAAAAATTCATACAATCAGTTCTGCCGGTGACTAACACGTTACACCCACATGTATTATCTGCTTGAATACATATTGGAAGAAGCCAAGACCATAACTTTTACAATCCATGAAAAGAATGATCACTTTGTTGTACAACAACATCGTAGCAATCACCAACTTAAATAATAACAAACTCCACAGTTTTGATACGACACAGTAGCTCTGAACAGTACCATGTAATACTATTCTACGGGCATGGTACATCACTGGGCCGTCACACATGCGCTCTGTGTCGCTTGCAAAGAGCAGTCCTCTTTCCTGTAAAATAATTGAAACAACAATTTATAAACATTGCTTCTAATAAATGCTTCTATAATATCAACTAGATAATTTATATCTCTGTAACGTTCAGAAATGCAATGATCATTACCTCATGGTGTAGAACATTTTCTTGTTTTCCTGTTTACTTGACAGCCCATCCCCAAAGTGAAATTTTCAGTTCGGCTATTCCATAAGTGCAATAAAATATGATCCTTATAGACAAGTAAACTATCTTAGACAAGTTCGGCTATTGCCAAGTGTAGTGCAAGAGCTAAGCAAGTTGAGAATTGTTACAAAATAGTACATAAGCACTAGTTCATTGTCCTCGCTTGTGTTCTTTTCTGAAGCAAAAATCAATTCTCATGAGATAAGCGACATTCATCATATACATTCATGCATTTTAACCACAGTCTGCTATGTTTATTAGTATTTCAACAATAAATCATACTATATCACATACCGTCATTTTATAACAAATCACGAAGCAGCGTAGTGCAAGAGGAAGCTAGGTGAGGAAATGATTTGGGCTCAGGGATTGAACAAATTATTATCATCCATTCATATGGGGTTGCCTCGAATGGCCATCCAACCATTGAACGTCATAGTCTCCCAAATCATCATTGCCCATACTCCAGTGGGATCATTGCGTGATGTCGCCATCATCCATAAAACCCAAGTGAAGACAACATGCATAAATGAGGTGGGATTGCTCGACTGTGCCCTCCACCACCACCAATTGCCCCCGCTGTTCACATAGGTAAATGGGGGCAACAAACAGCTGAAACCCACCAGAGTTGATGCCCAGAAACTTGCAAATATATATGGACCATGCATAATTACATTAAACAGTTAACCCTATGCAGTGCAGACTTACCAGATCAAAGGGATTACATCACATTAATGAACCAAGCATTTAAATTTTGATATTAGCAATGGCACTGATCTGAACATATGAACATCAAAAACCAGAAATATATATACATATCATCCTCATTAGTAAATTGCCAACTGTGTATGTATACTAAACATTAATAAGGGAAAGGCTGCAAGTCATATATCAGAGTGTATCTATACTAAACAATTGCCAACTGTGTATGTAAACTTAATTCAACTGTGTATGTATACTAGACAATGAATATATTTGTGTTGAAAAATATTGTTTACAGATTTGATTCAAACCTGCAGGTCATATATCCCAGGAGTAGAGGTGGAATGAAGGCAAAACATGCATACCAGAAAAGCTAGCTAAGCATATAGTACACCAGATAAATGAGACATGATTTCTGAAACTAGATAAACACTACATACAATAACACATAGTAAACCAGAGTTTCACCAAAAACCAATCCCTTATTATTGAGATGCAATAACACATGATTTCTGACCTTTAACCAATATAATGTGATACAGTTGAATGCATGGTATCTGCCTCAATAACATGTTACAGGTGCTATGTCATTTAGTCATGGTATCTGCCTCAATAACAATTTCCAGTTCGGCTATTGTTTACGGATTTGATTCAAACCTGCAGGTCATATATCCCAGGAGTAGAGGTGGAATGAAGGCAAAAAATGCCTACCAGAAAATCTAGCTAAGCATATATAGTACACCAGATAAATGAGACATGATTTCTAAAACTAGATAAACACTACATACAATAACACATAGTAAACCAGAGTTTCACCAAAAACCAATCCCTTATTATTGAGATGCAATAACACATGATTTCTGACCTTTAACCAATATAATGTGATATAATTGAGCATGCATGGTATCTGCCTCAATAACATGTTACAGGTGCTATGTCATTTAGTCATGGTATCTGCCTCAATAACAATTTTCAGTTCGGCTATTGTTTACGGATTTGATTCAAACCTGCAGGTCATATATCCCAGGAGTCATCTATCCCAGAAGTAGAGGTCGAATGTAGGGAAATCATGCCTGCCAGAAAAGTAAGTTGGGCATACAGTAAAGCAGATAAGATTCCCAGTTATATTGAAATGGTTCATTCTAATAACCTTGCGGTAGCTAAACAGTAGCCATATAGTAAACCAGCTGAACTTAATCTTATCATGGACTAATAAGTGATATTGCCACATGGTACAATATTACAACTCAAGAATCACTCAATGCTCACTTAATGCATTGTCTGAAGTCTGCATTTGAAAAGAACCCATGGTCGATGGAAAGAGAAGATTGGGAGGGTGCAAGGATTGAACAATTCAAATAAGAGGTGCTATGTAATTAAGTCATAGATCCACTGATATCAATTTCACCAGTTGACACCATCCAGCAACAGTATACATTTTAACACATGCGAAGCAAAGACCACAAATATATATACATATCATTCTCAGATGTAAAAATGCCAACTGTGTATGTAAACTAAACACATGCAATGAGTACAAACCTGCAGGTCATACATGGCAGTGTGTGTATCTGTAAACAATTGCCAACTGTGTATGTAAAATTGTCAACTGTGTATGTATACTAGACAATGAATATATTTGTGTTGAAACACATTATTTACAGAATTTGACCAAACCTACAGGTCATCTATCCCAGAAGAGTAGAGGTGGAATCAAGGGAAAGCATGCCTGCCAGAAACGCAATCTAGGCATATAGTAAACCAGATAAACACTAGCTTTGAAACCATATAAACACTACCATATAGTAAACCGGATAAGCTTCCCACTTACATAGAAATGATTCATGCTAATAACCTTGGGGGAGAGAAACACTAGCCATATAGTAAACCAGCTAAACTTAATTCATTGCATATTATGAGTGATATTGCCACATGTTACTCCAGATTTCCACCATAAATCATTCACTTATTATTGAGATGCAATAACAGATGATTTCTTACCTTTAACCAAGATAATGTGATACAATTGAGCCTGCATGGTATCTGCCTCAATAACATGTTACAAAATTGCCAACTGTGTGTGTATGCTAAACATAAATAAGTACAAACCTGTATGACATATAACCCTCCGTATGTAAACTAAACAATTGCCAACTGTGTATGTAAAATTGTCAACTGTGTATGTATACTAAACAATGAATATAGTTGTGTGAAAACATGTTGTTTATGGATTTGATTCAAACCTGCAGGTCATATATGCCGGGAGTCATCTATCCCAGAAGTAGAGGTGGAATGTAGGGAAAGCATGCCTGCCAGAAAAGCAAGCTGGGCATACAGTAAAAAAAAATATTCCCAGTTATATTGAAATGGTTCATTCTAATAACCTTGCCCCAGCTAAATAGTAGCCATATAGTAAACTAGCTAAACAGTAGCCATATAGTGAACTTAATGATATCATGGACTAATAAGTGATATTGCCACATGGTGTAAGGGAGAAAGGCCAACTGAGTTGATATGAAATGGTTTGGGCTCAGGGATTGAACAAATTATTATCATCCATTCATATGGGGTTGCCTCGAACGCCCATCCAACCATTGAACGTCATAGTCTCCCAAATTATCATTGCCCATACTCCAGTGGGATCATTGCGTGATGTCGCCATCATCCATAAAACTCAAGTGAAGACAACATGCATAAATGAGGTGGGATTGCTCGACTGTGCCCTCCACCACCACCAATTGCCCCCGCTGTTCACATAGGTAAATGGGGGCAACAAACAGCCTGAAACCCACCAGAGTTGATGCCCAGAAACCTGCAAATATATATGGACCATGCATAATTACATTAAACAGTAAACCCTATGCAGTTCAGACTTACCAGATCAAAGGGATTACATCACATTAATGAACCAGGCATTTAATAAAGTAGCACTAGCACTAAAGCTCTTCACGGCAGGTTCAATACAAACATATTCTAGTTCATGATAGTCCCATGTAGTCAACGTTTGTCCACAACTTGGAAAGAAACTGTTAGTTATGGAGCCATAAGTGAGTAGCAATATTGTCCCTTAGCACCCCACCCTCGTGGATGTCACGAGATGCAACGGGTGCAGTCGGATCAACATCTACATCTCCTGCGTCATTTTGGTCATTCGGAGCATGCAAAAAGTAAAAATTGTCACCATGTTCTCGACGTATGAAGTTGTGGACCACATAGCAGGCAATTGTCATCAGTAGCTGAGTTCGGAAAGGATACATGTTCCCTTTCTTTATAGTTGCAAACCGCATTTTAAACACCCCAAATGCTCGTTCAACTGTATTCCGTAACTGGGCATGTCGATGGTTAAATTTGTCTCGTAAACTACGATATAACGTATTACCACGGTCTTAGTATTGACCTATATGATATCGCTCATTCTGATACGGTGCTATGAAACTTCCAGTATTCGCGTAGCCCAGATCGACCAGATAGTACTTGCCTGCACAAAAGGCCATCGTTGGGGGTTGTACAATGAAAAGATAATGTCATAAATCGTAATTGTATTTCCAAGGAATGAACTCACCTGGGGGGGCCCTAAATCCACCGTGCTCTATTACGTGCCTCAATATCTTTTGGTCACCAGCCGATCCTTCCCACCCCACGGAGAGGTATTGGAATTGTAAATCAAATGACACAGCTGCCATGACATTTTGTGTGACTTGTTGTTTGCGATTCCGATAGCGTGGCTGCTTTGATCGCAGTACATTGGCGGGTATGTGGGTCCCATCAATTGTCCTGAGAGCATCCTAAACAAACACCATGAGATCTGCATTTCTAAATCTAGGATTTTGTTTCGTGAATTCTCATTGATCCCAAGTGTACTAAACTACCTTGAAGTACGGGTAGAATTTGTTCTGGTGCCGTATGAGCGGGTGGACCTCGTCACATGCTGTAGGGAGTTGAATGTAGGTGTGCCTAAGTTCGACAAGCGCCCTCGCCATAGTATTTACATAAAAACTTATGGTTTGCGATGAATGTTGGAAGTGTTCGCACAATGCTCCTGTTGCCACACCATGACCCATGGCATACAAGAACATACCTACTTGCTCATTGGCAGTAACAGATCGGATATCCTTCACCAACCCCCTTTCTAATAGTACATCACGTAACCGTCTAAACATTCCAGGATTAAGTCTGAACATATTGTAGCAACGTCTTTCGTGACCAACAAGAATATCGTGAATCCAAGCATGGCCACCGTACCGCGATGTATGCATGGGCCTCCTTACCCTTTCTGGAACCTCTTGTTCTTCATCATTTCGTCAAATAATTCATTGCATATTATCTCACCAACTATGCGAAACACATCATTCTCCTCAGACACAATGTCCTCCTGTTGAGTTGATTGATTTGTATAATGTTGTCCTACATTGACACAAATGCCGACGTTATTGCATGCTAAAAATTAAGTTACATAAGCATTGTTTACATACATACAATGACAGTTCTTAAAACAACAATAGCAAAATATTGACCATGATAAGGATTGGATTGATTGACACCCACAAGTGAAGATACATATCGAGTCACAGAGCCAATTACACGTCGATACCACCGACAAACTTAACAGCCTCGTAATATTATGACAATCATCCCCATCAGTACAAAAACAACACAGAAGAGGATAATCAACAAAAGTAGTATAATGGCCAAGTTTTGTAAGGACATAAGAGTAGGCACTTGTGCCATTGTGGGAGGCCCATTAACATCTTCATGTCGTCCCTGCATCAACGGCCTCGCATGCAATGCGTGCCTCCCATGAGACGCCACCTGCATAGGTAATTGCCCTCTCAATGCCACCTCGCCCTCTTCAATGGACATGAATCCCTTATATTTAGCCCCTGGATATCTGTTTACTTGCGCATAACACTCTCCCCAACTATAATACATCCCTGGAGAGCGCCCAACCCACACGACGTAACACTTAAACCTTCCCATTATCAAACTTCTGGCTTCCCTGTCATAGGATAGATGCAAACAATACACACACGTATGGAATGAGTTAACAATGAGTATAAACATTCATTGGAATACAACAACATACCTAGAGTAGCATAGTACATGATTGTCAAAGTACAATACACACATGCAACAAATACAACACAAATTAGGAACAATATAATTTCAAGCCGAAAGTAGCAGCTAAAATGAGTGGACAACTAACACAACACCATCCGTAGACATAATGGAGTACAAGCAAACAAAAAACCATGGGAGACAACTTCGATCTAGCAACACCTTAGGGTTCTTCATAAAAGACCCACCCTAACTTGTGTTCGTCATCGAGGGCCATAAATATTGCTCTGAAATCTGCATCTTTGAAGTGAATGGCTGCCTTGTACAGCATGTCATGTGTGTACCCATGAAGGCTCTTCAGCTTCTGTAGGCACATCCTGATTGAGCACGGATCTTCATTCGTGGCTACCGAAGAAGCTGACGGAACGCTTGCGCTCTTGTGCAATTGAAACCTTTCATCATTCAACGAGCATAGCCTTTCCAAAGTAGTAACTGTTCCCTCCATGTTTTTGTTGCGCTTCTGCCGCGTTCTTCTATAGGAAGGGGTCACAGAATCCCTTGCTTTATTTGGGGAGGTTGTCTCATCCTCCGTGGGGCATTTAGCGGGTGGAGACGGGGTATACTCTCCAGTCCCACTCGAGAATTGTTGCGAAGGGAAACGAATTTGGGTTGTATGCTGGCGTCCAAGCTATGATCGAGATGTGTCCAGATATGGTGTACGCTCCCCTGGGGTTGGCATAACAAAAGGGTCGAAGTCTTGCTCAACATCCAGTGGAGTTCCGTGACCACCAGGGCCCATTGAAGTATGTTGGGCCCAATTCGGAACCCCCGAACTTTGTTGTGGCAGGGGTGAGTCATCATCACCAAATGACCTCCGATCATCCAAATCAACGATAGGAGCATTACTGTTGAATACAAGACTTCCTCTAGCCATTGTCTTCCCACACAATATGTCCATTTGCTCTTTACACTCGAAGGGCTTCCCTAATAACGTCTTGTACTCAGTGTTAGACTGCTCCACAATGAGAGAAGAGCATAAGTAAGGTCGATAAGGATAGAATTTTATAATTTACGATATTGTCAAATGAAATTTAACATACCGCTATCGCCTCCGCCCCAACACCCTCATCCGGAGGCACCGGGAGTTTTTTGTTATCGTCCCAACCCCAGCCAGTACGACCAAGCAACTGTTGAAGTAAGTGATACCTCTTCTTCAAGTTCTTCCACCTGTTCATTAAATTACACGTGTCCATGTTTTGATTTGTCGCCGCATTGAACGGACGGAGGATTTCATTCCACACGTGTGCTTTGAAATGGCCTTGTTGACACATGTTCTTGTGATATTCATCCACCAACAGATTGCACAAAATATTGTCTGAACGCCCACTCCAGTTTGCACACACGGCTCTTGCCCTTCCTATCCACATCATATTTATCTAAAAGACGTACATAACATAAAATAAAAAGACAATGAGAATAAAGGCCACAAGGATTATGCAAGACGTACAGCAACAGACATATCCAAATGAAATCACATTCACTAGTGGTTGGCATTGCCATTGGCCAATAAAGTTACGAGACATGCTAAATATTTCACAGATGGAGATAGTCCCACGTACGTAATGCACGCACAATAAGTTCATATGAAGGCAATGTCCTCCCCTTAAACACAATAAGTTCATATGAAGGCAATGTCCTCCCCTTAAACCACATAACGAGCGGATTGAACTGCAAAAAAGTCGCACTATGTGAAAGGATGCTCTTACCCAATAAATACGCTTACATTCATGTTTTGACCAACCTCATTATAGGCATCCCATGCTAGATCAGTACCAAGTAGTTGCTTAGAGTCCTCGTTCCAAGTGAAACTCCCACTCACTATTACATCTTGTGTTATAACATGAAATGCTTTGTAGAAGCCAAGCCTATGCTTAAATTGGGAGATCGAAACGTTCGTTTCACATTGTTCGTTGAACAGTTTTTGCACAATGTCCCAAGCATGTGAGGGACTAAAATCCCCCCGAACCAACTCTTGTGAAATAAGTTCAAGGAACATTGTATCCATTTCTAGCGTCCATAGTCCACCTACTCCGAAATACACAACATAAAGGGGTGAGCCTCTTTAGCATTTACATGTAAACATATTGTATTTTGAATGTGAACATGTTACTCCTATTTGTTGAGTATGTTATTCTTACATTTGGTTTGTGGTTTCAGATGAAATGCAAGTAGGTATCCTAAAGTAAATGTGGAGTTACCCTCTGAACGCTGAGGAGTGCATATTCATCTCAAGAAATCCTCATACGCAAGTCGTACATATGTAATTATGGTACATTGACATCAGGATGATGTTTATTTTATAAAGTTTGCTCCTGCTAAAAAGCATAACTATTGAAAAGACCCATTCCAATCATGCTTAAGAGCATTGAAGCATGCTGCCAATGATGTTGCCTAAATATTTTACAAGATAAATCATAAGATGTGTGCAATAATAAAGAAGAGGTAGATAACCCTCATTTAGTCACTCGATGTTATTATTTAATGAAGCAACTGATCAAATTTAGGTAGCCTACATACAATGATGCTGCATCTTGTAAAACAAACCTACAGATTGTAGAACCGAAAAAATAAATTAAGAAGACGGTGGACATAATGATAATTTAGGTTTACAGGAGTCGATCATGGTTTTGAGGGACAATAGAATTTTTTGGGTTCTGCAAGCAGTCCTTTTGAGGGTGAAGATTTTGAAGCACATTTCACAAACATCATTGTTTAAAAAGAGCACATATCACTGTTTTATACTTTCATATAGATGATAATGTATATGATCATACACTGTTTAAAAAGGTACACAACTACTGGACTATTGCATAGATGATAATATTTTGGTCATATGAATTTCTTATGAAATAATGAAGATTAAATTATATAGAGGAATCAAAACATACCAGACTGTGACATCCTCTCGTGCAGCTATGGGAGATGACAAGTTAACGCCTGCACATAAGAGTTAGTATTCTTATTAGCCACAAACTCACAGATCTTGCAACAAAACTTTCTGAAGTAACATAGAAATATATATATCAAGGAAACATATTAAGAACATCAAAAAAATGAACATCAAAGCAGTAATATTTTTGGAGGTTCAGAGACTTGTTTTCACAGACGCCTGCTCTTTTCTTTAAACTCTTCACGTTAGGCTATCTCCACAAAAAAAAAAATAGTTTCACAAAGGAGAGATCAAGAGTAAAAGGTACTCATCACATATCTGGGACAAGGGTAAATAACATCCATCTTCTTTCTGCCATATTTATCTCTTTACGTAAGAAAAAAAAATTAACATACTTGTTTTTACTACTACTGTGCTATCTCACCTCCAACCTGACACCGAGATAAGAAGTCGGAAGATCTAAGAAAGCGGTAAACGAGACCAACAAAACTCCACCTCAGAAGAGTAGAGCAAAGTCTTTGTGAAGATCAACGAAATCCAAACAAGGGACGCAACTCCAACAACAACATAATCTCGGTGGACAGTAGCCTGACGAAGATCAACAAAATCCAAACAAGGGACACAACGTCGTCGAAGAGTAGAGCATCTGTTGCAAAGGTAAAGAGCCATACCTTGAATGCAAGCCAAAAAAGGGACACCATCTATAGATTCCGACGATGGGGGGGGTTGAATGTATCCTACAGCAAGCCTCTTTATAATACGCAAAGATCAGTGCTGTTGAGTCACGGGAGGGACAAAGTTTAGGGTTCAGAACCTGCTGCAGTAAAGGGAGGAGGAGGACGGCCCATCACCTTCTAGGGCTGCAGATCTTTGGTCGGAAAAGGGGGATTGATCGTCCGGAAGCTCGGGAGGAGGACGATGGAAGAAACGAGGGGTGTCCTGGTAGATGTGACGATGTTGGTCTCAACTTCGACGGGGTGGATGGAGGTAGGGTATGAAGGAACGAACCTTGACTGAGGAGGACTTCATCTTCCTACTTGCACTGGAAGGCAGGCGAGGTGCAGACGACAGGACGAGGCGAGACAGCGAGAGGACGATGCACTTCTCGATGTGGAGGTGACACCAAGCGATGCAGCCTTCGAGGCGAGAGGGCAGAATAGGGACGAGCTCCCGAGGGTTAAATTGTTCCACCGTTTTTGGTGGGACAATTTAACCCGATTAAATAGGTGATATCCCTCCACTTAATCAGGTTACCCATATTCTGCAATCAAAGTAAAAAACAGATAAAAAGTGTGTTATCCCCGGACTAAATGAGGGTTATCTCCTTATCAAAGCGGAGCTAATGCGTTGACGCCTTGGGTATTCAACTCAACACCATTCTCTCACCTCTCTTTCTCTCATTCTTAAACCGTCACGGCGTCTTCTTCCGTTGCATCATCATCTCCATCTCCGACGATCCCCGGAGTGGCACTTTCACCATCGTGAGGCTTCCCTAACCTCAAGGCTTCTTCATCCACCTTCTTGTCTTTCCCTCCTTTTCTTATTTCCTGCGGAGATGTCACCTCTGGCAAAGGCTACGAAGGGGAAGAAGGCCGTACCCAAATGAAAGGCTCCTGTTGAAGCAAAACGGACCATTAAGACTAGGATGAAGGCTATTCATGGTATTCCTATGGCTGATCAGCAGGCCGAGCAGCAGCCCCAATCAAAATTGCAGAAGCGGAAAGGAATGAAGCCGGACCTGTCGACTAAGAAAAGAAAATTTTCTGAGAAGAGAACAGAAAAGCGTGTTGCATCTGAGAATGTACCTAAGAAATCCAGGGCTACTGCTAAAGGGAAAGGAAAACAGATTTTGGAAAGCTCAGAAGAGGAAGTCCTATCTCCACCATCATCTCCAATCCCTCAGAAAGGTGAACCTCTAAAAGTTCTCATATCCAGATATGTTGATGATTCTGATGAAAAGTTGCATGAAATTTTTCCTCAACTCATTCCAATAATGGAATTCCAAGGATGGAAATTTTTTGTTACTGATGATAGGGTTTACTACCCTAATTTAGTTAGAGAATTCTACATAAGTTTGGCATATGATCCTCGGATTCCAAAAGTAACCTCAAAAGTCAAGGGAATTAGATTTGAATTGACAAATGAATTATTTGAGAGAACACTGAATATTCCTGTTGGGGGTGAAGAGCAAGATAAATATGTTTTTGATGAGCATGAAGCTTATGCAATTCTTACAAAGAAGCCTAGTGATCCCAATAATGTTAAGGAAACTTATCTCAAAAATTTGAAGGCTAACAGATTTCCCCCCTGAAACGTTTGCTGCATCACATTTGCACATCAATTCTTACACCATAGAGTAGTGGAAGCGAAAGAGTTACTGGAATGCAAAGATTCCTTATGTTTTGTATGCTCAAACAAGTTAGAGTCTCCTTAACAGATGTTATCCTTCAGACTATGGGAACCTGCCTAAAACAATCTAGGACACTTCCATATGCTGCACCTCTTACAGCTATTTTCAGAAAAGTAGGAGTGTCTTTGGTGAATGAGAAAAAGTTTATAATTCCCAAGGGAAATAGATACTGCCTTGAAAATATTCAGAAATTCATGAAATTCCAGATTGTGGATGGACAAGCTGTTCGGATTTTACCCAGGCAGAAAAGTCAGGTTACAGCAGAGGCAGCAACTCAGGCACAACATCAAGAACAGGCAGAGTTTGAAGTTGGAAGAGGTGCACAGGACACTGAAATAGGTCAACAAGTTCAGATGGACCAACCATCCATGGAGGGAGCTTAGTCTCCTCAAGTTGAATCCCGTGCCTTAGTGGTGGTTTTTGGACCATTCCAAGAACCCTCTCCAAGAAGGGATAATGATGTCCATTTCACAAACATAGCTCCACCCTCTTCATTTGACAGCCCAACCTCTCTCCCTTCTCAAGACCAGGGACATCTACTTCACATATGGAAGAACCATCAGCTATCAACCCCATACTCATGAAGTTTTTGTCAGCACAATTCAATAACATCAACTCATCTATCATGCAGTTGAATTTCAATGTGGACCACATGAGTCAAAAGTTGGAAATGAGAATTGCTCATGTTCAGCAAAAGTTAGACAGTCGTTGGGAGAAATTTACGCAGGACAAACAGAGGTCTGACAGAAAACTACACAATTTCATAAACTCAATTCTTCAAGTATGTGAAAAAGCTGGATCAGTCATGAAATGGCTAAAGGAACAGGGTGAAGAAAACAGGGAAAAACTACAAGGACTACAAGGATACAGTTATGACATCAGAAAAGAACATATGAGTATAAGTGTCCACCATGCCTCAATTATTGACAAACTCAATTTGGTAGGTGATGAGGTAATTGATATGGTACATATACTGAAACAGCATTACCCTCCAACACTACCAGAAGATGTTTCAGAAGGCTGGTATCCAAACTAGACTAAGGCCAGTTCATCCTATGTGCCTATCAAGGCTACTCAGCAAAAGGCCCAGGTGGACTACATCTTTGATATGTTACACAGTTGGTTTGATGATGTCCTGTCCAAACTTCAAAGTCTTCACAACTTTGTTCAACATAAGGATCAGTTGTTCTCTGAAAGACTTGACTCTGTTACAGCCAAGATCAATCAGCTCCAACAAGGATTTAATGACATTGGACTATTGAATGCACCAGCCACTTCTCAAGATGTTTGAGCACCCCCTTCCTGATGATGTCGAAGGGGGAGACTAGGCTTGGGCATTTGGCATTTTGGCATTTGGGCGACATTTTGCATTTTTGGTTAGGGCAATGCATATTGCATATGTGTTTATCATGGATGTGTTTGTTCAGAACTAATATGTATGTTTTTGTTCCACAGTTTTTTCAATGAAATGAAAGTGAATCTGCCTGGCCTAACTGACTAAAATTCTTGTTTGAATGTATTGACCAATGCCTTATAGTTGCCATTATCAAAAAAGGGGGAGATTGTTGTGTCCCTGGTGTAGACACGCCAAAATTGACGTTTTGTTGATCAAATCTCATGTTATTATATAAATGCCCCAAGTGGACTTCAATATTCCTATAACATGAAGTTTTTCTTTTTTTTGTGAGTTTTTCTGCATTTTTCCTGTATTTTTGTGATTCACGACTTGATTAAGGGCGTTAATTTTAAAAGTAACGACCTGTGGTAGGGCGTTTTCAAAGAAAGGACGACCGTATGTGAGGGCGTGAATTCCTGGTGTTATCCCTTAATTTCTGGGATTATCTATTTTCAAAATAAAAGGCCTTTTATGAGTAACGCCTTCTCTCAGGGCGTGATTTTAATTAACGCCGTTATCTCGGGCGTGTTATTTGAGCTTTCAAACAAGGCAAGGTTTCGTTTCCAAAATTAAATCCAGGAAGAAACGCCCTTTCCTAGGTCGTGTTTCAAGAAAACGTCTTTGTGAAGGTCGTCAATTCATAAAAGACACCCTGTATTAAGGCGTGTTTTAGTCCAGAGTCCTTTCTTTTTCAATCTTTCCCTCACAGTTCCCTGCTGTCTTTGGACTCTTGCTCGATCTTGATCCTTCCCTGGATGCCTCATTGCCTGTTCTTATCCTTCCTTGGTTTGATCACATCCGTTTGAGGCATTATAAATTAAAAATTTGACCGATCGTGCAAAGGTTAAGCACCTTCAGTATTCGGCGGATTGAGCGCTCAGAAGTTTTCTTTCATCACGGGCAGAAGCTTTCTTCATCCCTTGCTGCCTCCCCTCTCTGCATCCCTTTGAGCTACATCCGGTGCTTCATCCATCACTATTCGGTTTCTTCCCTTTACTGTCGCCAGGGACAGCAGGGTTCTCATCTTTTCTTCTATTTTGTTTTTATTTTATTCATACCATCATCCCTCTGTCCTTTATATCTCTATTCCTTGTTCACGTTTTGTTGCATTTTTTTTCATCATCAAACTCCCCTTCCCTTAAGTCTTCTTAAGGGGTTTTAAAAGAAAACAAAAAAAGAAGGTGCGCATGTTGAGGTCTTTTCATTATTTTTATGTTAGTTTTAGACTGATGCTACTGCACTTTGGCTGATCCCTTTTCTTTTAATTGTCTTTATTGTCTTTTTTTTTACAAGGTAATCAATCAAGAAAACCCACTTCGTCGGCCGGCCGATTGGAGTTGGAGGAAGAAGATCCACATTTATCACGCATCACATCTTTCACCAGGTACATGCGATCTTATTTTTTTTATTGAGGTAAACCCTCTGGCGATCACAAACTCCTCCTTTTAGCACCTCGTGCTATTTTATTGCTTTCACCATATCTATTACTTTTTTTTATATTTAAAAGTGGATTTTAAATAGATCTACAAATTGGCGATCACGGTGGGACATCCACTGTTTTCTTTGTTGATTACCATCTCCATTGGCACCCTTGTGTGCCCTTTCCCTTTTGACACCCTCGTGTGTCCTTTCCCATTGACACCCTCGTGTGTCCTTTCCCTTTAGGCACCCTCGTGTGCCCTTTCCCCTCGGTACCCTCGGTACCCTTTCCTTTGTGCCCCTGCGGCATCTTCCATTGTGCACTCTGCACACTTCCCGGATCAGTCAATTGTTGCTTATTAACGCCTTCGACGAGGGCGTCTTTTGATTTAACGCCCCTCACAGGGGCGTGTTTTCGTGAATTAACGCCCCCTTCAAGGGCGTGTCTTTATTGCATCTGCTTGCATGACCTTCATTATTTTCTCGTCTGATATTTAGCGCCCCTTACAGAGACGTGTTTCATTAATTAACGCCCATCTCCAGGGCGTATGTTTCTATAACTGCGGTGTGCTGCATGCTGATTATACTGTCTGTGGAATCAACGCCCCTCCCAGAGGCGTTTTATTTATTTTCAGCGCCTTCCATCAGGGCGTGCCTCTGAGTTTTGACGCCCTCACTGGAAGGCGTCCTTTATTTATAAACGCCTAACCCTAAGGCGTGTTTTTCCTACGGTCTGTGAGCCCCTCACAGAATTTACGATAGCCACGCTGCCGTGTTTTCATTTAGTCACGACCTGCCACAGGGCGTGTCTTTCCTCTTCCTGTGAACACGACCTTTCCCAGGGCGTGTCTTTACTGTTCTTTTTCACAGATTGGCTATTATTCATTACTTAGCATTTGTCTTGACATTATATTATTGCTTGGATCATCTTGGTTTGCTGGCTTGGTTGAGAGACCTCCTCTCTCTATCCTAGGACCCACACACCCTTCTTGGAATCGGGACGACCCTCCATTGAGCATTCCGTCTCTTTGGACTGGAAATCCCTTTTCCAAGACCTCCATAAGTCCCCGCACCCGTGGATTCCCTCACGGACGCCGGGCTGGTTGTACCCTCGAAGTACCTGGAGTTTAGAGAACCTATACGTTGTTAAAAGAGAGAAGAACTTAGTTGACCCGGAGGTTACATTTGGATCAAACTAGGTCTCATTTGGCAAAAGAGTGAACCTTCACAAATAATCCACCCTAAATTCGAACATCGAACATTAAAATCTTGCGTTTCTTGCCAACCTTGTTTGCATAAACGTAGTTGAGTGATTTGATTGTCTTGTTTGGATTGTATATTTTGTGACGGTTCCTTCATTGAACATCCTCTTTCTTAAGAATGAAGCTCCGTTCAGGTAAAACCATCAACATGTCAGGCCACGGGTACTCCTATGATGATGAGAATGAGAACATATTTGGTCAATATGAGGACCCTCCTCAGGATTCTTTTTATTATGAGGGGAACTTCCTTCCTCCTCACCCCCATTACTCACAAGTTCATGTGGTCGATACCACTGTCCATGAGGCGGACCCTTCGTCTCAAGTTCCATCTTCCAACACTTCGGGGAACCCTTCCCCATCCATTAATGTCTCAGATTTGATCCAAGCTCTCTCCCAGTTGGACGACTCCCAACGGCAAGCCATTCAGGCCGCCTTAAAGGGGAAATCCGTCCTTTCTTCTTCTTCTAATCCCCCTCCGGCCGTGAGTGGCCATCAAATCATTAATGACCAGGCGGTCTTGCATCCTCCCTCCTCTCGTCCGCAAACACCTACTGCGGCCATGCCGGCCCAGCAGGCGAGCTATTCAGCAGTCAGGCATCAATCCTCCCAACCTCCTCGGGTTCTACGAACGCCTATGCCACATTCTTTTATTCAAAACCAGGCCCCAGTCGAGCCCGATACCAACACTCTTTTGCTTCAGAAGCTAGCCAGCATGGAGGAGCAGCTCAAGAAGGTTACGGCAACTAAGAATGCTCCGGAAATTTCTCTTCCTACGTTGCCAGTGTTCCATTTACCACCTTCTGAAATGCCGAATTTCCGGCGATATAATGGGACCGGTAACCCCTTCATTCATTTAAAGGACTTCCGATATGAGACTTCTTTCTGGCAAGACAATAAGGCATCTCTGGCCTATTTATTCAGAAGATCTCTTGAGGGACCCGCCCTCGAATGGTTTTATTCTCTGGAGCCAGCTGATGCCGGTAACTTCGATGTTATCCAAAGGAAATTCTTGCAAAAGTACAGAGACCGGGTGGGACCTTCCCTTTCTGTTACAGATCTGGTCGCTGAGAAAATGAAGCCCGATGAAGACTTCATTATATTTGCTGACAGGTGGCGGTCTATGGCCGAGAAATTGAAGGACACGTTGTCGGAACAAGAGCAAGTAAAAATGGTCATTTCTAATGCAACTCCTCAATTCCGGCACATTTTGGCCATGAATCGGCTGACAACGATGGAAGAGCTCTATGAAAGAGCTCGTTATATACAAACACAAATGAAGGATTCACCCATCATGGGCATGTTTGAGCCGAAGCCTCAGCTGTTTAAAAGGAATGTAAATGTCAACAGTGGGCCCACAACTGAGGGCACTGTCACAAACGAGCAGGTTGGCGTAGTTGGTCACCCCCACCACCAGTCAAACCCACGACCTCCGCCACCTCCACAGCAGAACCCCCATGTTACCTCCGCTCCACAGCGCCACTTCACACCCCAACCTTCTTTTGCTCCATCACCGAGCCAAGCGCCTCGCACCGACCCTTCAGCACCACCACAATACCACCAGGTTCCCCCACCTTCCAACTATAGCCAACAACAACGGAGACCACCACTAGGCCCCAAGAGGGCTCATTATCCACCACTCCCAGAGAGTCTCCCTGACATTTTTAATGCTTTGATGGCCGCCAACCTGCTCGTCCTACCAAAAGAAAGAACGGTGTGGCCCGACAATGTTGACACATCCCGTTACTGTGCATTTCACCGCGCCCCTGGTCACAACCTTGATCGTTGTTTCCATTTCAGAGATCATATTTATGATTTGAATGACCAGGGTGGCATTAATTGGGATGAAATGAGACAAGTCATCGCCACCATGAAAGAGAGAAGGCCGCATCGGCAACAGCAAAATCAACAACAGCCAGCTCCGCAGCAAGCTCCGCCACAGCAAGCTCCAGCACCCCAGCAGGATATGGGGATTGTCCGTAATCCATTGCCGGAGCACGCTCCTAATCAACACGTGAACCCTGTCACGTCTCTCTACGAGGTGGAGAGAGGGCAGGGATGGCACGAAGAAAACGCCTCTGTCGGTGCATTACACCATGATCCAAACCAAAATCAAACTACTCCGCGCCTTTTGCGCGTTCCTCCTTCTCCTTCTAATCTCCTATCAGGACGTTCTCTTTTACGCCCCGTCAACCCACCTACCACCACCAATTCCGCGATCTTGCCGGCTCGCTCTCTTCTTAACCGCTTACCACCACGGCAACATGCCATTTCACCTTCCACCACCAATCCTACATCCGCAACCTCCAGGCCACTCCTACTCCGCTCGCCGACAGCACCTGCTACCCCCTCTACCACCCCTACACCGACAAGAGTTCCTCCACCGCCAGCACAACCATCTTTTGTGCCACGATCTCTCCTTATTCCACCACCTGCCAATACCCCTCGCATTCGGATATCCCTTTCTTCTGTCACGCCTCCGGCGAGGGCACCTTCTTCAAATACTCCTCCCATGCCTCCCGCGGGGGCATCTTTATTAAACACCGCTACTACGCCTCCTACGGGGGCGCCCCTTTTATTGAATTCCCCTTTGGTATCCCCTAGCAGGATCTCTGCTACCGACATTCCTTCCTCCTCTTCCAACCCTCCCCCTAATGTTGCCCCGACAGAGGCGCGCCAAGGCGTAGCGCCGCTCCGTAGTGGACGGATGTTCCACCGTGTTTTCCCACAGAGAGAGCTAGAGCCCGTGCAGGGGCCACAAGAGCAAGAGCAAGAACAAGATTCAGTGCCGGGAACTCAGTATGATCTGTTAAAGCACCTGGATCGCACTCCAGCCAGAATCTCCATTCTTGAATTAATCAAGAGGTCCACCACTCATCAGCTGGCCTTGAAGGAATATCTGCAGAAGGTTATGGTCAATGAGGACCTTCCGGTTGAACAGATAATTACAGTCTTAACCCCTACCAGCAGTCAGCCGGCAATCACATTCCATGAACATGAGTTAGCACCTCTACCGGCAAGAAAGTATGCCCTATGTATCACGGTTGATATCAACAAAGTGGCTGTTAAGCAGTGTTTGGTAGACACCGGTGCATCTATCAATGTGTTGCCTCCGAGCACTCTAAAGCTATGCGGTATCCCTGAGAGCCAGATACGGCCATCTACCATTACTGTCACAGCATATGACAATACAAAGAAACCCCCTCTGGGTATGATTACTCTCAAAGTCAGTTTGGGTCCAGCCACCATTACGGCAGATTTCCACATTCTAGATATGGACCCGACCTTTAATGGTATCCTGGGTCGCCCTTATATTCAGCAGCTTGACGCAGTGCCCTCTACAAACCATCAGTGCCTTAAGTTTCCGCACAAGGGCCGCATTATCAAGGTGACCAGCGTGCCGATCTTACCAGAGGAGGACATACATGTAGCTTCATCAGTTCCTTCCATGTGGCCAGCCAATAAGCCGTTATTATCTGTGTTGGACATTCACTGTCCACGACCGATGCTATCTGAGACTGTTACCACCGTTGCCATGACACCCCTGCCTTCTAAGGGGAAGAAGAAAAAGAAAAATATGATGAATACCCCCGGCTGGAACATTCTGATAAGGATGGGATATCAAGATGGCAAGGGCCTAGGTGCCAAACTCCAGGGCAAGATTAGGCCCATTAAGCCTCGAAAAGTGATTGCACGAGGCGGCTTAGGCTACAAAGCACCGGACAAGAATGAAGGAGAGCCGTGGGCTGTTATGACGTCCACCTTCAAGCCAGATCGCCAGCCGCTCACCTGGACTTTAAAGACACATTTTGTCACCGGTGGCGTTCAGAACAATGAACAGACTACCGTCATTACATCATTGCTTGATTGTCAGGATGTGCACGCTAGACAGTTTGCGCGGCACATTGCCCCACTGGCCACTTACAAAGCCTTGGAGACTTTAAGGCCAGATAAAAGAAGAAAAATGGGTGACCCGGAATGTGACTGGTACAGGTGGTTTGACATGAATGATATCACTTTCTCTTTAAGCCGCCTGTTCATGCCAACAGATCCAGAATGGCCACCATTGATTCGAGAACTGATTGAAATGCCTGCCGCAATCACAGATAAAAGGCAGATGTTAAGTGACTACACAGATACGGGAGAGCCAGATGTCCCCTTTGAAGAAGGATTCTCTGTGGATAGGCTGTGGGCTGGCCTTTTCTCCCTCACTTCTGTGCATCCGTCTGTGTTGGTCTCTCTCTATTCCCGTGGGTTTGGTCACGTGCCGCGACCACCACCGATTACCATCAACTTATCTCCCAATTCAATTCAGATTTCCTTCCCTATTGCTCCTTCGCTCCTCGAGCGATTTTCCGAAATCTCCATCTCGCCCCCGTATGGGCCATCTTTGATTGAATCTTTCTCCAAAATTGCAATCTCCACTCCCCCCGCTATTCTCCCCTCGCATTGCTTTTTACTTGAAAAAGAAAATAAAAACGACGGAAAAGATAAAAATGAAAAAAAAAACGTCCCAATTTTCCAATCCTCCATTTCTGTTGAGGAGACCTCATACTTTTCTCCCTAGCGCGTCCCGACCCAGGGGCCGCTCCTCCAAGACTCCTTGGTAAGTCTCTTCTCCCCCTCCGATGAGGGGTCCTCCCCTGTATCACCTCCTGTATCCACTTTTTCACCTCCTTCTTTCCCTTATAATCAAGCTAATTGCTCTTCCTCCCCTTCTTCCTCTAATAAAATTCATGGGGTAGATTCACACAAGAAGGCCAAGGGTAAGCAGATTCCTCGCAGATTTTTGTTGGAATTGGCCGTTAGATGCCAAGCTTGTTTAGCTCTCCCTGAGTTCGTGGAAGATCCGATTATCCTGCCAGAATTAGAAATTGTAGATTTTGTTGCTTCTTATGAGGGTTTGGGCGTTTATGAAATCATGAATGATGAAGACCCTATTGAAGAAGGGGATGAAAGTTATGAAGAATATGAGGACGAGGCTGATGCTTTTGCTAGTGGTATAAGAAGATTCGACGAACCATCAGCCTCAGTAGAAGAACCTACCAAAGAAATCAACTTGGGTACCGAGGAAGACCCTAGGATTGTCCTCATAAGTAAAAATTTGCCGCCCTCCGAAGAGAAGGCGCTCATCTTAGTTCTTCAAGAATACAAGGACACGTTCGCATGGAGCTATGAAGATATGCCTGGATTAGACCCTGCGCTCGTTGAACACCGTCTTACACTTAAGCCAGGATCTGTCCCGGTAAAACAACGGTTGAGGCGTTTCCACCCTAGCATGGCTTTGAAAATGAAAGAAGAGGTCGATAAACTCCATAAGGCTAGATTCGTTAGAGTCGTCCTCTATCCCAATTGGGTGGCTAACATTGTCCCGGTTATGAAGAAAGATGGAAAGGTTCGAATTTGCATAGATTTTCGGGACCTCAACCGGGCGTGTCCTAAGGACGACTTCCCCCTCCCTCATATTGATGTGCTGATTGATAACACGGCAGGATTTGAGACTCTTTCTTTCATGGACGGCTTTTCAGGCTACAATCAGATTCGTCTAGCTGAAGAAGACCAGGAGAAAACTTCATTCACTACACCATGGGGCACATATTGTTATGTGGTTATGCCCTTTGGACTTAAGAATGCTGGAGCCACTTATCAAAGGGCCATGATGGCAATTTTTCATGACATGATTCATATTTATATTGAGGTGTATGTGGACGACCTGGTTGTGAAATCAAGGACAAGGATTGAGCATCCTGGGGTTCTGGCTAAGGTTTTGCAGAGATCACGAGAATTTCAATTAAAAATGAACCCCAAGAAGTGCGTATTTGGCGTTTCTTCGGGGAAATTACTTGGATTTATCGTTAGCAAGAGGGGAATTGAGGTTGATCCCAACAAGGCAAAGGCCATTAGAGATATGCCTCCTCCCAAGAATCTGAAGGAAGTTCGAGGATTAATCGGGAGGTTGCAATTCATTCGCCGCTTCGTCTCCCAGCATTCACAGAGATGTAGGCCGTTTTACGAGCTTACTAAGCCGGGAGTCAAGTTTAATTGGGATGATAAATGTCAGGCAGCCTTTGACGGATTGAAGGATTATTTGGTCAATCCTCCTGTCCTGAGGCCGCCAATTCCAGGCAAACCACTTATTCTTTATGTTTCAGTCCTGGATGACTCCGTAGGTGCTGTCTTAGCTCAAGTGGATGAGGAAGGTAGGGAGAGGGCAGCATACTACTTATCTAAGCTTCTTAACCCCTGTGAGCAGAGATACTCAGCCATGGAGAAAACTTGTGCAGCTTTGGTTTGGGTAGTTCAAAAGCTAAAACACTATTTTCTAGCTCACGAGGTTCACCTCATTGCTCGCATGAATCCAATCAAATTCCTCCTTGAAAAATCTGTCCTTACTGATCGATTAGCACGCTGGCAAAGCTTCCTTTCTCAATTTGACATCATTTACATTCAGCAAAAAGCTGTCAAAGGTTATGCCATTGCCGAACATCTTGCTCACCACCCTCTCCCCCGTCTTGATCCTGTCGATTCAGAGTTCCCGGATGAAGAATTAATGTCCATTAATCAATCCCATGATCCTATGTGGACGTTACATTTTGACGGAGCTCTTAATTCTCAAGGAAGAGGGATCGGCATGGTTCTTTTAACACCCGAAGGGGTCACCATTCCATTTGCTGCTCGGCTCACTTTTCCCGTCACCAATAACATAGCCGAGTATGAAGCTCTTTTGGCTGGTCTTAAAACCGCTCATCAATATGGTGTCACTCATTTGCGAATTGTCGGTGACAGTCAGCTTATTCTACGCCAAGTGTTGGTCAAGTGCCGCACCATCCATCCTAAGCTCAAGCCCTACCAGGAGCTCGCTTCAGCTTACGCCAAACTCTTCACTAAATTGATTTTCGTTCATGTCCCGCATAGCCAGAACATTTTGGCCGACGCACTTGCTTCCTTAGCCTCCGCTTTAGTCTTCCCTCCTGAGCGTGATTTTCATGTCCCCCTGATTCATCAGCGTGATACTCCAGCCATTAGGGATCGTGCTTTTCTTGATATTAGGGATCAGGTGCTTGAGAAGGTTAGACGGAAAGAAGCTCTTGAAGGCAGAGAGGTCATGCTATTGGATTGGCAAGGAGAGTTGGCTGACGAAGAAAAGCCTTGGTATTATGAGATTGCCAGATACTGTAATGATCAGTCTTATCCCGAGGAAGCCACTGCCGAAGAAAAGAAAGCAATTAGGAGAGTGGCTCAACGTTATACTTTGGTTGGAGGTGTGCTCTACAGAAGAGGGCTCACCGGTGTTTTGTTGAGATGCCTCGATGATGATGAATCTTGGAAAGTTGTGGAAGAGGCGCATTCTGGTGTGTGTGGTGGTCATGTAAACAGCCAGATGCTAGCTAAGAAGATTCTTAGACTAGGGTTCTACTGGCCCACTCTTGAAGAAGATTGTTCTATCTATGTTCGAAGGTGTGTTAAGTGCCAACTGCACGCCGACAAGATTCATTCTCCTGCTTCTTCACTCCACCCTACGTCCTCCCCATGGCCTTTTTCCATGTGGGCTTTTGATATCATTGGACCTCTTGGTGATTCGAACCTCCTGACCAAGCAAAAATCATTCATTCTCACGGCAACGGAGTACTTCACCAAGTGGGCGGAAGCAGAAGCTTACGTGGAGATTAAAGCATCAACCGTCTGCAAATTTATCATGAAGAACATCATCACGAGGTTCGGCATCCCAAGCACCATCGTCACCGACAATGGACCTCAATTTATCTCCCAAGATCTCAAGGATCTCTGCAACAGGTATAACATTGCATTGCATCATTCTTCTCCCTATTATCCGCAGGGCAATGGCCAAGCAGAGGCCACTAATAAAACTTTAATCAAGATTGTTAAGAAGACGTGCGAGGCTAATAAATTCTCGGACTGGCCGGACAAGCTGGTTGAAGCTCTTTGGGCCTACCGCACTTCCATTCGAACCCCCACTGGGCAAACTCCTTTTGCCCTTACTTATGGAATGGAGGCCGTAGTCCCTTATGAGATTCTTATCCCGTCTCTGCGAGTACAATTGGATAAGGAGCTCTCTATCGATGAACGTCGTGATTCACTCCTTGCCCAATTGGAACTTCTAGATGAGAAGCGTCTGGTCGCCGCCGAGCATGCGCGCGTTTACCAAAACAGGCTCTCACGTTTTTATCAAAAGAAGGTAATTGAGAGAAAATTTAAGGTCGGTGAAATGGTAATCAAAAGAATTTTTGTAAAGTCGGGTGGCCCTCGTTCAAAGCTCCAACCAAATTGGGAAGGGCCGTTCGTTATAAAAGATGTTTTTCCCGGCAATGCTTATAAACTGGTTAATGCTGAAGGAGAGGAATTAACTCACCCCTGGAATGGTTTGTATCTCAAGAAATATTACCCCTGAACAAAGATCCAAATAAAAATCAAAAACTTCACAAGAAAATAGAAATCTCCCAGATAATCCAAAAAAAATCTGAATATTTTCAAAATCCAAAACAAAAGAGTTTTCTTTCATGGTTCTCCCTTTTGGGCTGACTTAACATGCAAAGGTCACCGGTCCGAAAGGTCAAAATCCAAAATCCATTTGTCAGTCTTGCTAATTTAAAATGGGAGTTGACACCGCACACACTACACACTTTACTCTTGAGCTCAAGCAGTGCAAAATCTGATGGAAAGTCGAAATCAAACTAAAGGCGAAAGACGATATCCATTCTTTTCTTCTTCGGCCCACAAGGGAGGAAGAGAGGTCTTGAGGAAGACACGCCAAACCTATCCGCCGCTTTAGTAGGAGGAAGTCAGGGCCCAAAAGGGAACAAATGCCACAAAAGCCCAAGTACAATTAGGTTGTTCATCAGTTCAAATCTATTCAATGCAAATCAATTCCGAAGTGAAAGTCAATTGTTGAAAAAGAAAAGCATGTCAAGAGGGCAAAGTCCCCGCAAGGAAAACCTTGGGCGTATGCATGCATTATGAAGAGGCAAAAAAAGGCAACAAAGCGTCCCTACGCCAAAGACCGAACCCCAACAGGCATAAGGATAGGGGAGGTAGCTTTGCCTCAGGCATCTTTGAATCTTTTGTGAGCTTCCTTGTGAGCTTCTCTTTTATTTTTGGAAAGTCATGAACCAGCAGAATGGTCGAGACAAACTGAAGAGAATGCACTGTACGAAATCTTGTGTATAAGTTTAACCATATTCACGCCAATTCCCTTTTTTAATTATTCAAGAAAGGTTAATGGAACTTAGAAGATAACCAAGTAGGGCCCACCACCTTGATTTCTTTATCAGCCCAATTTGGGAGGAATAAAAATTAACGCCTTTGTTCAAGGCGCTTTTATGCTGATTCACGCCTAGATCTTAGGCGTTTCTTTAAAAATAACGCCTCTTGGAAGGTCGTGTTTTCAACAAAATCCAAAAAAACTTTTCACAGTAACGCCGTCTCCAAGGGCGTCTTTTAAGAGAGTAACGACCTAATCTAAGGCGTTTTTTTTAGAAAAATCTTCAAAAAAATATACATACTGAAAAGAACAAAAAAAAAATAAATTCTTCATACTGCATGAATTGCATTCTTGCCTGGACATCTTTTAATTATTGTTTGCATACGTGTGATTGCATGAGGCATCCCCGAGTTTTGATTATTTCATTTTGCCTTATTAAAGGCTTGGCCCCTTGACCCATTATTAAGGTCAAAATATTTACACCCCTTGCTCACCGGGCAAGGGGCCAAGTCGAACAGATGAATTAACCTGTTTGTTCAAGTGAAAATCGCAGCCGCAGATACAGGGCAAAGTAAAGCAAACACGAGGAACGAGAGAAGAAAAAAAAATATACAAACACAAGTCCACAACCACACAAGTGCTCAGGTAACAAAGCTCAAATCTCATATATATATGTGTATCATCATGTCTATCATGTACAGGTGTGAAGGTGGAGGAGTACAAGTACAGAACGCTCAACTCTCGCCTCCACCCTCCTCTACTCTCCTGCTCTCAACCTCCTCCTCACCATCCCGCACTGGCGCCGGTGGAGGAGGCATAGGCCCCCGTGAAGAGGCCTGAACCCGAACGTGTCCTCCTGCCTCGCTCCTCTCTCGGAGGGAAGAACCCGCCACAAAGGTAGAGCTGGTGAAGGAGTACCCCGCAGCCCGTGCTCGCTCACGGCCTCGCTGCAACCGCTCCTCGGACACTCGAAGCCGCTCCTGGGAAAGGATCAACTGGGTCCTCGAGTCCGCCAGCTCACGCTCTCGTGCCAACAACTGCTCCTGGAACCGGGCACGCTCCGCCTGGTGCTCCTCACGCTCACGAGCCCGCTCCTCGCGCTCACGAGCACGCTCCCTCCTCTCCAGCTCCAGGGCAACCCGCAGCTCGGCCACGTCCTGAGGAAGCTCACTGCGCTGCTGCAAGGCCCGCTGAAGCTCTACGATCCGCTGATCACGGATCGACAACTCGGTACGTATCGCCTTCAGCTGAGCAGCCTACAAACAGGTAAACAAATCATCAGTTCCACAGTTCAATAATTCATGAAATGAAATAACAACATGTGACTAAAGGTAGGTCATGCACCTGTGAGCTCGTCGCTCGGAAGCCCTCATCTACGCAGATAAGAGTGGCTCGAAGCTCTTCAGTCTGTAAAAATGAATTTTTATCAGTGCACAATTTATATCTAATCATTATTTGAATGAGGTTTCGAGTTCAGAATTTACCCGTGAAGCAAGGTCACGCTCCGCCACCTCGGCTCGCGCTATCGCACCAGCCAACTGCTCCATGAGTGCAGTCACCTCTGCACTAGGCCTCCTCGAGCTGGAGGCCTCCCCTGGATCTCTCCTCGCTACTCCCTGCTGGGCACGCTGCATTCATTAAGACCGTCAGTGGCTAATCATTAATTCAACACAGCAAAAAAAAAAAATTCATTTGCATATAGGAATAATTTAAACACTCACCAGGGTCTCCAAGTCTGCCCGTGTGGCAGCTAGCTGGTCCTCCAGGATGTGGAGGTGGGCCTGTGCATCTATCGCCGCTATGTCCCTCGCATCCTGCATTCATTACTTGTTAATCGCATAATAGTTACATAAGCATTTGCATTTAATTTAGAAATAAGTGCATTCATACATACCCCTAAGACCCTCATCTGAGGTCTGCCGGCGTGAACCTCCCAGTAGCGCCGGAGGTACTCGGAGCTGTCAGTCGCGTGGGAAACGACTGTGGTCCCGCCTCGCTGCCAGTCGGCGTACTGCTCCTCGAATCGCACCCTCCAGTCGGTCGTCTTGGTACGACCGCGGGTCTTCTTGCCAATTCCTCGAGGCTCTCCGACCTCGATCCACTCCTGGGGCAGGCCCAGGGTCCTCATCACCAGTCGAAGCCGTAACGGCTCAATCTCGCTCAAGCAGTGTAGCCACAGCTCACGCCCGAAGCGAGGTCGCCCCGATACGACCCAAGGCTGGCCCTCATCAGTCATCCCCTCATATGGTCTCCACTGCACCTGCATTCATGAACACGCATCATTATCATTTCATCATATTCAAATAAACAACAAAAGAAATGCATATCATTCATTCATACATACCAGCGAGGGAGGGAAGTCGCGGAACTCTCTCCGTAGAACCCACAACTCGTAGTCAAGTGGGGCGCCAAAGATAACAGGCACCCAGCGTCGCGCCAGAGGGAAGGATCCCTCAGCTCCTGGCCGTGGGTCAACGCGCCCCATCGGCATGTATAGGTGGCTCCACACCTGCATACATGCATTGCAATTAGTACTATATTCACATGCATTATAACAAAGAAAAGATAAGAAATGAGAAATTGCATACCTGAAGAAGAGGTGAGAAGCCACTGACGGTCGTCTCACGGCCTGTCCCCGTGGACAGATCGGCCATCAAATGCGCCAGCAGGGCCGCTCCCCAAGCATATGTGCCAACCGTCTCCAGATCCTCAAGGATGCCTAAGAAGCGGCAGTTGATGACATCGGCTTTCGTCCCCAGCAATAATCTCCCGAGCAGCAGCAGCAGGAACCTCCTCAGGTCTCGGTCCGCTCTCTCATGGTCAGTCGGGTCCTGGCAGCATGCCGCTCTCACCCCGTCGGTCAGTCGCTGTGCAAACTCACCTAAGGTCTCCCCCGACCTATGCCTAGCGTCTCCTAGACCCATCACCGTAGTCAGGTCCGTACGGAAAATGGTCCTACACTCGCTAGGTCCCTCGTAGACCATCTCAAGCCCTAGTAGCCTCTGGGCCATCTCTGAATAGTCAGAATAGGTGAACCCACTCACGGCCTCACCATCTACCCGTAAACCTGTAATCCTGGCTACATCTTCTAAACTAGGAATCATATGCCCCCAGGGCATCAGAAAGGTCCGGCTAACCCTATCCCATCTCTCCCTCAAAACCTGGATCAGTGCTAGGTCGGGTCTAAAAGGCTCAATGGATAGAAAAGCCCCAAACCCCATGGCCTCTACTCTAACCCTCTGGAAGTCGGGGAGACCCTGGTATGCTGCCCAGACCATGACCCATGAGATACGGGTCCTCATCAACCCCTGCATGCATTAAAAGAGAATTATTTTTCTTAATTATTTGAGTATCCATGTGGAATTGCATTTGATTTGGGTTAAATATTGAATTTTAGCATTTTTTTGAATTCACGGCCACCCTCAGGTCGTTTCTTGATAAATTCACGCCCCTGTGGGGGGCGTTTTTCAAAGTGAACTTTAATGTAACGCCCTTAATAAGGGCGTTTTTTATGTTAATCACGCCTCAGTCTTAGGCGTTCTTTGGTGGCTGCTTTGCTATTTCTGAAACATACTTTTAATCACGCCTCGGTGTTAGGCGTTTCTTGTTGAATTAACGCCCTGTGGTAGGGCGTTTTCCTAAAGGTGCTTAATTTTTGGGTCGTTAATGAATGAAGCGACGCCCTCTGGTTTGGGCGTCTCTTGTTGAATTAACGCCCTTCTGGAGGGCGTGGGTTTCTCAATTTAACAGAAAAATCAAATAACTGACAGCATGCGAAATAATCCATGAAAATATTTTTGGAAATTGTTAATGAGCATGGAATTCATGAAAAATCATAAGTTTTAAGAAACGACATGCTTCAGGGCGTTTTTCATAAAAGATAATTAATTTTCAGAAATTAAAAATAATTAACGCCCTGGATTAGGACGTTTCGTTTGAGTAACGCCCCCGTGGGAGGCGTGTTTTTTCTGAGTTGCAGGTTTAATGCCCGAAGGCCATGAAAAATCATAAAAAAATATAAATAAAATAAAAAAATTGGAATTGGGGAGGGGGAACCTACCTTCTTGTGCTTCTGGGGTTGTGGCCGTGGCAGCGGCCGTCTGGGCCGCCGGAGTTGCCCCCGGGGAGCGACCGCCGCCGTGCACGGCGGTCCTTCTTCTCCTTCTTCTTCTCCTTCTTCTTCTCCACCTTCTGCATCTCCTCCTCCTATCGCTGCTTCGTCGGCGTCGTCGCCGCCGGCCACCACCGGCTCTTCTTCAAAGGCCACGACGGCGAGCTCCTCCACAGAAATTTCTTCTTCTTGGGCGTGGGAGGCGTCGAGGTCAACCACGTCTGGGGCACTAATTCTTTGGCGTTTGGCCATGGCTAGGGTAGGAAGTGAGACAGAGAGAGACAGAGGGAGATTGAGAGAAGAGAACGAGAGAGAGAGAATGGGCGGTTTCGGTTAGGGTTTGCAGAGAAAGGGCGTAATGAAAATGGAAGGAGGAAGGAGAAGGAGGCTCGATGGCTTTTAGGTTTCGAAAAGAAGACACGCCCTGGAGCAAGGCATTTATAATTGAATTCACGTCCACCCTTTGGGCGTTTTATGGAAATTGGCGACGAGGGTTAAGGCGTTAATTTAGTTCGCATGGGGAACGATAACCGTCGTCAGACGCATTGAATGGGCGTTGATTGATGTGAGGGAAGTCATCATTACTGTTTGAAGTAACGCCTCTGGTAAAGGCGTGTTATTCTTGAAACGTGACTATGGAAAAGGCGTTATTTTGATGAGATAACGATTATATTCTTTTGGGTTTGAATCTGGTCACGCCTTTCTTGAGGTCGTCATTCAAAGTAACGCCCACTGCTGCAGGCGTCAATTGTTGACGAAGGGCCCGTTGAAGCGCCTTGAAATAAGGCGTGTATTTGTTAATTCGCGACGCTCTTGGAGGCGTTATTCACAACAGAAACACAGTTTTTTGGATGATTTGGTTCATAATTACAGTAGCAGTTGGCTCAATCAGAGAACAATCTTTATTATTTTGAAAAGAGGAACTACAATGACTAATGAGCCACTTTGGGCCTTATTTTTCTCAATGAAGTCACATAATTTTTCCACTGTTCCTTGTCTTCGTCCAGGTCTTCTACAGGTTGATGAAGCTTACTTAGCCTCCACAAAGCTTGAATGGTGATAACCTCTTCACCGTCTTCGTTGTTGCCTAGATCCCTTGACTTGATTGGAGGAAGATGAGAGACGTCCTCTAAGTATTGCCTTGGGAGCCCAAGCTGAGGAAGGCACCGGTGTGCATTATATAAAACGAAGTCCGAAGCACCAATAAGACGAAGGTCCGTCCCGATGGAAAAGCGTGCACGAAGTTCCTGCATTTTAAATACACCCGGGGCGCAAGTAAAAAGATTCTTTGGCATTACCTTTAGGTGCTCCCTCCAATCCCCTCTCTTCTTGATTTGAGGAATTCGGTTGGTCACTCTATTGCTTATACCTAATGAGCCGGTTATATATGAGAGTGGGCTCTTTGAGAAAATTCTTGAGGGTTGTTGGGCTTCGTGGCATGAGTCGAATTTGAAGTGTAGATCAACCCAACTTGAGAGTGCTAGCATGCACCCGTAAATAGGCCTTCCCATGGACGCCGCTGTGAGCCCGCTATAGAGATATGCTAGGATCGCCGGTCCAACTCTCTCTCCTTCCCATAAGCTCACCACTGCGCTCAATTGGGACTCCTCTAGAAAGTCCTCCGTGGATGGGAATAGGAGTGCTCCTGCCAAGCACACCACGAAGGCTTTGGTCACTCTTTCTATCTCCTCTTCCTCTTTAGCTTGATCCGCTCTCTTGTACACCCATGAGGCGAGCTTCAAGAGGTTAACTCCTTTAGTGACCTTAATTTGGTTCACTATATTCGGGCTAGGTATCAACGAGGTTAGCAACTCGTGGGAGGAGATGGGTTTTGGCATGATGGCCATCTTTTCTTCTTCTCCGTGCTTCATCTTTCTTAAGCCTAGGATCATCTCTACTTCCTCCAGCAAGATGGTGGCTTCAAAAGTGGAAAATAAGAAGGTATGGGTGGAAGGATGCCATGTCTCAATCAATGCTCCTATGGCAGCCCAATCTATGTGGATTTGATCATAATGCTTGGCATGGGTTATCAACCCCAAGAGATGCCATCTAGCTACATATACCCTCATGTCTGATGTGAATTTGGAGAGGATGAGGGGCAACCATTTGATTTGGACATATCTTCTAGCCCCTGGAAGATTTGGGTACTCCTGTGAGAGGAGGGGAAGAAAACAAAAGAAGAGGTACATGAGCATATGACATGAGCATGTGAGCAGTTCGCCGGAACAGTATGCACAATAAGAAAGTTAAACTAACCTGATTCATGCATATCCTGTTGCTTATATGACCTTGGATA
This sequence comes from Amorphophallus konjac, assembly GCA_022559845.1. NCBI lineage: Eukaryota > Viridiplantae > Streptophyta > Magnoliopsida > Alismatales > Araceae > Amorphophallus > Amorphophallus konjac. The sequence goes on from CM040127.1 coordinate 233,433,021, forward strand.
TCGTTAATCCTGGGAGTTGAGTTTTTTTGTCTTTTCAGCGCCCTGTCCATCGTTGGGAGAGGCTTGGACGATGCAACCTGCAAGCAGATGAAGAAGAAGAAAGGCAAGAACGGGAATACAGAGTTTCGGCGGCTGCAGGGTTGAGATTGTTTATGTTGAAGGAGGGCCTCCTATTAATAGAGATCTAGAGAGTTGTAAGGCTGTTGGAAGATAGAAGTTCGATTGGGTTAAGGACTGTGCTGTTGAACTAGGAAACGGAAGTTCGTGCTGAATTAACGACGTTGGTTAGGGCGTCGATTTTTAAATTGACGACCTGACTGACGGCGTTTTTTATTTAACGCCCTGGAATGGGGCGTGTTTTTCTAAGCCTCCATTACTGTTTACGCCTTTGTGTAGGGCGTGTTTTAAATGATTAACGACTTATGGTCAGGCGCTTTCATGATGTTAACGCCCTATTCTTAGGCGTGTTTTATTGGATTATGAATTTTGATCTCTTCATGCTTTGATGCTTTTAATGAACCTAAGTGCTATTATTGTGATAAAATTGTCTATGATTAAGCACTTATGATCATGTCATATTCTGAATTGATGGAAAAAGGCTAATAAGTTTAAAAGTGCAGAAGTTTGCAGGATTCGAGGCGTTTGGATCACTCATAGGAGCAACATCTTGCCACCGTGTATCTGTTTCTTGTAAGCATTGTTACTATATGATATCTACGCTAGTATATTATGTCAAGGACCTTGTGGTTCTGATGAACCTGAATTTTGAGTTCCCCTTCATCAAAAACGATGACGATTTCAGGAGAATCATGATCACACGGATAGGCCGTTGAGTTGTTAAAGCTTTGGGACGATGGTTCCACTTTCTGAGTTGATGCGCGGACAAACGGGCTTCGGCTTAGTGTTAGCTCAGAAATATGGATTCTTGACCAGACTTAAACAGCTTAGCAATATTATCCTTGATTATTTTCTATTTAGTTTGTTTTAACCTTTTCTTTTAGCCCAGCATGCATCATGTAGGACTTTGAGTTTCATGCTGAAAAATCTTCATATTATGGCAATAATGAAGTTCACTCGCTCTCGATTGAATTGACATGAGATATTCCACTTTAAATCAAGTACTTCGTTCTATTTGAAGCCATTCAGGCTGATTCCTTGAAAGTGTTCCTTTTGTTGGATCTCTATCCCAATTCTTTTTACTTTTCTGCAAAATTTACCTTGGTTGCAGCACGTCCACATTTGCTGGTAATCGCTCTCCAATGGTCTTTCCCTGCCGTGCCCACGCGCACACCCTTTATTATTTAGTTTAACCTCCTTTTATCCAACAAATCGATTGTTTCCTTGGAACCACTCAGAGTTGTTTCATTTAGAATCTTGGAAAGATTTCCAATGCTTAGTGTCTGAGGCGTGTCACATCACACCTTGGCGTCTCCTTATCAGTTCGTTCCATTTCGTTCCTTTCATTACACTTCGCTCCATTTCTGTCTCACTCCCTTGCAAAGCAGACGCCAAGGCGGGGCAGCTGTAGACACGCCAAAATTGACGTTTTGTTGATCAAATCTCATGTTATTATATAAATGCCCCAAGTGGACTTCAATATTCCTATAACATGAAGTTTTTCTATTTTTGTGAGTTTTTCTGCATTTTTCCTGTATTTTTGTGATTCACGACTTGATTAAGGGCGTTAATTTTAAAAGTAACGACCTGTGGTAGGGCGTTTTCAAAGAAAGGACGACCGTATGTGAGGGCGTGAATTCCTGGTGTTATCCCTTAATTTCTGGGATTATCTATTTTCAAAATAAAAGGCCTTTTATGAGTAACGCCTTCTCTCAGGGCGTGATTTTAATTAACGCCGTTATCTCGGGCGTGTTATTTGAGCTTTCAAACAAGGCAAGGTTTCGTTTCCAAAATTAAATCCAGGAAGAAACGCCCTTTCCTAGGTCGTGTTTCAAGAAAACGTCTTTGTGAAGGTCGTCAATTCATAAAAGACGCCCTGTATTAAGGCGTGTTTTAGTCCAGAGTCCTTCCTTTTTCAATCTTTCCCTCACAGTTCCCTGCTGTCTTTGGACTCTTGCTCGATCTTGATCCTTCCCTGGATGCCTCATTGCCTGTTCTTATCCTTCCTTGGTTTGATCACATCCGTTTGAGGCATTATAAATTAAAAATTTGACCGATCGTGCAGAAGGTTAAGCACCTTCAGTATTCGGCGGATTGAGCGCTCAGAAGTTTTCTTTCATCACGGGCAGAAGCTTTCTTCATCCCTTGCTGCCTCCCCTCTCTGCATCCCTTTGAGCTACATCCGGTGCTTCATCCATCACTATTCGGTTTCTTCCCTTTACTGTCGCCAGGGACAGCAGGGTTCTCATCTTTTCTTCTATTTTGTTTTTATTTTATTCATACCATCATCCCTCTGTCCTTTATATCTCTATTCCTTGTTCACGTTTTGTTGCATTTTTTTATCATCAAACTCCCCTTCCCTTAAGTCTTCTTAAGGGGTTTTAAAAGAAAACAAAAAAAGAAGGTGCGCATGTTGAGGTCTTTTCATTATTTTTATGTTAGTTTTAGACTGATGCTACTGCACTTTGGCTGATCCCTTTTCTTTTAATTGTCTTTATTGTCTTTTTTTTTACAAGGTAATCAATCAAGAAAACCCACTTCGTCGGCCGGCCGATTGGAGTTGGAGGAAGAAGATCCACATTTATCCCGCATCACATCTTTCACCAGGTACATGCGATCTTATTTTTTTTATTGAGGTAAACCCTCTGGCGATCACAAACTCCTCCTTTTAGCACCTCGTGCTATTTTATTGCTTTCACCATATCTATTACTTTTTTTTATATTTAAAAGTGGATTTTAAATAGATCTACACCTGGTTTCGATGATGACAAACTATGAGTCATTGTATTATGAATTCAGTTTGCATGAAGGAACAAAGTCCATTAATATAGATTTGTACTATAAATTGCAAAGAATGGATCTGACAAGTTGTATGAAAAAGTGCTCTTCATGGCATCAATGCAGGTCTCCATAGCGTCAACACATTAGTTCAAGCTTGATAGAAAACAGGTTCTGTCAAGACTCAGGGCATCAACGTAGGGTCTCCATAGCGTCAACGCAGCAGTTCAAGCTTGACAGAAAACAGGTTCTGTCAATACTCAGGGCGTTAACACAGGAACTCCAAGGCTTCAACGCATCAGGGTACACTGCAAGCCTTCCTTGGGCGTGACTAGACAGCATCAACGCTTCAGGCAATTAGGGTCGACGCCATTTGAAGTAATGTGAAGGCAATCATTGTGAGGTCCAGAAATGGCCCACAATCTAAAGCCAGATCAGCCAGAAGAAGACAAATTTGCCTTTTCCACGATTCCAGAAGCATCTGTGCGAGGGAAAACCCCCAGAATAATAAGAAAATCTGAGTGGGCCCCCCCAAAGGAATATTCACTCAAAAAAAGAGGGCATGATAATTTGTTGGTGGGGTGATGGAGTGTGGTGAACACATGAAAAAGGGGAGGAGGTTGGTTGGTGCGTGTGTGCAACCAGAAGGCTTCATCCCCATCTAAGAGAGCAAGGAGTAGAGGCATCCACACACAGAGAAGCAGAGACGAAGCTCTGTGAAGAAAGGTGGAAGAGCCACCCGTCTTTGTCTGCAACCTATTGATCAGCGAGGAAGTGAGAGCTTCAGTAGAGTCCGTCATCCAGTGCAGACGAAATCTCAAGGAGTTGCTCCGTGATCTTCTCAGTGCCATCCATGGAGAAAGAGGAAGCCCAATGCTACGGGGTTCCCTTTCCACAGATCCAGACATTCCAGAACTGAAGACTCTCCTCAACATAGGATATGTGACATTTATTTTATGTACATTTGTTTTCTATTTTCTTTTGAGTTTGTGTTTTCTTCTTGTTTGATCTTATAAACAGTGTCTTTCTCCCCTACTAGTGGTAGTAGTGGGAGGTGGTGATCGAGCCGGTGTGCTTGGATCAGGTTTTGGGGCTTGTATGCCCACAAGCTGTTTGTTAGCGGTATAGAGGATCTGTTCCTCTTGTAAGCGAAGCTGTAAGGCTCAACGGTGTAGAGGATTTGTTCCTCTTGAAAGCAAGCTGTGAAGTTCAGTAGGGATCCTCACTGGCTTAGTGAGGGGTGGACGTAGGCCTCCATAGGGAGACCAAACCACCTTAAAACTGTTGTTCTTCTTGTGGTTTGCTTGTTCTGTCTGTGATTTTGTAACACCTCAGTCAAATAATAAAGGATAACATTAAAATATAAAAATATATTGATATGAAAATGTGAGAAAAGAAATATATGAAAAAACGTGCTATGAATAAAGTTATAAAATTGCGTAAAATTTTAATCTCATGTGAATAATTAAAAATGAACAAAAGAAAAGAAAAATAAATTTGCAAAAATAGAATGAATAAGTGATTTGCGACCTGACGTAAAAGAGAGGCCGATTTACTGAGAAGGTTAAAATAGTTATTTTCTTAATTATCTTATCATCTAATGACTTCAATGATTTTCCTTAGTTAAATGACACTATTTTGAAAGTTACCAAACTATATAAATAAGAAGGAATAATTATTTTACTATGAAAATCATAGAAGAAATTTAATATTTTGAAGCACCATCATATTTTTCCATGGCGATTCGAATTTTACATAATAATAAATTAGATAAATTGAATTTCACCCTTAGGTCAAATTTTGGCCAATTTATAAAAATATGAAAAAATTATATTCTTATAAAGGACAGAATTCTTAACAAACTTGTTAACTAGGCTAACCCCAAAAAAATTTTTAATCAAGCCGAAATTAAGGGCTTTTGGGTAAAAATCGGAGTTTTGGTAGATCAACCTAATCCGATCCAATTCGAGCTCAATTCGAGACCAATTAGGCCCAATCCGGACCCAATCGATAGGCCCATGCTAGAAGCCCATTTCTCCTTTGTTTCCTTGCGTAAACTCAAACCCTAGCAGCCGTATTTCGAAGATAATCTCATTGATTCGGTCAACCGCGAATATCGCGCGGAGGACTCTTCCCGTCGATCATCTAGTCTATACACGCCTCTTCCTTCGACTATAACCCTATAAGTCGATGCTCAATACTCCCGAGAACTCCATTTGGCCGTGGCAGCCGCCGGTGTACACGATCGAGAGAGTGGGACGGCGAGGAACGCGCGGGTTTCACATTAGGGTTTCACGGCGCCGTCTTCCTTTTAATGCATCAAAGGTAGGTTTCTCTTAGGCTTAACCTACACTAAAGCATGCCATGTCGTAGATCTTGATGTTATCTTTCATTTGGTTGTATTTTACCTAATTTTTGTCATCTATATCAATCGAATTAGTCGTTTCATCCAAGGCATGTCTACGTTTTATTGTCTTCACTTCCCGTCTGTTTAAGATAGGCTTCCCTAGGTTTAAATTTCAAATTAAGCATGCCAAATTGTTCATCTTCGAGTCCTCTTTCTTTTGATACTAGTTTGCCCAAATTTTATGTAGTATAGAGATTGAAATCATGCTTTCACTGGAGGTGTGTCGGGGCTTGCCGGCGTTCTGGGCACGGACCAGATTGCGGCCACACGAGAGACCGCTTCTTGAAGCGGGGTCTCGCGATAGACCGCCTTCTGGCGGGTGTTTTAAATTTTAAAACTTCATTTTTGAACGCGTCAAGGGCCTTGACGCGTCTTATTATATGCATCCTTCCTCCAAGACGCCTTCATTGAATGTATATTAGTTTATTTTAACATTATTCAGTGTTAATTATTGACCGTGTCAGGATACTTGGACGCCTTCTTTAGGCGCGTCCGGTACATAAGATGGCTTCATGAATGTTTTCATAAATTATATATATATATATATATATATATATATTTTAAATGCGGTCCTCTCCAGACCACCTCTTCCAGAAGGCGGCCTTCCCCAGACCATTTTATGATTTTCTGCAATAGAAATTCATACGTTTTACAGTGTTATTTTCCTCGCTTGTCCAACTGTTTCTTGCATGTTCTCAAGTTGTCATGTCATAGAAACCCACTGTAACTAAGAAAATTGAAACATTAACATGAATCTTAGATTTTCCATGATTATGCCGTCTCAAGTATTGTCATAATGTCATCATGTGCTTAAAAAGGAAAATGAATAGATATACTTGTGAATTTAACATGGATCATGAAATCATTTCTATTAATCATGGTTTGCTGGATTTTATTTTTATCATTAGGATTGTTTGAGGGTCACGCCACTCTGGTGGTGGTGGCTTACCGTTCACTCTCATTTTTCATGTTTCACACTCTTAATTCTTGTGGTAGTCGGGACTCTCCGCCGGATATTCCTTCCGTCGGACTAGGACTGCTATCATGAGGCCTCCGTAAGACTCCGCGAGCCTGGGATTCCCACTAGGACGCCGAGCAGGTTGTACCACCAAGTCCTGAACCATTGAAAATTGACTTTTGGCGGACGAGGCTCTGCCCGAGTTTTGCAAAATTTCTACAGTTTTTCCTGATTGTGGCCCTGTCTAGACCGCCTTCTGATGATAGCGGTCTTTCCTAGACCACTTTTTCTTTAAAGTTTGTGGGACTAGTTTTAGAGGCGTCAGGGGTCCCAGACGTTTTCTTTTGAAGACGTCAGCCTTCCTGACGCGTTCTTTCCTTGACCCGACCCGGTCTGGCTGGTTTTGGCCTAACCCACCTTGTAGCGGTTCTCCTGAGACCGCCTCTTCCTAGTAGCGGTCTAGTCCTGACCGCGTCTTCATCCAGTGTTCCGAAAATTCTGATTTTTCATGATTTTTGTATGTTACACCAATATAGCCTCTCCAGGCTATTGTACCTCGATATTATGACCTTTTATTAGGTTTATTTGTGAATTTTATCCATTCCATATCCTTCTTAAAGTCATTTTCCTTAAAGGACTCATCCTCTCGATTAATAAGCTTATTATTTGGAAATCTCAAGAGACCGATATTCCTATGCATCTTACTTTGGTTACATAGCTTGAATTTGGAACTCTTGGCCATTAAATATTGTGGATGTTTAGATTTTGTGGGATCTCTGATCCAACCCTCAATGCCAACGCACCATAGGGGCCCGGTCTGGTCCTGGGGAGAGCGGCCGAAAAGTACTAGTGCCCATGGGAGTTGTAATGACATGGGGAGGCATTGTCCCGAAGTACTATCTAGTGTGTTGAGTCTACGACATTCCACATCCTCGTGAAACTTTGATATACATGCATGAATTTCATGAAAGTACTTGCTTGACGTGACTTAACTTGACTTGATAAATGGCCATTCACACGAAGTTCTAGTTACTTGCTCTTGATATCTCGACTTGCACTATCTCAATTCCATTTGATTGTCAATTATCTTCTTTTGATATTGTTTACTTAGTCTGCTTTATTTGTATTTTATGCATCGTTCATGCATATTCATGAAAATGGTTAATTACTTAAATTCTTCCTGACGATAGAGTAAAAATCCTACTGAGCTTCTTGCTCACTCCCTACTTTAACATTTTTCAGGTAATTCGGTAGATAGAGCGCTTGAAACTGGGAGCGGGCCGGAGTGACCGAGTGGACCGAGAGCTTGAGACCTGAGTCTTTTTTCTATTTTCTTGAGTATAGTTAGTGTAGTATGTCATGTTCATTTCCTTTTTCTTTGTTTTCTTTTATTGAGTCCATTATTGTAAATTGAGTCCAATTGTAATTTAAATTCTCAATATCAATAAAAATTATTATTATTTTGTCAAATTATGGCCTCCATGTGCCTTTGATATTATTTTCATGTGTCGTTTTGTTACTCTGATTGACATGACTGTTTCGCTGTCACGTTCTGAGCATGCCTTCCACTGCTATCGGTTCGGGACGTGACATATTTAGTTGGCGCTAGATGAATGCCTAGGTCTTACTGTGGTTTGATTTCATATTACTTCATTCATCAACAAACTAGATTGCTCACATTTTAACTAAGTATTTTCTATCAATTTTTAAAGGGGCAAATCTATTCACCCCCCTCTAGATTAGCCATCCCACTAGATCCAACAAAATCCATGTCTCAAACTTTTAAATTTTTTTCTTGGTGGGCGAATGTTGGATTTAATGCTTTAAAATTTTTCAAGGTTTAAGCCTTGTGTGGTTTTGTCCCACATTAGAAGATGAAAAAAGTTTTCATCTACTTTTAGTTGGGACTCTTAGCTATCATGTGTACTCCTTTGGGGAGACTATGGTAGTTGAGTTATTTGAGCTTGTGGGCTCTTTGGGCTGTATCCTCTATCACACACGTGCACGTATTGCCTTGCCTTGCCTTGCCGATGCCATGTCGTGCGTGCGATATTCGACATTTTTTCTTTTATTTTTTGACCGTTTGACCGAATGTCTCTTGGATTCTCCCCGCATCTCCTCAGATTCTCTCCTACATCCATTTGGGAATGAGAGCATCAGCTCAAGTGCTTGACCTATTTTAGACTCCTATTAGGAGTCTATTTAGGGGAGAAGTTCTTCCTCGGGTTGGAAAAATGCGAATTGATCTTTTTCTCATCTCTTTCTCTATGTCATCTTTCTCTGCAAGTGTTTGAAGTGGTCTTTGTGGTGTTCGCCCCGGTGTCGTAACTTGGAGTGTACCTTAGCGCCGTCATCTTTTGGGTCGTCGTATCTTGGGAGAAGTTTTGCCGTGGAGCCTAAGTATAAGGGCGAAACGACTATAAAGAAAGCGACATCCCACTTCGATCTGAGTTTGATCCCTCTAAACTTTAATTCCGTTTACTATTTGTTAATCCGTCTGATAGAGAAATCCTTTAGTCGTGCATTCATGAAGATATCATCTTTCCACCATGAACTACCATCGCCCATATTTGAGGGCATCATACATCACCCATTCGACAAACAACTACAGAGGGATAAGCCGGAATTCAAGAGAACAAAACTCACCAACAAACAACGTTACATGTAGTGTTATGGGATGTCAGCACCACTACAATACACAAACACATTTAATGGTAATAATATACATAAAGCTTTTTGGATATGAAAAATGCACATACAAAGTTATCAGCAAGAAACTGGTAAGAACTACCATCGCACATATTTGAGGGCATCATACATCAACTATTCACTAAACAACTACAGAAAGATAAGCCAGAATTCAAGTGAACAAAACTCACCGGAGACTCCAGAAATAACTTCAGTAGAAGAGATCTTATAGAAGGGCACCCCCGTCTCATTTGCTATAGCGTGGGCCAGCTTCGTCTTCCCACACCCCGGTGGCCCGTGTAGCAGGATTCTCACCATGGGTTTGACACCAAGCATCCTCGACAAGTGTGGGTGGAAGAGTGGAACCACCACCTCCATCATAAGCTCCTCTAGCACGGCCTTAATCGCTCCAAAATCCGTAAACCTTAGGCCATTCTTGCCCTCGCCCACCACAGACATAGTTCCCTCTCCTCCCCCCACCCTTAGCTGCATCTCGGCCACAGTCGAAGCCACTGCCATCCTCCCCACCAAAACGGCCGTACTCCGAAGCTTGCCGTCCATGCCATTCTCCTCCTGCACATCCGTCTTTGCCTTGCCACGACCACCACCTACTGGCTGTGGCCTCGCTTTGCTATAGCTCTCCCTGAGCGCCACCTTCACAAGGTCAAATTTAGGCTCCACCTTGGCCTTGTAGACAGCATCTTCATCATCTGATTCGGAAGATGAGGAAGCGAAGGAGAAAGTCAAGGAGGCGGGAGTCAATGACTGAGCCAGAGACACGGGGGTAGTCGCCGCCTCCCGTGGGTGGTTCAAGCCCCGTGAAGATGGCGTGCTAGCCGCCTCCTCGATGACCTCATCCTCTTCGACGATGCCCGCCCAGTCCCTACCGCCGTGCTTGGCCTGATACAGCCTCCTGCACTTGTGCTGGCAGCGCTCCAAGGCCTGCTGGACGCAGTGGGTGAAGGGCTGGAGCTTCTTGTTGGCGTAGTCCCAGTAGAGCTCGCGAGGATGATTCACCACGGCGGCCAAGTCATAGATGTCAACGAGGGGTTCCAGCTCCCGAATGTGCTTGAAGAGGAGGCCGCGGTCCACCACCGACGGTTAGGGGTGGCCCTGCACCCACCTGTCGCAGCCCATCTCCCTGCCTTCCCCTAGGCAGAGCGCTCAGCCCTCGCCATGAGTTTTCACTTTTTTCTAGTCTAGGGTTTTAACTTATAATAGCCATTAACGCCAGGGAATGGAAGCGGCAGCGACTGCGAGCATGGAAGAGATGACGGCATGTGCAGGTGATCCGCGCTCAGAGTTGAACTCGGAGTCGAAGGTTACTTGGGATTTCATTTTATTTCAAACCCCATATAATCCACTATTGTTAAGAGATAACACGTTTAATCTAATTATCCGTCTTTAAACCCCCATAATTATTTATGCATTTATTTGATAAACATCTAACACATTTAAAGAAATAAAAATCGTTTGAATCTAAATATTTAGTGATAAGATCATATAATTGCACATTTATTTCATATACACTCTTTTTTGGATCTTTTCAAAAAGTACGTAGAAGGGCTTGCTTTTAATTTTCTATCATGTCCACTGCATGACTTACTCGACGTGATAAAGAGTGGGTTACAACCAAATAATAAAATTTGTTGGGAAAATATTTTTCTTACAAATTAATTATTTTATATCTCAGTTTTCAACTTAGATTAACCGACATAATGAAAATATAACAAAGTGTAGTTACAGGATTAAATTATCTCAGGTCTCTCCTGCACTTAGCCCAAAAAATTAAGATTTGATTTAATATCTATAATAACGTAGCATGGTCAAGAAAGATATCGTCCAACAAACCAACAAACTATGTAATAGATGATACATTGCCTACTCTGGTGAGATAGACGATACAACGTCTAAAGGTTAAAGAACTTCATCTAAGATGCTGCAATCCAAAATGAATTTAGACGATATTTTATCTAGTCCTATAAATAAACAAAAAGTTAGATGATACATCATCTAACGTAAATAGGATACACGATGGATAAGCATATAGACGATATTCTGTCTAAAAAAGAAAACAACAAACAAACGATAAATGATACTTTGTCTAACTCAGAAAGGTAGAAGCGATACACAAAACGTCGTCTAAAGTCTCACAAATAGACGGAGCGATAGATGATACTTCGTCTATCAAAGAAAATGATAAAACAAAAGATAGACGATGCTTAGTCTAATGTAAAAAGTAAGCATAGAGTGCTTAGACGAATGGGTAGACGATATTTTATCTACTCTCACTAAAAGTCAAACTCTATCGTCTTACTTTAATCTTCCATTTAATAGGCAATACAACCTACATTCTAACTTGGTCTATACAGTAAAGCACCTGCTCCAACACTTATATCTATAGTGCCATGCACGAAGACAATAGACGATACACTTATTGTAGCAACCCTGATAAATGAATATTTGAAATGAATTAATATATATATATTACAGAAGTAATACAGATAAAAAGAAGAGGGTTAAATGGAGGAATAAAACCCAAGATGCAAATAACGCCTCTCATTAAGGCGTTAATTTAATAATAAACGCCTCTAGTTAAGGCGTGACTCAAGAAGTGACACCCTCACCACACGGCGTCAAATGCTGAACGCCAAAAATGGTAAGGCCAAGAAATGCCCCTATCTTGGGCGTGTTTTAAAAAAAGGAACGCCCTAACGAAAGGCGCTTCTTAAGAAACGACCTGAAGCAGGTCGTCAATTCAAGAATCGACGACCTGACCAAAGTCGTTAATTCCATTCGTGAACCGTTCAACCCAGAGCTTATCCAGGGAAGGATTATGTTAATCTAGTAAGTATTTAATAGGGCAAGGACTCTATATTGGAAACATTACTTCCACTAGAACTCTAACCCTAATAGGACCCCCTAAATCCCTATAAATAATCTACTGCTCGAACCCTTCAACGCTATTTGGCGTTCGGAATCTGCAAGGTACGTGAAGAACATCAAGTTCTTCTTCTTCTGTTTCTTTTTCTTATGAACGTAGTTCATGAAGAACTAATAGGTCCTTCCTCTTCTTTCCTCTAATACAGGTGAAGGGATCCAGTGCGTACGTAAAGAACAAGGTGATGTTCTTCATCGTTTTCCTAACTTCGGTTATATCTGTGAAGATTATTAGTATCTTCATCTTCCTTCCTTTCTTTCCCTCTACAGGTTGACGGTAGAGTGAAGATTTCTGAAGAACGATTGTTCTTCTTCTTGCTATTACTGCTACTGTTCTTGAGTTGCAGTTGAAGCTTCAGAGTTTTAGGCTTCTCCTCGATCAAACTATCAAGGTAGGTTTTCTCAAGTTATGGTAGCCCAAACAAAATTAATGCAAGATATACATATATATAAGCATGATATGCATATGGTTTATTATGGTTTTAATACGTTTCTGCAATATTTTGAAAGAGACGCCCCTGTCCAGGGCGCTAATTTACAAGACACGACCCTGCCCAGGTCGTCAATTTCATATTTGACGCCCTGTACACAGGCGTTAATTTCATGTAAATGTTAATCACCTATCTAAGAACTGATTATCCATGCAATTACATGAAATCAATAATTGTTAACGGCTCAAAGTCAATAAACATGAAACATCAAATCTAATATACTGCATCTGAATTCCTGCCAATTTTCCTGTCATGACTATATGATTGTTATCCTTGATTATCGTACAAATCTTGCTTTCCTGGTATTTCTTGAATTCACGACCGAGACTAGGTCATTTACCATGTGTTAACGCCCCATCACAGGGCGTGAATTGAAAAGTAACGCCCCTTCATAGGGCGCGTTTCTGTTAAAATCCTGAACAATATATTCTGTAAAAATAAGAATTTAATGATTAACGCCCCTGCCAAGGGCGCGTTTTTGATAATTTCTGAAAATAAATATGTTCTGTAAAATATTGTAAATAAAAAGACACCTGCTACTGTAGTCGTCTCATTGCAAAGAAACGCCCCTGTCCAGGGCGCGTTTTAGATAAATTAATGAAATATTAAAATTCTGAAAAATGGAAACATGTGTAAACGCCCTTCTGTTAGGCGTTAATTACTTGATAAACGACTCTGATTAAGTCGTTATTTTACTGTAAAACTGATTTTTCCACTGTTTCTGTTAACCGATGGTTTCATATGTTATATAATATATATATCGGCACTATTCTCCACTCCGTGAGTATAGTCCCACGTTTCACGATTGTTTTATCGGTCACACTCAACTCTCATTGACATACAAGCTCTCCATTGGACATTCCGTTCCTTTGGACTGGCGAGTTAGTCATAGAGACCTCCATAAGACTCCTCGTACCTTGGATTCCCTCAAGGTCGACTGAGCTGGTTGTACCCTAAAAACCTATTACACAATTAATGTCATGTCAATCTAAAGAAACATGGTATACCGGCCCTTATGATTATACAAAGAGTATATCATAAGAAATTCTTAATGGGATGATGATATCATGCCATATCATGTCATTCTTGTAAACCTCAATTCTATGATAAGAATGAGGGTATCTTACCTTTGATATACTGTTCATGTGGATCTCAATTCTATATAAAGAATGTCCATATTGATTTGTCATGGTACCCAAGTTAAGGGAACCATATTCTACCTAGTTTTATCGATATCGTGATTATACCGTTATTATCGCCAATCTATGTCCTTTGTCATATTTTGGACTCTCTTCTATCAAAGTTGTCATACATGTCTACAAGCTTGATTATTGAAATTCTATGTTGGCTATAAACAAGAGTGGATGTCAAAACACATGATAAATGCCTACGCATATAGGGCCCGATCTGGTCCTGGGAGGAGCACCCGAAAGTACTTGTGCCCATGGGAGTTAAAATGATAAGGTATCTGGCATTATACCGAGTACTTGACTTGCTAGATTGGACATTCCACACACATCTTGTACTTGAATCGTACTTGACTTGACATGAAATGCGTGGCCCGAAAAAGGGTAATTTGCTTGCTTGATACATGATAGCCAAAGTTTTTGACATGACTTGTTAAACGTACTTGCTTGAATATCTTGAATAAACTTGTTATCTTGTTGAAAGTTCATGATTAAGTTCATCTTATTTCCTTGATATTATATTCTCTCTATCTTATCGTTTTATGCGAGCATGCATAGCTTTATTGCATTCATGAAAGATGTAATTACTTAAACCCCTTGCTAGTACTTGAGATATAATTTCCTACTGAGCGTTCGCTCATTCCGTTTGTCCTTTTTTACTTTTCAGGTAAGTCCGACGACGATGGAAGTCAATCGGATGGGAATGGTCAAGAGTGAAAGTGATAGAGATTCTCCAAGTGTCGTCTAGTTGTTTCTATAGTTTTCTTGAGTCGACTATGTACTTTTCTTTTTTTTATTAATCAGAGTATTGGATTTGTAATAGTCTATCCATTATGAAATAAAGGATTGGGTTATCTTGCTATTTTGCGCATCTCTGTCTTTGTGTCGAATACACGACCACTCTGATTGACATGATTGATATAAACTCGTCGCGCGTCTCCGGGTATCTTCCGCGCTCGGGGCGTGACAGTTTTTGTGGTATCAGAGCATAGGGTATTCAATTCCTAGGAAAAACCCAAGTCCAAGGATAAGTTTGAACCTTTCAACCAGTGAGATTGGGTAGAACCAAGGGTTTAATTTAACATAGTGTACGAGTCTCTAAATACGATCACGTACTGATATAGTTATTGTAATTGTAGGATAATGGCTGCCGAACGTGCTCAATGGCGCAACATGCAACGTACCCTCCAAGGGATGACTCAAGTGCTACAACAGGTAGCACAAGGTGGTGCTCCACGAGCTGGAAGCTTACACCAAACATTTAAGAGTATGAATCCCCCGAAGTTCATAGGATCGACCGATCCGGACGATGCCGAGCATTGGGTTCGGGAAACCGAACGCATATTCCGTGTCATGCAATGCACGGATCAGGACAAAGTTATATTAGCTACATTCCAGTTAGAGAAAGATGCTAGATGCTGGTGGGAGTCTATTGAAGCAACCATCGATCCTACTCAAGTAACATGGGAAGAATTT
This sequence comes from Amorphophallus konjac, assembly GCA_022559845.1. Lineage (NCBI taxonomy): Eukaryota > Viridiplantae > Streptophyta > Magnoliopsida > Alismatales > Araceae > Amorphophallus > Amorphophallus konjac. The sequence continues at coordinate 233,448,063 of CM040127.1, forward strand.
GTGGAATACTTCAATGCTAAATATTTCTCGGACCGAGTCCAAGAAAAGAAGGCTGCAGAATTCGCTGCTTTAATGACCAAGCCGGTGATGGTAAACGCCCGGTGACAAAGAATGCTCATCTTCATGCAATCCAGGAGACCGAACCAGAAGAAGAAGGCGGACTGGTAGAAGGTACATTAACAGTTTGTTCCAAAAGTGCTTATGTCTTATTTGATACGGGTGCATCACATTCCATTATTTCTAAGAAGTTTGCCGACCCGTTACCGTTAGAACCAGAATGGATAAAAATAGTTCTAACTACTCCTCTTGGAAGTGAAAATGATATTACTCATCACTATCAAAACTGTGAGGTAATGGTTCAAGGTAGGAATTTACCTATAGATCTCATATGCCTCGATCTAAAGGAGTATGATGTTATACTGGGAGCAGACTGGTTATCCAAATACCAGGCAACGGTTGATTTCCGCAATAGCCAAATTGCTTTCAAAGATTTTCCAGAATTAGTCTTTACTCACCCCAAGAGTCGGAGCAAATCCCCTCTTATTTCGGCTCTTCGAGCAAGCAAGCTCGTCAGGAAAGGATGTGTATCCTTCCTTGCTTTTGTCACTGTTAAAGAAGCTAAGGAAACCAAGATAGAAGACATTCAAGTAGTGCAAGAATTTCAGACGTGTTTCCGGAAGATTTGCCGGGATTACCCCCTCAAAGAGAAGTGGCCTTCACCATTGACTTAGTCCCTGGTGCTGGTCCTGTTTCAAGGGCACCATATAGAATGTCCCCTGCTGAACTCAAAGAGTTGAAGGAGCAATTGATGGAATTAATTCAAAAAGGGTTTATTAGACCAAGTACTTCCCCGTGGGGAGCACCAGTCTTATTTGTGAAGAAGAAGGACGGATCCATGAGATTGTGCATCGACTATCGACAGTTGAATCATCTCACTATCAAGAACAAGTATCCACTGCCGAGAATCGATGAATTATTTGATCAGATTTCAGGATCCAAATATTTTTCCAAGATTGATCTCAGGTCGGGATATCATCAGTTAAGAATCAAGGATGATGACATTCATAAGACCGCATTCAGAAGCAGGTATGGCCATTATGAATTCGTTGTTATGCCTTTTGGACTAACAAATACCCCTGCTGCCTTTATGCAGTTAATGAATAGCATATTCAGGCCTTACTTGGATCAATTCATAGTAGTCTTCATTGATGATATATTGATATATTCCAAGACTAAGGAAGAACATGAAAAGCATTTGAGGATTGCATTGCAAGTCTTGAGGACAAATCAATTATATGCAAAACTCAGCAAGTGTGAATTCTAGCTTGAAGAAGTGGCTTTTCTAGAACATGTGGTTTCAAAAGATGGATTATCAGTAGATCCGTCAAAGGTCGAAGCTGTTAGAAACTGGGAAAAACCAACCAATGCTAGCGAGATCAGAAGTTTCTTAGGCCTTGCAGGCTATTATCGGCGATTCATCAAAGATTTCTCCAAGATCGCCGTGCCCCTTACAAGGTTAACTCGCAAGGAGATCCGATATGAATGGAGTGAGGAATGTGAAAGAAGTTTCCAAACTCTCAAAGATCATCTCACTACAGCTCCGGTGTTAGCTCTACCAATAGAAGGAGAGAAATTCGAGGTCTACACAGATGCTTCTGGCATTGGCCTCGGATGTGTCCTAATGCAACAAGGAAAGGTCATAGCATACTCTTCACGTCAACTGAAGAAGCATGAGGAGAATTACCCCGTCCATGACTTAGAACTGGCCGCGGTGGTATTTGCCCTAAAGATATGGAGACACTACTTATATAGAGTGCAGTTTACTGTATACTCCGATCACAAAAGTCTCAATTATCTATTTTCACAAAAGGAGCTAAACATGAGACAAAGACGCTGGCTAGAATATCTCAAGGACTTCGACTTTAATATACAATACCATCCCGGAAAGGGTAATTATGTTGCTGATGCCCTTAGTCGAAAGCCGAGAGCAATGATAGCCAATTGTATGATACAAGAATGAAGGTTGCTAGAACAATTCTCCGAGCTCAATATAAGCTTGGACAAGGAGGCCAAATTTGTCACATTATCTCATGTAAGCATACAGTCAGATTTATTATCTGAGATACAAGCACTTCATGATGATGATCCTATATTAGTGGAAATCAAAGGCAGATTAGAAGGACAATCTGATTTTCAACTAACTTCTGATGGAAGATTATTGTTCAAAGACAGAACTTGTATACCAGATTGTCCAGAATTAAAGAAGAAGATCTTAGATGAAGCTCACAGATCAAGGTACACTATTCATCCAGGATCAACCAAAATGTACCAAGATGTAAAGAGGAACTTTTGGTGGCCCAACATGAAAAGAGAAATAGCGGACTATGTATCACGCTATCTCACATGCCAACAGGTCAAGGCGGAACACCAAAAGCCTGCTGGAAAACTACATCCTCTAGATATTCCTAAGTGGAAGTGGGAGGATATTGGTATGGACTTCATCATGGGTTTGTCTAAATCTAAAGGAGGACATGATGGAATCTGGGTTATCATTGACCGATTAACTAAATCAGCGCATTTCTTGCCAATAAAAAGCCGATGGTCAATTGATGTGCTAGCTGCACTATACATCAAGGAAATAGTCAGGATACATGGAATTCCTATCTCAATCGTGTCTGACAGAGATCCCCGTTTTACTTCTCATTTTTGGAAGGGTCTACAACATTCATTGGGGACCAGGCTTAACTTTAGTACAACTTTCCACCCATAAAAGGATGGTCAGACCGAAAGAACTAATCAAGTTGTTGAAGATATGCTTAGAGCATGCATCATTGACTTTGGAGGAAACTGGCATGACCACTTGCCACTAGTGGAATTTGCATATAACAACAGCTACCAAGCTAGTATCCAAATGGCACCTTTCGAAGCTTTATATGGAAGGAGTTGCCGATCACCCTTATGCTGGAATGAAGTTGGAGAGAAACAACTGTTAGGTCCAAACATGGTAAGGGATACAACTGAGAAGATACAAGTAATCAGAGAAAGATTGCAAGTAGCTCAGACCAGACAAAAGGCTTATGCTGACACAAGAAGAAGAGATCTTGAATTCCAAGTTGGAGATCATGTATTTCTTAAAATATCGCCTGGACGTGGCATACGAAGATTTGGTGTTAAGGGCAAGCTTACGCCAAGATTCATCAGACCATTTGAGGTACTCGAAAGAGTTGGCGAGGTTGCTTATCGCATCGCGTTGCCTCCTCAATTGTCCGAAGTGCATAATGTGTTTCACATATCTATGTTGAAGAAGTATGTGCACGATCCATCACACATTATTGAACATGGAGATCTGGTGATCAAGAAAGATCTCACATATGAACAGAAGCCTATGAAGATCTTAGATCGTGAAATACGAGCACTAAGGCATAAGGTTATTCCCATGCTTAAGGTGCAATGGAATAAGAATTCTGAACACGAAGCAACATGGGAGACCGAGGAATCTATGAAGAAACGATTTCCCGAGTTGTTCTAAGAGGTATATACTCTACACTCTCCGCGTGTATACATAATATGCAATTGAATTTGGGGACCAAATTCTTTTTAAGTGGGGGAGGATGTAGCAACCCTGATAAATGAATATTTGAAATGAATTAAAATATATATATTACAGAAGTAATACAGATAATAAGAAGAGGGTTAAATGGAGGAATAAAACCCAAGATGCAAATAACGCCTCTCATTAAGGTGTTAATTTAATAATAAACGCCTCTAGTTAAGGCGTGACTCAAGAAGTGACGCCCTCACCACACGGCGTCAAATGCTGAACGCCAAAAATGGTAAGGCCAAGAAACGCCCCTATCTTGGGCGTGTTTTAAACAAAGGAACGCCCTAACGAAAGGCGCTTCTTAAGAAACGACCTGAAGCAGGTCGTCAATTCAAGAATCGACGACCTGACCAAAGTCGTTAATTCCATTCGTAAACCGTTCAACCCAGAGCTTATCCAGGGAAGGATTATGTTAATCTAGTAAGTATTTAATAGGGCAAGGACTCTATATTGGAAACATTACTTCCACTAGAACTCTAACCCTAATAGGACCCCCTAAATCCCTATAAATAATCTACTGCTCGAACCCTTCAACGCTATTTGGCGTTCGGAATCTGCAAGGTACGTGAAGAACATCAAGTTCTTCTTCTTCTGTTTCTTTTTCTTATGAACGTAGTTCATGAAGAACTAATAGGTCCTTCCTCTTCTTTCCTCTAATACAGGTAAAGGGATCCAGTGCGTACGTAAAGAACAAGGTGATGTTCTTCATCGTTTTCCTAACTTCGGTTATATCTGTGAAGATTATTAGTATCTTCATCTTCCTTCCTTTCTTTCCCTCTACAGGTTGACGGTAGAGTGAAGATTTCTGAAGAACGATTGTTCTTCTTCTTGCTGTTGCTGCTACTGTTCTTGAGTTGCAGTTGAAGCTTCAGAGTTTTAGGCTTCTCCTCGATCAAACTATCAAGGTAGGTTTTCTCAAGTTATGGTAGCCCAAACAAAATTAATGCAAGATATACATATATATAAGCATGATATGCATATGGTTTATTATGGTTTTAATACGTTTCTACAATATTTTGAAAGAGACGCCCCTGTCCAGGGCGCTAATTTACAAGACACGACCATGTCCAGGTCGTCAATTTTATATTTGACGCCCTGTACACAGGCGTTAATTTCATGTAAATGTTAATCACCTATCTTAAGAACTGATTATCCATGCAATTACATGAAATCAATAATTGTTAACGGCTCAAAGTCAATAAACATGAAACATCAAATCTAATATACTGCATCTGAATTCCTGCCAATTTTCCTGTCATGACTATATGATTGTTATCCTTGATTATCGTGCAAATCTTGCTTTCCTGGTATTTCTTGAATTCACGACCGAGACTAGGTCGTTTTCCATGTGTTAACGCCCCATCACAGGGCGTGAATTGAAAAGTAATGCCCCTTCATAGGGCGCGTTTCTGTTAAAATCCCGAACAATATATTCTGTAAAAATAAGATTTTAATGATTAACGCCCCTGCCAAGGGCGCGTTTTTGATAATTTCTGAAAATAAATATGTTCTGTAAAATATTGTAAATAAAAAGACGCTTGCTACTGTAGTCGTCTCATTGCAAAGAAACGCCCCTGTCCAGGGTGCGTTTTAGATAAATTAATGAAATATTGAAATTCTGAAAAATAAAAACATGTGTAAATGCCCTTCTGTTAGGCGTTAATTACTTGATAAACGACTCTGATTAAGTCATTATTTTACTGTAAAACTGATTTTTCCACTGTTTCTGTTAACCGATGGTTTCATATGTTATATAATATATATATCGGCACTATTCTCCACTCCGTGAGTATAGTCCCACGTTTCACGATTGTTTTATCGGTCACACTCAACTCTCATTGACATACAAGCTCTCCATTGGACATTCCGTTCCTTTGGACTGGCGAGTTAGTCATAGAGACCTCCGTAAGACTCCTCGTACCTTGGATTCCCTCAAGGTCGACTGAGCTAGTTGTACCCTAAAAACCTATTACACAATTAATGCCATGTTAATCTAAAGAAACATGGTATACCGGCCCTTATGATTATACAAAGAGTATATCATAAGAAATTCTTAATGGGATGATGATATCATGCCATATCATGTCATTCTTGTAAACCTCAATTCTATGATAAGAATGAGGGTATCTTACCTTTGATATACTGTTCATGTGGACCTCAATTCTATATAAAGAATGTCCATATTGATTTGTCATGGTACCCAAGTTAAGGGAACCATATTCTACCTAGTTTTATCGATATCGTGATTATACCGTTATTATCGCCAATCTATGTCTTTTGTCATATTTTGGACTCTCTTCTATCAAAGTTGTCATACATGTCTACAAGTTTGATTTTTGAAATTCTATGTTGGCTATAAACAAGAGTGGATGTCAAAACACATGATAAATGCCTGCGCATATAGGGCCCGATCTGGTCCTGGGAGGAGCACCCGAAAGTACTTGTGCCCATGGGAGTTAAAATGATAAGGTATCTGGCATTATACCGAGTACTTGACTTGCTAGATTGGACATTCCACACACATCTTGTACTTGAATCGTACTTGACTTGACATGAAATGCGTGGCCCGAAAAAGGGTAATTTGCTTGCTTGATACATGTCAGCCAAAGTTCTTGACATGACTTGTTAAACGTACTTGCTTGAATATCTTGAATAAACTTGTTATCTTGTTGAAAGTTCATGATTAAGTTCATCTTATTTCCTTGATATTACATTCTATCTATCTTGTCGTTTTATGCGAGCATGCATAGCTTTATTGCATTCATGAAAGATGTAATTACTTAAACCCCTTGCTAGTACTTGAGATATAATTTCCTACTGAGCGTTCGCTCATTCCGTTTGTCCCTTTTTACTTTTCAGGTAAGTCCGACGACGATGGAAGTCAATCGGATGGGAATGGTCAAGAGTGAAAGTGATAGAGATTCTCCAAGTGTCGTCTAGTTGTTTCTATAGTTTTCTTGAGTCGACTATGTACTTTTCTTTTTTTTATTAATCAGAGTATTGGATTTGTAATAGTCTATCCATTATGAAATAAAGGATTGGGTTATCTTGCTATTTTGCGCATCTCTGTCTTTGTGTCGAATACACGACCACTCTGATTGACATGATTGATATAAACTCGTCGCGCGTCTCCGAGTATCTTCCGCGCTCGGGGCGTGACACTTATCGTCTAAACTATGCAAACACCTAAGACTTTAAAGAACCAGGGACAATGCACGTTGTCTAGCCTACCTATAAAAGGCATTGAATAGTCAACTTAACAAATAAGTTAGCATTAAACACACAGTATCTATTGGGATACTTTTCTTATTTTTAAGACATAAAATACATATTGTATTCTATTGTGTACTGTCACTTCTAATAAGTGAGATATTGTTTATGTGTGAGGCCTACATTAATTTTCTATAATTTACCCACACTATCACTACAACACAATTGACTTTTACCTATGTTTTTTTTAAAATGTAGGTAAAATCTTTACCTACGTTTCCTTGCCCTGCTTCGTAGTGCTTACTTGCGTGACTATAGATTATACCTACGCTTCAATGAAACATAGGTATAGGTTAACCTATACCTACGCTTTAGAAGCGTAGGAATAGTCCAACATAAGCGTAAATAAAAATCCTCTATAGACACGCAAATAAAAAAGATATACCTACATTTTTAAAATTGTAGATATTACATTTTGCCACGTAGTAGAAGAAACATGTGAGTAAGGATTAACATCATTTTTAAAAAATGTAAATAAATAATTTAACGTTGGTTAATAAAATACATAGGAATATGTTATCTTTTTAAAAAAATATTATTAGTATCTGCGCTTTCATCACCTATAATAGTGTCTACATTCATATCTTCACATTCATAGATTGTATCACTCACAACCATGTTGATTCACACAATTCTCATTCACACTTATTTACAAATCTTATTTATTGAAGATAATTAAAGAACATACATTTACATGATTAAATCTTAAATACATTCATTCAAAAAATAATAAACCCATAATACATCTAAAGCAACTTTGTAAGTCTCCATAAATGAAGAAAAAAGTAATCTACACTTATCTTAAATATATATAGGTGAAGAGCTATCATACGTGATTGTACTACGAGAGCTTGGGCGAGCCCCTCCTCCGAGCAAGCTGTAGGGAGGAGGATTCCGATCCTGGTTTTGAAGAAGGAAACAATTTGATCAATCGAGTCCTTCAAATACTGCTCCATCGCAAAGGAGAAAGGGGGGAAAAAAGCTTCGCATGAGTGAGTTTCAACATGCAAATCTACTAGAAAGAAAAGTCTACAGTGAAGTCCCGCGATCAATGACACCCAAGAGGGGGGGTGAATTGGGTTACGGAAAAGAATATAAGATGGGTTACGGAAAAGAATTTTTTAAAATTTTGATTACAGATTTTAAAATTTTTTAACTGATTTAAACACGTATTAAGAGCAAGCAACAAACAAGTAGAGATCAGATGGGTTACGGAAAAGAATATAACTAAATCAACCCCTACAGCAGTTCTTTGGTACGGGGTGGAGTTCGGGAATCCGAAGATTCTCTCACACAAGGTATTTTCCTCCCGACAAGACTAACCTTGTCGATCAGAAACCACCTTTTGATATACCAGAGATCTCCCGTAAAATGGTTAATCAAGCTAGATCTAAACAAAGAAATCAGATGATACACTATGCAAATGTGCTAGAGCAGAATTGGAGGTAGAGGATAAGGAGCAAACCACACAGAAGACCATGATTTTTAGGTGGTTCGGATGCAACTACTGTAACCTACGTCCACCCCTCACCGACTGTGAGGATTCACACACTATATTGTAGAAGGTTACAAGATCAAAGCACACACACACACTCGTGTGAGTTCAGAACTCCCACGAAGGTGCACGAGCACCGAATCACAAAGAGATGTGAAGAATAGACACACACACACACACACACACACATAGATTTACGTAGATCCACACACACACAAGTATTCAGATATTACAAGAACACACACTTGAATCTAAAATAGAAATCGAATGGAAGACACAAAGTAAAAAACTTTAGATTCAAGCTCCCCCTTAGTTGATGAAGAAGATTTTTGATGCAGCTTGATCTCCTCTTGAGTTGGGGTTGATCTGCTCCAGATGTGGCTTGGATCACTTGAAGGTGGATGAAGAAGAATCTCATTTATCAGCCGTGAAACGCATTTTCAGATATCTCATTGGATCCTTAAACTTTGGCTTGCGGTTTCCCTATCGGTGGTTCCTTTGATTTAATTGCTTATACCGATGCGGATTATGATGGGTGCATTGTAGATAGTAAAAGTACAAGTGGATACTGTCAGTTTCTTGGTGGTTGCCTAGTCTCATGGGCCTCCAAGAAACAACATTTAGTAGCTCTCTCAACGGCCGAGGCTGAATATGTAGCCGCCAGAAGTTGTGGAGCCCAAGTACTTTGGATCAAAAATCAACTGCTTGATTTAGATGTTGAAATGAAAACTGTTCCAATTCTGTGTGATAATACCAGTGCAATAAAATTGTCTAAAAACCCTGTTCAGCACTCCAGGACCAAACATATAGATATTCATCATCATTTTCTGAGGGATCATGTAGGAAAAGGGGTCTTTGAATTGAACTTCATTGACACACACAATCAGCTAGCTGACATTTACACCAAACCTCTAAACCAGGATCAGTTTAATAAGATAAGAAGAGAACTTGGGATGTGCAAGGGTGAGAGCATACATGCATAGGTTTGCATCTAAGGTATAGGGTTGCATTTGTAGAAAAATCATGTGCACCGAGGGTAGAAAACATGCATTTTGCCTCTTCTCTTTCTTATGTGTTGTTACTCACCTTGTATGCCTGATTGTAACTACTTATATCCAACCCTTCTTGAATAATTCTTCTATGGCTTAATATTCCTTGCTCAAACATCTGTGGACTCAGTGTGCTGGTACTAAAGGTACTTACTAGGGAAAATCAGAACCTCTTCTCAGTTATGCATCTTGCTCTTTTCACGTCCCTTGTCCTGATTAGTGGCCCCTCTCAGGCAGTCCGTTGCCTATCCCCCAATAGAGAAAAGAAAAAGAAAATTAAAAAAAGAAAGAAAAAGTGAAAAAGAAAGCAACAAAAAAAAAGAAGAATATCTAGTTTTGGGGATTTTGGTCCTGGCGGTCGACCGCCAGGCCCGCGCCGGTCGACTGCCGGCGGCGGACCGACCCGACTTAGGGGTCAACCGACCCTTCATATATGGGTCTTTTTTCTTCCTTTCTCTCTCTCCTTCACTTCCACTCACTCTCTACCACCAAACCCTAACCCCAACACTCCTCATCTCCACCATCCAAGCCTCCACAACCCTTCTTCCTCCATCCGCACATTGATTCGGTCATCCCGGCATCACTTCGGGACCTCTTCCATTTTGTCGATTGTGCGTTCGTGGAGATCTCTCTCAACTTCTTCTCTGTGGAAAGATTCCTCCAAGCCGTAGAAGTGTCCCTTGTGCTTCATCCACGTTCCCGGGGTTGAGATCGATTGCTCAAGAGTTTCCCGGTGGGTTTTTCAAGTTCGGAATGCCGCCAAGATGGAGTTCTCGGTGTTCTACCCAAGGTGAAGCTAGCCGTCAACGGCAAGCGGCCCCAGTGTAGACACGCCAGAATCGACGTTACTGTGGGTACATCTCGTATCACCTTGTAATGCCCCAATTTGACCCTCAAATTAACTTTGTTTGAGTGATTTTTCTCACTTTTCTTAGATTTCTCCCCTTTCCCTCTATTTTCCTATTTTCCCTATTTTTTGCGGATTTCTTGGGCATTTTTCGCTATTTTTAAGAATTAACGGCGTGAGAGGGGGCGTCATTTTAATTAACGGCTTGGCCAAGGGCGTTTCTTTTAAAATAGATGACTACCAATAGGGGCGTTAATTAAACAAATAACGACTTAAGGGTGGGCGTCAATTCTATTCTGAAGTCTATACACCCCTCCGTTTGTTCCACTGCCTTCCCTTCATCTCATTCTCTGTCTTCCTTCTTCGTTTCATAGTTTGAAGTCCATACACTCTATCGTCTTATTCCACCGCCTTTCCCTTCTTCATCCTTTATGAAGTTCGTCTACTCTATCGTCTTATTCCACCGTCCTTCCCTTCTTCGTTCTTCACAAAGTCCATACATTCATCCGTCTGTGCATCCGTCTCATTTCCACCGTCTCTTCATCCTTCCCAAGTCTTTACATTCTGTTCACCGTCTTCCTTCTTCGTTCCACAGTCAAGTATATACATCCCACCGTCTACTCCACCATTTCCATTCTTCCCAAAGTCTATACATTCCCTTTCCTGTTCCTTCACAGCCAGAGTCTATACTTCACCTGTTCATTCGTCTCCATTTTCTACAAAGTCTACACGTCCTTTCCATTTCCACTAAGTCTATACATTGCGTCCCTTTTCATCCTTCTTCACAAAGTCTATACATTCCCTTTCCCCTTCCTTCACAAGCCAAAGTCTATACATTCTCCACCTTCTCACAAGCCAAAGTCTGTACACTCCTCTCCTTCTCACACGCCCAAGTCTATACATTCTGTCTCTCTATTTTCCACCGTCTACCCACAAAAAACATAAATAACGCCCCTATGAAAGTCGTCCTTTTTTTTAATTCACGCCTTGAAAAAGGGCGTCTTTAAGAATTAACGGCTTGCTCAAGGACGCCCCTTTTGCAATGGACGCCCATCAGTGGAGGTGTCATTTTCTGGAATTTTATCTAAAGGACGTTGATATTTAACGCCGTTGGAGCAGGCGTCTCCTCGTCCTTTTTCAAATAAGGAAGGTTTTATTGCTAAAATTAAATTCATGAATTAACGCCTTTGTCCCAGTCGTGATTTCAATTAACGCCTCAAGACAGGTCGTCAATTTCAATTAACGCCCGTCTGAGAGTCGTCTTTTACCCTTCCGTGTCCTGTTCGAAAGAACCTTTCCTGAAGAGTTCCCTGTCTGTTTTGGTCACCGTGCTCGATTGGGGAAGTAGAGTCCTTGCCGTAGTTGATTATTGCCCATTCTAATCCCACCGGATTTGTGGTTTGTGCCCTAAATAGAGCCCTGTCGCTCTCGTTCGAGGGGGGTTGTTTTGATTTTTTTACAGGGAGATGCTGCTGCTGCTTGGCACAGGAGGGAGCTCCCCACGTCCAAAAGTTTCAGCTCTTGAAAGCTTCCTCCCGAATGCATATCAAAGCCAATGCACATACAGGCTTCTCCATCTCATTGCCTCTTTGCCCCACTGATTGTTTTTGTCTTGCTTTATTCTTTTGTGTTAATAGCATGCATTCATCTTAGTCATTGTTATGCTGTCAAACTCCCTTCTCAACCACGTTGAGACTCCCACAGTGCAACTCTTGCACACCTCCATATTTGCATATCATTCATCATATGTTTTTATCCCACCCTTTGCATAGGGGTTTTAAAGGGCAACACCCAACAAGGTGTGTTCTTATACATGATTTTCATGCTCATCTTTATTATGAATTTGATGCTACACTCACCCTGATTCTAATCCATATTCTTTATTGGTGTTTGTTAATTTTGCAAGGGTAATCAATCAAGGAAAACTCTCTTCATAGGCCGGCCGATCGGAAGAGAAAGGTGCACTCACAATCTCCCCCGCATTTGAGGTATTTATATTCGCGATCCCTCCCTTTTATTATTGTTTATATCCTTTGAGGCCCTCGCGTCTCTGGTGATCACTCTCCTTATTAGCACCTCGTGCATGTCTTAATTCTTTTTATTTTTAATTGTCTTAAGTGGATTTTCTTAAGAATCTACACCCGGCTCCTCCATCTCAGCAAGCTCCTCCTCTGCCTCGAGCACCTTTACCTCCACGTCCTATTATCGACCCTCGCTTGGTTGACTTTGATGAGGTGAATGAGCTCTTCCCAAATTTGTGCGCTCTTTTTGAGGTTCAGGATGGTTAGATGGATTTTGTTACCAGGTACAATAGGTATTATCCTCGGTTGGTGCAGCAGTTCTATGGCTTTTTAGCTGTGAGAAATGACCGGTTATACACCACGGTTGAGGGTGTGGAGCTTCATATCACTCCGGAGTTATTTCAGCAGGCCCTAGGAGTATCCGCCATGGGTGCAGATAGGGCATATGGTTTTGGTGAAGTTCCAGCAACATTTACTGCTATGACTAGCTGTGAGTATGTACACGGTGTGAGCAATTTGATCAAGCTAAATGCAAATCATTTTCCTCCAATACAGCGAGTCCTGCACCACATGTTTACATCATTGATTTATCCCAAAGTGGGCGGTCGGGATGAGGTTACAGAGGTTCAGCAATTTCTATTCTATCATGTTATGAATTGTATTCAAATCTATATGGGTCGGCTCATGACTGATCTGATTGGAACCTGTCGTACCTACCTCCGGCGGTCTCTTCCCTATGCTTCGCAGTTGACCGGAGTCTTTATTCATGCCGGGATTCATGTGGCAAATGAGCAGTTCATCTATGTTCGGTAGGATGATGTGTACAATAAGCATAAAATTTTCATAGATTTTGGCTACTACTTTGGTCCCGACGGCGAGCTTGTGCGGGACATTCCAGTCTATGGGGAAGATGAGATCCGTAAGGAAGATGATGAGCCAGCGCAGCAGCAAGGCGACGGGGATGTCCCCCCTCCAGTTCCAGCTGAGGAGCAGCCTCCTCCCTTGTCCCCGTTTCACCCGGATCTTGAGATGCCTCCTCCACCCCAGTTTCACCATGGGGAATCTTCCACTCAGGGGGCCGGACAGCGCCCTTCGGTGGACTACGAGGCTCTTGACGGGTGGCTTACCGGCTTGGAGACTCATGTGGATAACCTTGGGGATCGTCTCTCTACCCTTGGAGACAATATGGGCATTGCGTTTGACACCCTATCAGGGCGCTTGGACACCTTCTCTACTGCTTTTGAGACTCTCTCTACTCAGATGGCCACTCTCACCACCCACATGACTTCTCTCCGCGCAGATTTCGCTGAGTCTGGCCAATCCTTTACCCTCTTGCAGCTCTCCCTTATTGGCATGCAGTGCCAGGATGCGGCTCGTGATGTATCCATTGGTCATATTCTTGATCTTCTTCACAGTCATGGCCACCAACTTAGCGACATTCGTCGGCACCTTGGCCTTCCACCTTCACCTCCCGCCGATCAGCCCCCTCCTGCAGATGCTCCATGAGGCTTTGTTTTGCTTTCACCTCTAGCATGTTCTCTTTTGTTCCAGTGCTGCTTGAGTCCCTCCTTCGTCTATCCCATCTCTTTTTGCTGTTGACAAAGGGGGAGAAGTAGTAGGGCAGGCTTATTATCTACTTATGTATGTCGTTGTGTGGTTGGGTTGCTTGCTTGCATGTCATGTGAGGGATGTCCGTAGTGTTAGTCTTTTGCTTAGACTTTGGTTTTAGAGTCGTGCATTCACTCGCACTAATGTATCTTGTAATGAAACTATGATGAATTGAAAGCACTGGTGTTTGAATTCATTTGTTGGCTTTGGTGTCTCATTTCATATTTTTGTTGCCTATCTAGTGATCTGTGCTACATCGTGTTGATTGGCTTGGTTTGGTGAATGACATTTCTAGCACAACGTTCAATCTGAATTTTTACAACATAAACCTTGGTGTGTAAGCCTAGCATTTTGTCATCATCAAAAAGGGGGAGATTGTTGTATATCTATCTCAGTGTTTTTGATGATAACAAAACCAAGGACCTTTGGTGGCTCTCCTGTTTGGAATCCTTGACCCAGGTGTTTTTCACACGTTTTCAAGGCCGGATTTTTTCATGCTTTTGCTTAAGATTTTAGCCTTCTGAATGGGCTTTCTAAGATCTCAAATGAACTTGACATTTCCCATAAACATGCATCCAATTCATGTCTCGATCTTATGGATATGGTTCTCTGGGCTAAACTCTTATTTTTCAGGTTTTTTGATAGTCCGGTCGACCTCCAGCATGACCCCGGTCGACCTGAAATAACAGAATGCAACTATCTACAATCTGTCACAGTGGCGGTCGACCACCCCTCGAATCCCGGTCGACCGGATTTCCCAGTGTCACGCCTCGAGCGCGGAAGGTACCCGGAGATGCGCGACGAGTTTATATAAATCATGTCAATCAGAGTAGTAGTGTATTCGACACAAAGACAGAGTGCGCAAATATAAAGATAACCCAATCCATTAATTCCTTTAATAAGAATATGTCTATTACAAACCCTTGCAAATACTAGACTCAATAAAAGAAAAGTACAACGCTTGACTCAAGGAAAATAGAGAAAAGACAGGACTAATTGATGCTTGAGTAGCTCTAACTCTTTCACTCTTGGCTTTCCCTATCAGATTGAATTCCCTCATCGTCGAACTTACCTAAAAAGGAGGGAAACACTGAGTGAGCGAACGCTCAGTAGGAAATTATATCTCAAGGACTAGCAAGGGGTTTAAGTAATTACATTTTTCCATGAATGCACTATAGCTATGCATGCTCGTAAAACGACAAGATAGCAAGAGAATATAACAATAAGATGGCAAGAAGAACTAGTCATGGACTTTCAAGAACTTATACCAAAAGATATCAAGATATTTAAGCAAGTAGACTCATCATGTCATGTTAGAATTTGGCTATCATGTTTCAAGCAAGCGAGTATATAATTACCCGTTCTCGGGCCACGCAAGTCATGTAATATCAAGTCAAGTACAAGATTTGTGGAATGTTCAATCAAGCTAGTCATGCACTTCGGTATAATGCCAATACCGTGATCAATCAACTCCCATCGGCATAAGTACTTTCGGGTGCTCCTCCCAGGACCAGATCGGGCCCTATATGCGCAGGCATTAATCATGTATTTTAACATCCACTCTTGTGTATAGCCAATATCAAATTTCAAGAATAAAGCTTATAGTCATGTAGAATAGACTTTGATAGAATAGAGTCCAAAAATAGGACACTTGACATAGATAGGCGATAATAACGGTACAATCACGATTATCGATAAAACTAGGTGGAATTGGTTCCCTAACTTGGGTACCATGACAAGTAAGTGCCCACAAGTAGATGGTCACTTCTTTTAATATAGAATTGAGGTCCACAAGAATATCATGTTTGATATAGAATTGGGGTCTACAAGAACATCACATCAACGGCATGTTTTCCCCGCTTATTAAGATAATTCTCACATCATACCCATGGCATGACATGAGGGCCGGTTTACCATGTTTCTATAGAGTGACATGGCAAAGATTGTGTAATGGGTTTTTATGGTACAACCAGCTCAGTCGACCTTGAGGGAATCCAAGGCTCGAGGAGTCTTACGGAGGTCTCTATGACTAACTTGCTAGTCCAAAGGAACAGAATGTCCAATGGAGAGCTTGTATGTCACCGAGAATTGAGGGCAATGCGATAAGACATCATAAAACATGGGACTATATTCACGGACTGGAATATAGTGCCGATATATATATATATAATATACAAATGAAACCCTCGGTTAACAGTAACAGTGTAAAATAGTATCACAGGAAACTAGCGACTTAATCTAAGTCATTAATCATGGAATTAACGCCTTACACAGGGGCGTTTATTTACAAATTGACGGCTTGTTAAACAGTCGTCCACTCTGTATTTCTATTTTTGCAGAATTTAGATAATATGGAATTTAATAAAAACGCGCCCTGGACAGGGGCGTTACTTTTCAATTAGCACCCTGTTCTGGGGCGTCACTTTTATAAGAGACGTCTTGCATCAGGTCGTTATTTCAAGATTTTACCAGATTTCAGATAATAAAATTTCAGGGAACAATTTCATGGTCAGGACAAGAAAAATAGCAGGACTCGATAGGTATGATCATGCATTAATTTAGATTCATGATTTCATAGTTATAGAATTTTAAACATGGAAAATTATCAATTATATGAAATTGACGACTCCTGGGTAGGGCGTCAAAACAAGAATTAGCGCCCTTGTCTGGGTCGCTTCTTTAAAATCTCTCAGAAAACATTTAGAAACGCAGTAAAACTATATGCATGAGATCATGGACGAGTTTATTTCATAATTTATACTAGTTTGGGCTATGTTCTTGAGAAAACCTACCTAATGAATGTTCTGGTGAAGGAACGTGAAGAGAGTTGAAGAGAGAACAATACTCTGTTCTAAACAGAGTGTTCTGATCACCGGAAGAAGAAGAAGATGATGAAGAACTCCACGTCCTTCAACTAGGCAGAAGAGTTACTACTTACGGCAGACTTCCTGTAGCAAAGACGATGAAGAATCATTAATATTCTTCATGATTACGACCGAAGGCAGGGAAGAAGAACATTACCTGTTCTTTACGTACGCAGCAGCAGAACCTCCTTCGACCAACAGCTTACTAGGTTCGACAGGAAGGGTTATTTATAGGATTTTGGGAATCCTAATAGAGTTAGAATTTGATTAAGGGTAGTATTCCCTTGATAGAGTCCTTACTATATTCTATCCTTGACGTAGTTATCCAGAACTTGCTCTGGATAGTCTCCTGGGTCGAACGAAACTCGAAATGAATTGACGTCTTAAGTGAGGGCGTTGAATTTAAATTGACGCCTTTGCATATGTCGTTTCTTGTGAAAAATGCGCCCAGGTGGAGGGCGTTACATTTACTTCCCCTTTTTTATTATTTTGGCCGTTTGATAATTGACGCCTTGTTGTTTGGGCGTCCCTTTTTAATTAGCGCCTTATCTAGAGGCGTTTCTTAATGAAGTAGCGCCTTGACCAAAGGCGTTATTTCCATTCTGTCGTTGTATTGATGTTTCTCATTCATTTATTTAATACTTTATCAAATTTGATTAATTTGGGGTTTTTTATTTCCCTTTATTTTTTTCCCAGGGTTGCTACACCCTCCCCCACTTAAAAGAATTTGGTCCACAAATTCAATAGTACATATATATATGGAGAGTGTAGAGTATATACCTTAAAATAATTCTGGAAATCGCTTCCTCATGGATTCCTCGGTCTCCCATGTGGCTTCATGCTCGGAACTCTTATTCCATTGTACCTTTAGCATGGGAATAACCTTATTCCTTAGGGTACGTACTTCACGATCTAGTATCTTTATGGGCTTCTGTTCATATGTGATATCCTTCTGGATAACTAAGTCTCCATGTTCAATAATATGTGATGGATCGTGTACATACTTCTTCAACATAGATATGTGGAACACATTATGTACTTCGGACAATTGAGGAGGCAACGCGATGCGATAAGCAACCTCGCCTACTCTTTCCAGTATCTCGAAAGGTCCGATGAATCTTGGTGTAAGCTTGCCCTTAACACCAAATCTCCTTATTCCACGTCCAGGTGATATCTTTAGAAATGCATGATCTCCGACTTGGAATTCAAGATCTCTCCTTCTTGTGTCAGCATAAGTCTTTTGTCTAGACTGAGCCACTTGCAGTCTTTCTCGGATCACTTGTATTTTCTCGGTGGTATCCCTTACCATATCTGGACCTAATAGTCGTTTCTCTCCAACTTCGTCCCAGCATAAGGGTGATCGGCAACTCCTTCCGTATAAGGCTTCGAAAGGTGCCATTGGTATACTTGCCTGGTAGCTATTATTGTATGCAAATTCAACTAGAGGCAAGTGATCATGCCAGCTTCCTCCAAAATCAATGATGCAAGCTCTGAGCATATCTTCCACTACCTGATTAGTTCTCTCGGTCTTACCATCTGTTTGGGGATGAAAAGTTGTGCTAAAGTTAAGTCTCGATCCCAACGAATTTTATAGTCCTTTCCAAAAATGTGAAGTAAAATGGGGATCTCTATCAGACACAATCGAGACAGAGATACCATGTAATCTGACTATCTCTTTTATGTATAATGCAGCCAGAACATCAACTGACCATCGACTCTTGATCGGCAAGAAGTGCGCTAATTTGGTCAATCGATCAATGATAACCCATATTCCATCATATCCTTCTTTTGATTTAGTTAGACCCATGATAAAATCCATACCAATATCCTCCCACTTCCATTTGGGAATATCCAGAGGATGTAACTTTCCGGCAGGCTTCTGGTATTCAGCCTTAACTTGTTGACATGTGAGACAGCGAGACACAAAATTCGCTATTTCTCTTTTCATATTGGGCCACCAAAAGATCCTTTTTAAATCTTGGTACATCTTAGTAGATCTTGGATGGATTGTGTACCTTGATCTGTGAGCTTCATCTAAGATCTTCTTCTTTAATTCTGGACAATCCGGTATACAAGTTCTATTTTGGAATAACAACCTTCCATCTGAAGCTAGTTGGAACACAGATTGTCCTTCTAGTTTGCCCTTGATTTCCACTAATACCGGGTCACTACCTTGAAGTCCTTGTATTTTAGATAACAAATCTGACTATATGCTCGTATGGGATAAGGTGACACACCTACTGTCCTTGTCCATGCTTATATTAAGTCTAGTAAATTATTCTAGCAACTTCCACTCCTGAACCATACAAATGGCTAATAATGCTCTCGGCTTTCGACTAAGGGCATCAGCTACCGGATTACCCTTTCCAGGATGATATTGTATAGTAAAGTCGAGGTCCTTAAGATATTCTAGCCAACGTCTTTGCCTCGCATTCAATTCCTTCTGAGAGAAGAGATACTTAAGACATTTATGGTCAGAGTAGACAAGAAACTGCACTCCATAAAGATAATGTCTCCATATTTTTAGTGCAAATACGACCGCAGCCAATTCTAGATCATGAACTGGGTAGTTCTCCTCGTGCTTCTTCAATTGACGAGAAGAATAAGCTATAACCTTTCCTTGTTGCATTAGGACACATCCGAGGCCAATGCCAGAAGCATCAGAGTATACCTCGAATTGCTCTCCTTCCACTGGTAAAGCTAAGACCGGGGCTGTGGTCAGATGTTCTTTGAGAGCTTGGAAGCTTCGTTCACAATCCTCGCTCCATTCATAGCATATCTCCTTGCGAGTTAGCCTAGTAAGTGGCACGGTGATCTTAGAGAAATCTTTGATGAACCGCCGGTAATAGCCCGCAAGACCTAAGAAACTTCGGATCTCGCTAACATTTGTCGGTCTTTCCCAATTTCTTACAGCTTCCACTTTTGATGGATCTACAGACAAGCCATCTTTTGATATAACATGTCCGAGAAAAGTCACTTCTTCGAGCCAGAACTCACACTTACTGAGCTTTGCATATAATTGGTTTGTCCTCAATATCTGTAATGCAATCCTTAAATGTTCCTCATGCTCTCCCTTGGTCTTTGAGGAAATCAATATATCATCAATGAAAACCACCACGAATTGATCTAGATAAGATCTGAATATACTATTCATCAACTGCATAAAGGCAGCAGGGGCATTTGTTAGTCCGAAAGGCATAACAACAAATTCATAATGGCCATACCTGCTTCTGAATGCGGTCTTTTGAATATCGTCGTCCTTGATTCTTAGTTGGTGATATCCTGACCTGAGATCAATCTTTGAAAAATACTTGGATCCAGATATTTGATCAAATAACTCATCGATTCTCGGCAGTGGATACTTGTTCTTGATAGTGAGATGATTCAACTGTCGATAGTCGATGCATAACCTCATGGATCCATCTTTCTTCTTTACAAATAGCACAGGTGCTCCCCACGGGGAAGTGCTTGGTCTAATAAATCCCTTCTTGAGAAGTTCCATCAATTATTCCTTTAACTCCTTGAGTTCGGCAGGTGACATTCTATATGGTGCCTTAGAAACTGGCCCAGCACCAGGAATTAAATCGATGGTGAAGGCCACTTCTTGAAGTTGGGTTTAAAGGAACCCGAACTTGTAACTTGTTCTTTCTTATCCTTCCCACGGATTCTATCTGATAGCTCCATGGCATCTTCTAACAATTGAGCTCGGCGTACTAACTCTGAGTAGACCTGAATATCCATTGGCGCCAGCTGGGTAATATATTGGGGCCTGAGCCCATTAAGGAACCTCCTAGCTTTCATCTTCTCGGTGCTAACTAAGTGCTTAGCATACCGAGACAATCTAGAGAATTTTGCCTCGTACTCCGCCACTGATAATGACCATTGCTTGAGTGCGGCAAATTCGGTAGCTTTCTTTTCTTGGACTCGGTCTAAAAAATATTTATTGTTGAAATGTTCAACAAATTCTTCCCAAGTAATTTGGTCCGGATTTATAGTGGCTTCGGATGCCTCCAACCAGCATCTGGCATCTCTCTCTAACTGAAAAGTAGCTAATAAGACTTTCTCTTGATCCGTGCATTGCATAACACGGAATATACGCTCTGTCTCCCTGATCCAGTGCTCTGCGTCGTCTGGATCAGTAGATCCCATAAATTAGGGAGGGTTCATGTTTTTAAAGTTCTGGTGGAGACTCCTGGCTCGCTGTGTACCTCCCTGTGCTACATGTTGCAGCACCTGGGTCATTCCTTGGAGTGTACGCTGCATGTTGCGCCATTGAGCACGTTCGGCAGCCATTATCCTACATTTACAATAGCTATATCAGTGTGCAATTTCGTTAAGAACTCTTAAATTTTCCAGGTTAACTCCACCCTTGGTTCTACCCAATCTCACTGGTTAATGGTTTAAACCTATCCTTGGACTTGGGTTTCCTAGGAATTGAATACCCTAGGCTCTGATACCACAAAAACTGTCACGTCCCGAGCGCGGAAGGTACCCGGAGATGCGTGACGAGTTTATATCAATCATGTCAATCAGAGTAGTAGTGTATTCGACACAAAGACAGAGTGCGCAAATATAAAGATAACCCAATCCATTAATTCCTTTAATAAGAATACGTCTATTACAAACCCTTGCAAATACTAGACTCAATAAAAGAAAAGTACAACACTTGACTCAAGGAAAATAGAGAAACGACAGGACTAATTGATGCTTGAGTAGCTCTAACTCTTTCACTCTTGGCTTTCCCTATCAGATTGAATTCCCTCATCGTCGGACTTACCTGAAAAGGAGGGAAACACTGAGTGAGTGAACGCTCAGTAGGAAATTATATCTCAAGGACTAGCAAGGGGTTTAAGTAATTACATTTTTCCATGAATGCACTATAGCTATGCATGCTCGTAAAACGACAAGATAGCAAGAGAATATAATAATAAGATGGCAAGAAGAACTAGTCATGGACTTTCAAGAACTTATACCAAAAGATATCAAGATATTTAAGCAAGTAGACTCATCATGTCATGTTGGAATTTGGCTATCATGTTTCAAGCAAGCGAGTATACAATTACCCGTTCTCGGGCCACGCAAGTCATGTAATATCAAGTCAAGTACAAGATTTGTGGAATGTTCAATCAAGCTAGTCATGCACTTCGGTATAATGCCAATACCGTGATCAATCAACTCCCATGGGCACAAGTACTTTCGGGTGCTCCTCTCAGGACCAGATCGGGCCCTATATGCGCAGGCATTAATCATGTATTTCAACATCCACTCTTGTGTATAGCCAACATGAAATTTCAAGAATAAAGCTTATAGTCATGTAGAATAGACTTTGATAGAATAGAGTCCAAAAATAGGACACTTGACATAGATAGGTGATAATAACGGTACAATCACGATTATCGATAAAACTAGGTGGAATTTGTTCCCTAACTTGGGTACCATGACAAGTAAGTGCCCACAAGTAGATGGTCACTTCTTTTAATATAGAATTGAGGTCCACAAGAACATCATGTTTGATATAGAATTGGGGTCTACAAGAACATCACATCAACGGCATGTTTTCCCCGCTTATTAAGATAATTCTCACATCATACCCATGGCATGACATGAGGGCCGGTTTACCATGTTTCTATAGAGTGACATGGCAAAGATTGTGTAATGGGTTTTTATGGTACAACCAGCTCAGTCGGCCTTGAGGGAATCCAAGGCTCGAGGAGTCTTACGGAGGTCTCTATGACTAACTTGCTAGTCCAAAGGAACAGAATGTCCAATGGAGAGCTTGTATGTCACCGAGAATTGAGGGTAATGCGATAAGACATTATAAAACATGGGACTATATTCACGGACTGGAATATAGTGTTGATATATATATATATATATATAATATACATATGAAACCCTCGGTTAACAGTAACAGTGTAAAATAGTATCACAGGAAACTAGCAACTTAATCTAAGTCATTAATCATGGAATTAACGCCTTACACAGGGGCATTTATTTACAAATTGACGGCTTGTTAAACAGTCGTCCACTCTGTATTTCTATTTTTGTAGAATTTAGATAATATGGAATTTAATAAAAACGCGCCCTGGACAGGGGCGTTACTTTTGAATTAGCGCCCTGTTCTGGGGCGTCACTTTTATAAGAGACGTCTTGCATCAGGTCGTTATTTCAAGATTTTACCAGATTTCAGATAATAAAATTTCAGGGAACAATTTCATGGTCAGGACAAGAAAAATAGCAGGATTCGATAGGTATGATCATGCATTAATTTAGATTCATGATTTCATAGTTATAGAATTTTAAACATGGATAATTATCAATTATATGAAATTGACGACTCCTGGGTAGGGCGTCAAAACAAGAATTAGCGCCCTTGTCTGGGTCGCTTCTTTAAAATCTCTCAGAAAACATTTGGAAACGCAGTAAAACTATATGCATGAGATCATGGACGAGTTTATTTCATAATTTATACTAGTTTGGGCTACGTTCTTGAGAAAACCTACCTGATGAATGTTCTGGTGAAGGAACGTGAAGAGAGTTGAAGAGAGAACGATACTCTGTTCTAAACAGAGTGTTCTGATCACCGGAAGAAGAAGAAGATGATGAAGAACTCCACGTCCTTCAACTAGGTAGAAGAGTTACTACTTATGGCAGACTTCCTGTAGCAAAGACGATGAAGAATCACTAATATTCTTCATGATTACGACCGAAGGTAGGGAAGAAGAACATTACCTGTTCTTTACGTACGCAGCAGCAGAACCACCTTCGACCAACAGCTTACTAGGTTCGACAGGAAGGGTTATTTATAGGATTTTGGGAATCCTAATAGAGTTAGAATTTGATTAAGGGTAGTATTCCCTTGATAGAGTCCTTACTATATTCTATCCTTGACGTAGTTATCCAGAACTTACTCTGGATAGTCTCCTGGATCGAACGAAACTCGAACTGAATTGACGTCTTAAGTGAGGGCGTTGAATTTAAATTGACGCCTTTGCATATGTCGTTTCTTGTGAAAAACGTGCCCAGGTGGAGGGCGTTACATTTGCTTCCCCTTTTTTATTATTTTGGCCGTTTGATAATTGACGCCTTGTTATTTGGGCGTCCCTTTTTAATTAGCGCCTTATCTAGAGTCGTTTCTTAATGAAGTAGCGCCTTGACCAAAGGCGTTATTTCCATTCTGTCGTTGTATTGATGTTTCTCATTCATTTATTTAATACTTTATCAAATTTGATTAATTTGGGGTTTTTTATTTCCCTTTATTTTTTTCCCAGGGTTGCTACACCCAGGGACCGGCCACCTGCAGGTTTCTCAGTGGCGGTCGACCGCCAGCCCCTGCAGGTCGACCGCCAGCCCCGAGCTGCCAACAATTGTTGACTTTTTAACCTTTCGAGATAAGCCACTCTCATGGGAATTATTTAATCCCTAAGCTACCAAACTCTCCAGATATTGTGGATCTGGTCTGGGGGAGGCCTTGGACCATTCAAGAACCTATATAACTTATACAAGAGGGTTTGGAAAACCCTAATGCTCAAGGAAGTTCAAAGGGAGGCTGCCAAGAGGAAGAGAAGGGATTTGGCACTGTAGACGTGAACAGTGCTCCGAGAGAAGTTCTTCATCCTTCTTCATCAAGTCAAGTGAAGATCAGCCCAAGGATTCAAGCTGCATCCAAAGCATCCAACCATCTATTAAGGGGGAGCAAATCAAGATTCTTCTATTGTGTTCTAAATTCTTTTTGCCTTCTTAAGCTTCATATGTGGATCTTGTAGTTGTTAAAATATTTCGGTGTGTGTGGATCTTCCTAGATCCGTGTGTGTGTGTTTGTGTGTGTCCTCCGGTGTAGCTGTGTGTGTATTAAGGTGTTCTTACACCTTCGCGGGAACTCCTCTCCCAGTGTGTAAGTGTTGTGTGTGGTTGATCTTGTAACTTTTTACAAGATAGTGTGTGGATCCTCACAGTCCGTGAGGGGTGGACGTAGGTTGCCGTTATGGCATCCGAACCACCTAAAAATCGTTGTCGCCGTGTGGTTTGTTCCTTTTCTTCTATCCCCATTCTGTGCAAATTGCATGTGTGATTTCCAGTTCAGTTTTATTCTCATTTATCCTGAATAATGCGTTTATCACCTTTTAGATCTTGCCTTGTTTTTTGGTTTCTGTTAACCTTGTCTCTCATATAGCATTCTATCACATATTTTATACAAAAAGAAAAAAATCTTCATTAATTTTTTTAACACACAATTCACCCCCCTCTTGGGTGCCATTTAATCTCGGGACTTCACTTGTCACCATCGGCAAGACCTTGTCACCATCGGCAAGATCGGTTGCTGCCCTTTACGGTCCTTGTCACCATCGGCAAGACCGTTTACCCTTTTCGACCCTTGTCACCATCGGCAAGATCGGTCGCTACCCTTTCCGGTCCTTGTCACCATCGGCAAGACCATCTACCCTTTTCGGTCCTTGTCACCATCGGCAAGACCGTCTACCTTTTCGACCATTGTCATCATCGGCAAGATCGGTCGCTACCCTTTACGGTCCTTGTCACCATCAGCAAGACCGTCTACCTTTTCGACCATTGTCACCATCGGCAAGATCGGTCACTACCCTTTTCGGTCCTTATCACCATCGACAAGACCGTCTACCTATTCGACCCTTGTCACCATCGGCAAGATCGGTCGCTACCCTTTTCGGTCTTTGTCACCATCGGCAAGACCGTCTACCTTTTCGACCCTTGTCACTATCGGCAAGATCGGTCACTACCCTTTCCGGTCCTTGTCACCATCGGCAAGACCGTCTACCCTTTTCGACCCTTGTGACCATCGGCAAGATCGGTCGCCACCCTTTGCGGTCCTTGTGACCATCGGCAAGACCATCTACCCTTTACGGTCCTTGTCACCATCGGCAAGATCGTCTACCCTTTTCGACCCTTGTCACCATCGACAAGGTCGGCCAGCATTTCTCTAAATCGGGCCCCGACAAAAACCCGAAAGGGCGCTTGGGTCAGTAATGTAATTACTATAAAGTATATGCTATGCCTCTGAGTGGCACTCCCATCAGTTGTCCCACTGGTAATAAAGCCTAGCCCGGATGGACCTCTCATCAGCCAGCAGTCGTATTTTCGACATTTCTTGTCGGCAAGACTTACATCTGCACAAATCTGGCAACCTCTGGAACCCTATCACGCGGTGGAGCAAGGCCCCCATCCTTTCCTTGAAAGGGTGGACGCTCTCCTGCGGCACAGATATGGGTATACTTCCAAGCAGGTCGCCAAAGTTGCCACAAGATATGATAGAATACAACTGCAAAGGTGGACACCTAAAACAGTAAAGGAAACTTGTATTTCATTGTAAAAAAGAGGGGAATGAATACAAAAGGGGCCCTTCGGAGGGGGCGAATTACAAAGGCAGATCATCTAAGACCGCCTGAAAATATCCGCAAAGTCAATGAGCCCAACATGTGGAGCCGCTCCCAGTTCACGGAGCTACATTTCTTCCTCCTGAACGCGAGTCACCTCAGTCTCTAAGGATGCGACTCGGCCCTCCAGTAAAGAAGACTCCTCGATGCCTTGGACTTCTGCAGCCTCCAGCCATGGTATCTCAGCTTCAATGGTAGCCAATTCAGCCCGGAGTTCTTCCCGTCGGCTACGTAGAATATGTCCCCGAGCAGCTGAAGTTTCAACACGGGCCTTGCTCTTCTGAAGATCGGAGGTCAGAGACGTCAGCTCCGCCTGACAGTCAGATTTTTACAGCTTGAGGGTCGCTAGCCGGTCGTTCATCACCCTCCCAAGAAAGTCCCGACGATTTACAAATTTTAGCAGATACAGCACCCGCTGGGTCCAGGTATCCAAAGGACAGCCTAATGCCTGCAGCCCGATCGTTAGTCGCCTGGCCACTTCCTTCAGCTGGGGGTAAGATAGTGTCGGTTGAGACTCCACGACCTGGCGCAACATCTCTAAATACTGCCAGCAAAGTCCTCTGATGAAGTAAAGCCCAGGGAGGCTGCCGGAGCCACCTCGAAGGTCACCTCCCTGTCTATGGATGCCCATAAGCCAATATCTGGCTCGGAAGAAGAAGATGGAACGGCCACCAGAGCCGAAGTAGTAGGTACTGTGGCAGCATGCTCTTGCTCCGTCGGGCTCCTTGAAGAACTCTCTTCTACAGGTGCTGGAAGAGGCGGAGGTTCCAACTCTATCTCTGGCACGGATGGAGCTATAGGGTCAGGTGCAATAGTCATTATGGCCGCCGGGACAAAGGCAGAACCCCTTGACGGGTCAGCTTCAGCTCTCAATTCTGTTGCCGGCACCAGGGCGAGACTCTCTCCCAGCGGACCCGGCTCCATTGCTGGTACTTCGGCAACTGCGCATATTCTTACTGGCACAGGGTGAAGTATGGTAACTGCCCCTGAAGAAGACACGATGGCTAGTGGTAGGATATCCAAAGCTTCTGACGAAACCACGATGGCATCAAAAGATGATATCAGAGGGTGATCGGCTGCGTCAGACTCCTGGAACAAGATTCCAGTAAGCACCAAAATGGCAGAAAGGAATGAAAAGATATGCAGCCCCATAGAAGGGCAGGCGGAACTTACTATGGCTATAGCATCCATCTCTCCAAGTGCCTGGGTAGAAGATTCTAACTCTGTAGATGAAGCAACAAAAGGAGGGGTTATCTCCACCTCCATGTCTAGCCCGGTGAATTCCTCCGGCAACATTCCCTCAGATGATGTCACCGGTAACCTCGGAGGACTAAAGATTAAAGGACCGCTCAACGGTATGAGGGGTGTCACTGCCCCTTTGATGGCTGCCACAGGTGCTCGTTCGTCACCTTCTGAAGAATAATAGTCAATTTCTTCGTCAGAAGGGGTGGCAGAGCTACTGGAGGAAATATCTATGCTGATCTCAGGTTGGCCCACCTCCTCTATCGCCTGGCGGGCCGCCGAGCGGGTGATTACACGCCGCAATGGGATAGCACCTTTCTTTAGTGCAGTCTTATGTCCTTCAGGCTGTGAAGGAACATCCACGGTAGGCATCTCAACCACTGTGCTAACCACTCCTACCGCTATAACAAACATACACATAAGGCAGGGCAAAAAGATCAATAAGAAAGAAGAGTCAGAAGGATGGCAGTCACTCGGCTCACCCTCGGCCTCACTGGCAGGTGTGGGAGAAGGGAGTCTGACATCCTCCTCAGCAGTGGGGAGACTCTCCCATGTGGCTTCAACTATTTTGGTCACCCCTATAGTGGTTATGACAGAAGACCCTATGTCTCCCATCTCCAGGACGACCTCATCAGCACGTGTGGTGGTGCCAACCACTCCTTGAGCCGAGGTCAAACAAAGAAAAGGTCAGAGGAGTGAAGACGTCATGAAGAGAACACTCCTTTAGACTGCGAAGAAAAGTGATGTCACCTTCAGCTACTTGCTGAGTGGCCTCTTTCTTAGTGGTAAACTACTCAAATGATGGCACTTCAGGTAGAGGAGCCTCAGCCGCATCAGTCAAAGACTGCTTGGAAGAAGTTTTCTGAGCTTTCTTCGCTCGGCCTATTGCAACTTTCAGCACGGAGGCCGCTCTCTTTTTACCAGGTGGCAGTGGAGTAGTGGTCGGCACCGGTGCGGGAGCCTCAAAATATTCAGGCTTCTGGGCCTGGGAGATGATCTTCCTATAAAGTCCCTGCTGCTTTATGACTGGGCGGGCTGTCAAATGAGACACATGCCGTTATAAAAAGAATGGAGCAATGAGCTAGGCTATTTTTCAACTGAAGAAGACTTACCTGCCGGGCCGTTGTAAAAAGACGAGAGGGGCCAATACTGATAAGCCACCTCCTTGCTTCGGGATGCAGCCTCTCGAACGAGCCAGCAAACATCGCCAATCTTCTTGCACTTCTCAGCTAGGTCGGCTAAGTCCGCATGACCATGGGAAGCTATGCAATGATATAAGCCAAGGTGGTCGAAACCCCAGCCATCGGCATAATGAAAAGACACAAATAAAGGTTTGTCCAGGACACTTGCTACAGGACTGTCAAAGGTCAGCCCATGGACATTCATCAAGACAAACAGCCAAGACGTATGTTGATAGTATGTCAGTGTTCTGTCTTCCCTGTTAACAAACGCCCGGTACGGGCAGAAGCGGTCAACTTCACACTTCCATGAAACTACTTTGGAGAGCGGCTCCTCAATGGGGAATGGGTACTGCTGAAGTTCCAAGCGGCAACCACCAATCTGGCACAGATGTTCTAAATTCTGCGTGAAAGTATCTTCATCTATGTCAGCAAGCACGGGCACCAGCTGTTCACTTGCTTCCTCTTTTGTGGCTTTCCTACGTGCTATGTATGCCTCTACCTCCTTCGGATGTTGGGAGAACAGCCTCTTCAAATGGGCTTCGTCAATATCAAAAATTGGCCCAGGCTGCTGGCTCAGAAAGGTGCGCTCGGCTACATCCCAGCATGCCACCCTGGCATTGCAATAAAAGCCCGTTCGAGCATTCCACCACTTTATATACTCTGAAGTGACCCGGGGAACGCGGTTCGGCACCGGCATTCTGAAAACATTGGCGTCCCGACGGTGAAAGTAGTCCCACTAGGAGTGACCCTCAGCTACAACAGTCGAGCCGTGCTTCGACCTGCTATCCAAAGGAAACAGGGCAACTGAAGGCGAGATGTGCTGATCATAGCCAAAATTTCGGCCAAACCTAAAAGGATAGTAGGGTTCTAAATGAACCACGCCCCCCTTTCTAAACACTAAGACACTGGGGCGAATTGATAAAGCCCAGTCAATGAGCTCAGGTTCCAAGATTGACCGGGTCACGGTGTTGCCTGAAATGAAATGTGTGAAAGTCTCCACTGCCTCAAGCTTACATTCACGCTGGTGATTCACCAATGGAGCGGAATGTGCGGCCAAATTCCAAAAATGGATGGTCCCCGCTGAATCCATCGGAACCCTTGTCAGCCGGCCTCAGATAGAGAAAAACTGATGAGACACTGGATCGGGTTCAACACTAGCAAATTCCAGCATCCTGGGATACAATGTCACTGTCTGTAGGGTCCTGGGAGCCAGCTCTGGGAACAAATTGCACACCCAGGCATTGAAGAAATGAAACGGCCCCACTATTCTAAAAGAGTGGGGGACCCGATGCCTATGAATATCTCCAAGAGATTTATAGATCAGGCAGAGTGCTGCTGGGCATAGTGCAAGCCGCATGCCCCAAGCCATCTGACAAGCCGGGTATATTTCCTCCGGCCTAATGACTGTCTCATCTCCCTGTGGAAGGGCAAAAGTGCACAACCAGAAAGTGAGGTAAGCCGCACAATGCGTAAGGGGATCCACCCCAGTGGGATTCGGTCCTCCGCGACTAGTCCGTCGAAGGGAAGCAGGTAGCGCCGACTTGAACTTGGGAGGTTTACTGGGCTTACCTGCAACAGGAGCTACATGGGGAAACTCATTGTACTTCAGAGGGCCACCGAAGGAATACTGAATCCAATGTCCCACTCAGACTCTCAATTTGCTGCTCTTCTCTCGGGGCTGATACCCCTTCGAGGATCCCCTATTCAGCGCCAAGCAGAGGGAGCGGTACGCTTTCATCAAGTATCGGTATGAGTAGCCAAAATAGTACTGGCCCTCACCGTCTATCTCATCCTTAATGAAGTCATGGAGGCATACCTCCTCATAGGGCTCTCCATTGATCGGCAGACCCGACAACTGTGACAGGCTCCAGAGGTCCAGAGAAGTTTCACCCTCTGCTGTATAGAAAGTATTGAACTATGGGCAGAACACTTCGAACATGCCGCAGCACAACCCTTTCGAGATGGGGTACCTGAAACGGGACGTATACACACTGTGATACACCCCGGCCCTGACCAACAACGGCGCATACTCCTTCAGAACATATTCTGTGAATTCTACCGCTCCTACGCAGAAGAGATGGGCGTCGGCCACTTTCGTGTCAGCAAACCACCCAGCAGCCAACTGGAATTTGAACTGGACAGCCAAGCAGTTCATGACGAATGGCTCGTCTCTATAGCCCCACTTGATAGGCGCCAAGAATAAACTGTAGCCGGGTTTCTCTCTGTTGACCCGACCTGCAGTGGTGTCCCACCTAGCTGGTGTGAATTCTGGAGCCCGTGTCAGCATTTTCTGCTCTGCCTCCAGCTCTGTTATACCCCCAAGATGGAGTTCCACTTGCGCCGCACTCCCGGAAGATAGATGGTGTCTCCGCGATACACGGAGCCTTTCAAGCTATCCTGGTCCACCAACATGGCCCGTTCCACCATCCAAGCTAGCATGACGTCTCTCTTCCCCGAGACACTGAAAGTGCAGATGAATAGTGCAAGATGACGGTCCTTCGAGAAGTTCGGGCGATACCCGTCATCGTGATTGAAGTTCAGCCCTCCCTTGACGGTCACAACGCGAGAGGAGGATACTGTATTTGATTCGGAGTCGGAGGATTCGTCGACTATGGCGATCCTCCCAAGACCCCGGTCCAGTTGTCCAACGTTCCTCCAAGTTACAACAGGGCCAGATGCCCTACCCTGGGAAGAAGCGTCGACATTAGCAGCGCCGGAAGTAACACGGCTGGAATAGGAGGCCATTTCAGTAGGTGCAGACAAAATCAAGGAAAAATAAGATGACATGAAGAGGAAAATAGAAAATAAAATTTCAAGAAAAATTTTGACAGCATCTCCCCTTATCTGGAGCATGCCTAGAAGTCAAATAGGAGAACACCCACCAAGAGGGGGTGACTCCGCAATGAAGAGGGACGTAGTCCCGTATGAGAACCAAAGAAGAAACCATACGGTGGAGGGAGAGGCTCTCCACACCGACTGCCGCTGCGATGGAGGATGAGGAAGCTAAAGAGAGAGAAAGCTCAATGAAAAATGAGCTTTCCCCATCCTCTCGGCGCCTAAATAGGCAAGGCCAGAAGGCGCGCCGAGATGACCCCCGCGCCGGGCGAAGAAAGCGACAAAAGGTGCGCCGACGACCGTCTGCGCCGGGAGCGACAGCCAAAGAGAAGGCGCATCGATATCGGCCGCGCCGAGAGCATCATCACGCCGAGAGTGTCAAAGAAGGAGGCGCGCCGAGACGATTACCGCGTCGAGATGGGCATGCCAAAATCGCCAGGGGCGCCGATTAGCTCACCAGGGGTACAATGATCATCAGATCAAGCCAAAGATGCTGGTATCCGTCCAAGTATGCTTACGAAGCACCGGGATTATGCCAGCAGAATGAAGATTCAGAGTCACAAGAATGAACGATGAACAATGAGCAGGAGCAAACCTCAAGAAGTCACGCAGTGCGGTGCAGTGCACACCCGCATGTCCCGTGTCACTCATCCTTCGCTTACGCCACCTGCGGGTGGGGGGCATTTGTTGACACCCAAAATATGCCAGAAGAGACCAAAGCAAGCTCAAGGCTCTGAAGGCCAGTCAAGAGTGTGGCTGCTGTGTCGTCCCTGGAAGTTTTGAGAATCAGAATAAAAGAGATCCACTACTCCCAACACCTTGATTGGCTGAAGCCATCTCTAGCTAGGCCACTGCCTAGTATGGCTATCACTTGAATAGTCAGGCTGACTAAAACTATGAAAAACTCTGGGCAACCATCTACCTGCTGAAAAGGATCTTCAGAAAATTTTGATTCTCACAAAGGGGTTCACACTGCCTCACACATGTGCATGAACACAAGGTGTTAAGCAAGCCTCGAGAGGAATATATCAAGAAACCCATTAGATGAGCCTCCTCCGGCGCCGGGTTCTGAACAAATGGGCCAAGCCCAGTACAAAGTGAGACGCGTCGATGGGCTGAATGCCAGGCGCGCCGAGATGCTTATGTTGGGCGCACCGGGGAGTTAGTGCCATAAGCTGAGGGCCATCCCTCTATAAAAGATGCTGCCCTTCGAGACAGAACAACAAGAGGAAGATAATAGAAAGAAGAGACAGAAAAATAAAGAGAGAAAAAAAAGAGAGCAGTAGCCACTGAAAGAAAAGGGGAGCTCGAGAGCCCTCTAAGGAAGCTGAGGAGAAGAGAGAGTTGCAGCGATTCGAAGGAAGAGTCAAGGTGGGATCGATTTCAAGATGCCCTAAGGGGCTACAGTTTCCCTTTTCCCCTGTCTCTTATTTGAATATCCCCTTCTCCTTTTGTGTCTGTTTTCGAGCATCCTTGCTCCAGTAGCATCGAATGCTAATGTAGCCCCGCTATCAGGGATAGAGTCTATGTATGATTTTCTCAGTTGGATTTTCTTCTGAGCTAGATGCATGTATGCTGTTTGGATGAATAGTTAATAAAAAAGGGTTGAATCTCGCCCTTTCCTTTTCCTTTCTATCTCTACATCCGAGGTTCAATATATGCCATGGCTATTGAGAACTAGGCGCGTTTTACCATTTGGTCTTCTAGATCCGTTGAAGGCTTTTCCCACTGTATTTCCCTTCGACCTCGTACCCACATCGAGAGCTTGAGACAGTCTATCTCATGGCTTCTCGTCTGTGAAATGAAGAGGGATAAACCCAAACCAAGACCGTGAGTTTCCGTAAGCGTTTCTGCTCCCAACGAGGCCCCAGAGGGAAGGCCATCTCCTCCCTGGATCACCCTCTCTATAATCATCTGAACTGTTCATTGAATCATTGAACAAACCCCCCTTTAAAATGCCCAAAGCCCTTTGAAGCCTTTACCTCAAAATCACTTCAAAGCTTTGCTAAAACCTTCATTCCGGAAACCCTCACGGCGTGAACCCCTCTCGGCGCGAGTCCCGCGCCGAGGGCTGCCCGCGTCGGTTGGATTCCCTTCTCGCGCTGAGACCTTCACACCTTTCATACTGAAGACGGCCACCCTGATATGCTCGTGCCGATGCCTTCGAACCATGCCAGCCTTGCTCATGATGCCGTGTCCCTCCAAAGAGAGATGATATCCTTTCCTTGACCCTCATGGGAGCCATATCAAAGGGGTCAATTCCCCCACGTGTCGCCAACCCAACAAGTCACAGAGGTCTGCCACTTTATGTCCTCCATTGACTATATCTGGGGACATTAATGAATCTCACAATACATAGACAATGTCACACAAGATGGGGACCCTTTTGGGATCCAGGGCTACGCCCGCCTTTCTTTTGGTTTCCACTCCGACATTTCGTGAGTGGATGACCTATAATACCCTTTTTGCACACTCTAAAATAAGGGGAGGTGCTGTCAAAATTTGTCCCCGAGCTTTACTTCATAGTGTGGCATAATGCTTCCATTGAAATGATTAATTTAACCCCAACTGTATGGCAGAGAGCTGAGTTATACCATCTCATGACACTTTGTCCACCACCGAGAAAGGGGAACATAAACATTACAATCACATGGTCAATTTAGGCCTCATGTGGATGAGTCTACCCTCACCCGCTACCCCACTCAAATACAACCATGGACAAACCCATAAAACCCCAATCAAACGTAGAATATCCCTTCGGACTCACAAAGCCCTCACAACACTTGAAAGACCCATGAACACCTGTTTATCGGCGCCACAAATCATCCCGGCGCAACCTCTTCCTGGTGCAACTTTCGCGCCTAGTGAAGGCCGTGCCGGCAGCTTCATCTTCGTGCTGGAACCCCAGCCGCGCCGGTTCATCTTCGTGCCGAAACCCAGCCGTGCCAGTTCACTCCAATATCAATCCTTGCTCAAATATCTACCCCCCAACAACTTCATCGAACCCAAGACCATCTGGACTTGGTACCCTAACCTCCATGGACCATCATATCACATTGTGAGGGTTTCATGGTCCTTCATCCATGTCTAAATGGAGCTATATTAACAGGGTCTTACCCCGATATGCTATGCCATTAACTGTCGGGTTTTTCTTCCAACCCTACTGACCCTGGGAGTCCTACCATTACAAGTCCCCCAATGGTCTCCGGAGGGAATATCAACAAGCACTATGGCAATGGGCATTGCCCCGTCACACTCAGATCCTTCTAGATCTCGGGCTATGCCCGACTCTCCTTTCGGCTTCCATCCCGGCATTCCGTGGGTGGATGACCTATATTCCCCTTTGGCATAGTCCAAAATAATGGGATATGCTGCCGGATTTGCACCATAACATTGTTATCATGTCCTGTGTAGCATGGTTTTCTATGCATGTTTCGCATTCTGTTAGCGGAGTTAGCGTAATAGTCTTATCTCGATTTGCCCCCGAGGCATCCTTTCTTGGCAACTAATCAAGGGTTGTCCTTCTTTGGAAGGACGTAATTAACGTCATAGCCGTTATGGTATGACGAACTCTGGGTCCTGGCATGAATATCATAATCGACTGACTGAGTCAGGTCGAGCGCATAATAAATTGTCACTCTGGTGACTGGGACGCCTAATAAACCAACCAACAAGGAATAAAAAAACCATTCCCACAGGTGTGCCGCCTCATAAAGAACTCATTCATAGCCGGTCTGAAACTCTGTAGGTATCCCACATAATGCCTTAGATCATCTTTGTCCTTCTCAATGTCAACTTTGGCTTTTGCCACAGCGGCTTGGCGTCTCCACGTCTTCCTGATTCTCTAAAGTTGTCGTCGATCCGCATCAGTTCCCTGAAGGTGCTTTATAATCAATGCTCCCTTGGAAGCAGCCCATGGGATCCATCTGGGCAGCCCCACCTGGCGATGGCAGCGGTGTGCTTGCTACAACACCAAGTCCTCAGCCCCCACAAGCCATAACTCATGCTCTGGCAATCCACGCATCCTGAATTCTTCATGTCGATACATCATCGGCACGAACACAAACTCATCCTCAGGCAGGAAGTTTAGATAGTCACGCCAATCATCTCTGGTCTTTAGTAGTGTTGTCTTGCATATCACCTGATCCTCAGGACCAAAGAGAGCCCTCGCTGGGTAGATCACACTCTTCGCGAAGATCCGAGAAGTAGTAGTCATCTGTCAAAGTCAAAACTCAAGTGGATCTCCATCCACATCTGCAGACGGTAGGGACTCCCCATGGCACTGCCACCCAGGCTCATCTAAGTGAGTCCGCAGTACATATGAGCTAGCACCGCCCGGGAGAGAGAGTGTCCCATCCATAGGAGAGTCAGTGGTCCCACGTACTCTCGTCTCAGCACGTCGCCTAACGTAGGGAATAGCAATGCCCCACCCAAGCACAACGTTACAGCACGCATCAGTCGGTCTGCCTCCACTGTCTTGCCATTCACATGACCCAAGAGCCAACCTACTAGGCGGTCGACTAGGATCCCTCGCTGGTCTGTCATCTGGCGAACATCGCGCTTATCTCGCACGATCTCTACTAAGATCCCATCCCAGGGAGGAAGGTCGATCAACTCGCCTATCTCCAAATCACTCCACTGGAATATGAAATCCAGTTCTTCTACCATCACTGAGGCCTCGAACTCGGGGAAGACAAAGGTGTGGGTATCTGGATGCCACAACTCAATCAGTGCTGCTAATGATTCCCAGTTCCACCTCATGCGGTTGAAGCGCTTCGCCATGATGACCAGTCAGATTAGATGCCATTGGTGCATGAATACCCTCATAGCGGGTGTGATTGCCGCCATCAAATCATGGAGCCAGCCATAGCGGCGTGCGTGTCATGCCCTAGGAAAAGCAGGCACGGGCTGCACCATTTAGAAGGAAGAAGAGAAGTAAAACAAAAATCAATAAACGGGCAAAATCCTGCCAAATACAAAAAGAAAAAGAAACACAAATTTTTTTTTGCTTTTATGTCACACAAGCCATACCTTGCCCTGCTTCACAAGGTTGCACAAGTGGCCGTGCACATCAGAAAGAACACTAAGTTCATGGCCACCTGACAGGGTGGAAGAAGACGCCATGCCCAAACTCCTCCTTAGAGCTGCTCCTCTGGCGTCAAGTTGATGTTCAATGATGGAGTAGGAATGCCCCGGTGGGGCCCTTTTGTAGGCCAAGAGTTCTACCTAGCTCAGACTCCCGTAGTAGTTAAAGATAAGAGCAGGAGGGTGGCCAAGTCGCTGGCCGCCCATCCCAGATCTAGGCGACCACAAGTCTGGCCGCCTAGACCATGGAAAAGGCCAGCGATCTGGCCGCCCTCATCCCCCACTTGTCAATGATGCATCCTTGCTATGTATGGTCCAAATGTTCATTAAATGAAATATGCTTATTATTCCATTTTTATTATCATTTATGAACTTTGCTAATGTGTGTTAATGCAGCTGCAGGTCTCCACAACTATGAGATCAAAGGGTGATGCGGACCCACTACCTTTGCATTATAGGTAGAATGCCAGAGGCTAATAGCTTCGGGCGTATAAACTCTGAGTTCCTCTTTAATAAAAACCATGAAGGGTTTATACTCCTTAAGCTATTCGATGGCCGCCTGCTGCCTAAACCTAGGATGACGGACTTCCGAATTCTCGACTATGCTTAAGTACAAGGTGGAACGATGGACCCCCACTGGGATGCGGACCACGTCTGTCGCCATGCATGGGATGATAGACTTCTTGAAATCTTGACCGATTGGTTCGGAGGTAGGCAAATAAACCCTCCGGCTTTGCATTAGATAGGTCTTTTTACTTTAAACCCAGCATGCATCATATAGGCCCTTTTTAGCCCCATTTAAAAAAAACATATATATATATATATATATATATATATATATATATATATATGTGTGTGTGTGTGTGTGTGTGTGTGTGCATGAAAAGACAAAAAAAAACACATGCATCTCATCTTGGGAGCCATAACGTAGAAGTAAAGAAGCCGTGTTGCTTTTCCGAGTCCCTTGATTTTGCTAAGTTTGCACGAATGAGTCTACGTGATTTCACTCCAATTTGACCAACAGAAGATGTATTTTATGCAAGACCGTTTTGAGTATTTCGTGATTCAACGAGTCATTGAATTCCCATATCCTGATCTTTTATTTACCCTTGTTTTAGGTCTTGTATCTCCTTGAGCACTGGATTGCGTTTGTCCCCTCAAGTCCCACAGCACCCTGCTAGGGGGTCCCATGCGACTGCAGATACAAGTCTTCTTAGATTAATTGTCCTTCCCCACCTTTGCCAATGACTTACTTGATTACTTAATGCTCATGCGACCCTGCGTGAAGCCTATTTTCCGCTCAAAAATCTCTTTGAGCATGTTGCCCTCATTAGGCTTGTTTCTTTTCCGAAACACCCATTTATCAGTATGTCGGGTTCCCTTCCAAAATGGGCGTTCCAGAGGGGCATTTGTAGACGCCTAATTTCGGAGATCACGCAGATCCCTAGTGGACCTTTGTGTGAATGACGCATAATTACTGTACCTGGTTTATCATTGTTCCAAACTTTAAAGCCTAGCCCGTAGCAATAGAGCTATTGGGCCTCATCCATTTAGGGGGCCCAAAGTCCATGGTCTGGGTGGCCAGAGAGCTGGCCGCCCTTGATCCTGGGCGGCCAGGCCATTGGCTGCCCTCCTCTGCTGGGTGGCCGGAGAGCTGGTCGCCCTCCCCTTCAAGAAGGCCAAGTAGATGGCCGCCCTCCTATTTTTACTTGGTCAGAGAATGTGGCTCAATTCGTGAACACGTTCTGACCCCCTGTTTTGCACAATTTTCCCCACGATTTCATGCACTCCGACCTCGATGACAAAACCACCAATCTCCAAGGAGAAAGGGAAGATTTTGGCATTTTGGGTAACTCGGGGGGGGGGGGGAGTCGAGAGACCGGTGAGGAGGGAGAGTTTGCCTGTGGAGGTTCTCTCGGACGGTGGAGGGAGTTGCACCTAGTCTCCTTCCTCCTTCATCCTCGATCCTGGTTTGAATTCCGGAACTCCCGTCCTCTACTTCTTGCATCATGGCTTCCTGGTAAGTACATTCTGCATATCGTAATCTTCCTAGCTCATACACTTAGAGGTTTTCCCCAAAAACAAATGGGAAGGTGGGTGGTCGAAAGTCTTGTCCATCCCTCTTTCCCACCACCCCCAAGTAATTACGCCACCATTATTCTCGTTATATTAATTTTCGTTAGAGTAGACAATGCACTTCTCGTTATTAATGGTCTTCTTCTGTTTTCTTCTTTGAGCTTCACTGCGTACAGGACTTCAGCATCAAGGAACTACGCAAGGCTCCTTGCCCTTGGCCGGCCGAGGACGAGGAAGAGGGACCCTACCTTCTCCCTATTTTAACATCTCCCCACGATCATCATTCCTCTGAGGTTCAGGTAAACACCTCTAGCGATCACGATTACTTAATCTTTAATATGTTCCTCTGTAGGTATTCAAGGTCAATGAAGGTTGAAGAGACAACCACACGGGGCATATCTCCAAACCAACCCACTCCAAGCAAATCCCGGAGCGTACATAGACATTTAGTCAAACACTTAGAGTGCATACTTAATGCTCAGACAAATGAAAAAAAAATATATGCAAATACTTCAGAGCATGGTCATGATGTACAGACATATGGACGTTGATGCTCAGACCCTGAACATGCTCAGACTCATATGTGTACAGACTTTACCTTGTGCACAGACCTTTATTATGCATGTGCTTAGACCTCGAAGAATGCATATGCACGGACCTTGAGTTTGAACGTGCACAGACCTTAGTTATGCAGGATACCAATGTGCACCAACTTTAGTCATGCATAACGCAATCATGCAGCGACCTCAATCATGCAGGATGCCAATGTGCACCGACCTTGGTCCTGCATACTGCAAAAGTGTACAGACCTCAGTCGTGCAGGATGCCAATGTGCACCGACCTTAGTCATGCATACTGCAAACGTGCACCGACCTCAATCATGTAGGATGCCAATGTACACCGACCTTAGTCATGCATACTGCAAACGTGCACCGACCTCAGTCATGCAGGACCGACCTTAGTCATGCACACTGCAAACATGCACCAACCTTAGTCATGCATAATGCAGAAAATGCTCTGACCTTATGATGGCTAAGGAAGGATGTGCATCGACCTTAGTATGACTAAGGTGAAAGTGCACTGACCTGTGTGCTGTCTGACAAAATATGCACCGACCTACATATGCAGACCAGCAAAATGTGCACCAACCTACATATGCAAACCAGCAAAATGTGCACCGACCTGGTGGATAACAAAAATATGAACATGCACTGACCTATGTGACTGAGACATTAATGTGCACTGACCTATATGCAAATGACATGAATATGCACAAATTTGATGAGGGGGAGATGTGAATGTGCATCAACTATTGGTTTGACACCTAGACAACAAATCAGGTTTGATCAATATAAAAGAGCTCATGCATTTCAGTCCCAATATGATTCATAGGCTATCATTATCAAAACCAGGGTTCCAACAATCTCCTTTTTGATGATGACAACTATGAGTAATGTATATTTTTGCACAGGATGAAAATTACACACATTTTCCATTATTGTTTTCATATTATTCAAGCCAAGATACAAACCAAGATATATGGACTAACATGCATAACAAAGACATTCAATACAAAGATGCAACACTCGCATTACTGTGTACAGTAAGAAAAACACATTGATGTTTGGCTGAATATCACAGCACACAAGTGATTTAGAAACAGTAATTCAAAAGCCTTGACTTTCTCATTCAAAACATGATTCCAAAGTACCCACAACATACATCTACTTTCTTTCTCCCCCATACAGACAACTTTTAAAGTTTTCAAAAAAAATCCAAATTCCAGTGGAAGATACATGGCCCATACATGACCCTACTCTCCCCCTTTGTCATTATCAAAAAAATACAAGGATGAGGACTTAAACATCTGCAGGACATACTGCTGGAGCTACCACCCCTATGTTTGACTCTGTGGGTAGGAGTTCTGCTAGAACTGCCTCTTTCTGTCAATGGCACTGCTTGTGGAAATGGAATTCTCTCCACCTTTGTACCCAGAGCTGCAAACTTGGTCATGACTTTTTTATCATTTTATTGAACCAGTGCATAAAGTTCTTTCACATTGGAGGACATATCCAGAAACTAGCTCTACATCATGCTACACATGTTCTCTATTTGAGAAGTCTGCTGGTTGTGAATTTCAGCCATGGAGGTAGAGGTGCTAGTGGCCTGAGAAGTGACCACATCTCTAAAATTGTAAGCAAGGTTCTCAACTCATTCTTGGACAATGTCCAGTTTACCATATATGTTTCCCAGTTGGATAATGGTACCCTGAACTTCATCAGATATATTGTTGATTTTTTGAGACATAGCCTATTGGTCTTCTCTTATCAAGTTCAGTTGGTTTCTAAAGATTTCTAGCTCACTTTAGATATCAAAGGCATGGACCAGCATTTGTGTAGTTTTTGCATAACTTTCTGCTTGGGTTTGTCTCATATCCATAATAAGGGCTCCAGCTTGCTCACAAGCATGCAAGAGAGAATCTAAGAATTCATGCAATCTTTTATCTGATTTATATTTGTCATAAACAAACTTCTCCCCCTGGCTATTCACTGTTTGTTCTATATGAACCATCCTAGCATCCAATCTCTGAACAGTAGAATTTAAATGCATAAACTATTCATTCATTATTCTACTCTGGTTTATTAGGAGGTTTATCGGTGTGTGGTCTCTACAACTTGTGGTCCTGAGCTAGGTCAAGCTGAGCTGGAAGCATGAAATTCTGGTGGAATAGAAGGTTCTTCAGGTGACAGGGGTGGCTGAATCCCTAAAGCCAATATTGGCCCCTGAAATGGTCCATAGTAATTAGCAGGACCTAGACAGTCTTCTTGTGGAACTTCAACCTCAGCTTCTAGATCTTCTTGAGGTTGTTCTTCCTGTAGAGGTCCTTCCACCTCTTACTGCTCATTCCTTTGCTCAGGTAAACTTTCAGATACATACTGCTACTGCTGCTACTGCTCCATCTGTTCTATCAGGTTGTCAATATTGTGATCAAGTTGTTGCAAGAATTGTTCATCTGATAGATGTTGTTCTT
Organism: Amorphophallus konjac; assembly: GCA_022559845.1. NCBI lineage: Eukaryota > Viridiplantae > Streptophyta > Magnoliopsida > Alismatales > Araceae > Amorphophallus > Amorphophallus konjac. The sequence goes on from CM040127.1 coordinate 233,489,675, forward strand.
GTAGTTCGTGAGGTTCTTTTTGCAATTAAACTTCTCCTGTGTCAACTCCTATTTCTTGCACTACATCATCCTACTGCTCATCTTGTACTACCACCACTTGCTCATCTGATGGAGACTGATGCTCCCCCTGACTTAGTACTTCATCTTGAATCTGTTCAACACCTTGTTGCTCATACTGTTGCTGTACAGATTCTTCATCTAGCTGATGTTGATGTTCTTGCTCAGATTGTTCTTTCTCAATTTGTTGTTGCTCCTCTTCTACTTGTTGAATTTCTTCTTCTGGTTGCTGTTTTGTCACTTGCATTACATATTGTTTAATTTGTTTCTTTGCATGACTAGCTACAGATTGTTTCAGCTTCATGAATGTCGAAATAAAATCTATATTGTAGACATTAATGTTGATTTGTTTTTTTTGTTAGATTCCTATCCCGCCCCCTTTAAATACATACATGCATAAACATGTGAATCAAAGACAAGGGGGATGAAAGGATGAGAAATACTAACCGTGATCGCCACCAAGGATTAACAATGCCGCAAGGATGAAGAAAGGAGTGCAACGGCGCCGTGTACCTCGGAAAGGGATGAAGACTTGATCGCGCTTAAGAACGGGATGCGGGGAATGGTGTGGGATCGACCTCCTCTCCTTCCAGCTGGCTAGATAAAGAGGGCCTCACGTTGTATTTATGCTCTCCTGCAAAACAAAGATGAAACACGATGGCAAAAACCCATTAGAACATGCATGTGTAGTATCAATCCCGCAGTGATAAAATAGGGGTAGAAATTGAGGGCAAACTCACCGGGGGGAGGTTTTTAACCCCTGTGGAAGGGTGGAAGAGATAGGTGGGTGTGTTGTGCATGCATAGGATTCGAAATCACAGAATTTGATTGAGAGAATAGAGATAAATCATTGATGCAAAACGTGCAAAAATGCATGTGTAGCAGAAAAGTGCAGAAAACTGTGATGATTTATGAATTTAAGAAGACTAGAACTAAGAGTGTAGATCATGAAATCAAGCCCAGAGAAAGCTAATACTTCCCTCTTCAAGCCAGGGTCGAAGGATTGAGTCGGCGTTGCAGCATGGCTTCGCCCCACGTCCGGAAAGAGCCCCCCGTCGCGACTGCGAACTGGGCAGTTTTTATAGAGTTTTGTAAGAAAGCCTCATCTTCTTATCATGATTCCCGGAGATAGAGTCCAAGATAAATTAAGTTCTCTAGATCAAACTTGAGATAATACTAAGGACAAGAGATAGGAACAAATGGGGATCAATTCGGAGGTGGATTCTAGAAGATATGGCTCTTGGAAGGTAGCCCCGGAGCCTTATCTGTAGAGTTTTAGCTGAACTAGGATACTTAAATCCTGATCTTGCGACCTAGATCTTGAGAGATATAGCCATTGAAATTCGGAGTTCTTTGGATTGAATTTAAGATAATACCAAGGAGAAACCATAGGAACAAACGGCGCTCAATTCGGAGTAGAATTCAAGAAGTTATGGACTCTGTAAGGGGGCCACGGCGCATAGAAACGGAGCAGAGTCCAGCACGAATTGGACTCTCAGGTGCGTGTAACGGTCTATCGTAAGACCGTCAGAGTGATGTAACGGACTAGGGTAGGTCCGTCACACTCTGGAGGTCGAACGGGACGATTTCAGATAAGTTTCGGTGTAACGCACCCATACTAGACCGTCACATGGACTCTGACGGTCTAGGGTAGGACCGCCACGCTCTATGGGTCGAACAGGGTGTTTTCAGGCAAGTTTCGGTGTGACAGTCTATCGTAGGACCGTCACAGTGCTCTGGCTGTCTTCACTGGGCCGTCACATTGATGCTCTAACGCACCTCCAGTAGACCTTCACACCGATGAAGGTAGATTCTGGGCAAACTGCGCGCGACTTTGGAAATTGAAGTGTATCTCTCAAACGGTGTAGAACTAGCGAAAGTGGTAGAATAAGAAATTGTATATAACGGAGAGAGGAACAACTTTTATGAAGAAAGAAATTTGAGAAAATGATTGGAAGAGGGAGAAAATGGGGCTGGAAGAGAGAGGAAAATTCTGGGATGTAGGTGAATAGCACAGCACGCCGGAAAAATGCGAATAGCTCACAATCGGGGTAGAACTGGACAACGGCGTAGAAGAAGAAGTTGTATATCTTTGAAATATGAACAACGTTTGTGAAGACAACGTTTTGAATAGAGGATAGAAAGAGGGTGAAAAAGAACCACTTTCAGGACTGCACAGTGAGAGAGAGCCGATTGCTTGATGGAAGCTGGCCTAAATGGGCCGTAAGTCGACTTAGAAGCCAGAATTTGATAAGATAAGCTCAAGGGCTCTAGGAAATCATGATCTCCAAGACTCAAAGGATAGGGAATGGTAAAAATGGGCTCAAAAGTCTATCCAAGGAAGCTCTAAAATAATGGCTAATTCGGGTCATCAAAAATGATGAATAAGAGAAACGACACAACTTGTGAGCTAAAACGGGTGTCAACAGATGCCCCTCCTTGATGTCCGCTTTGCAAGGGAACGAGCGAAAGTGACGCGGAGGTGAAATGGAAAGGAGATGGAGCGAAAGTGATAGCGACGTGAAATGGAGATGAAGCGGAGATGAAGCGGAGAGAACTGATAAGCGGGCATCAAGGTAAAAATACACTCGTCACAACTAACAAGCGACAGGAATTCTCCCGAAAATGCCGAACTAACCACCTGAAATGATTGACAAGGATGAGACATGTCTGGAAAACTAAGAAAAGAAAGGAAACACGACTAGCCTCATCGGGGACACAATCCACGGACAATGAGTGGGTCGGCAGGAACACAGCATAAGAGCTGGAAAAGGAAAGATAAGATTGAGATAAAATCCAGACAGGAATCACGCTGGCCAACCAGACCAAACGACAAGATCAGAGAAATCGTTAAAATTCAGAGTGGAATGAAGAATCTCTTATCCAAGAGAACTGAGGTGCAATTAACTATTGCTGAGGAGAAACCTTGAACGGATCACGAGACGTGAGTGCTCAAAATGACATGATGCATGCTGGGCTAAAATAAAGAAATCATTAAAACAAATGCAAAGAAAGATAAAATAGAAAGTACTCAAGGATAATATTGCTAGACCGAGCAAGACAGGGTCAAGAGTCTTCTTGCAACCACGGCGTGCGAGACAGAGTCTATCGTCCCCCACCCGACTCAACCGAGCGGCCTATCCAACGATTAACCGTATGCCCCTAGATCATCATCATTTTTGTTAAAGGGGAACATCAGATCCTAGAACACACGGCCAACCAGTCGGTCCTTGAGAGGCAATAATAATGTAGATACCATATAGTATTGCAACAATGAGTAGGGATAGAAAGCCATACCTGACTTACCTGCCAAGCGAAACGTCATTTTTTTTAATTTTTTTTGATTTTTGATTTTTTTATCATAAGACATCCATATGACATGATATGATGTGAACATGAACGAATATGAACGAGCATAACATGAACATAACATAATAAGAGAAATATGAACGAAACATGGCACAACATAACATAACGAAGATGGATGAAACATAACAAACAAACAAATGGCAAGCATACATGCGACTAAAGGCATGGTGGGACAAGACAACATGCACAAACGGTGGGACAGCACACACGGTGGTATAACGACATGGTGGGACAAAGACACATGGGATGACAATACCACGGAGAACAAAGACACGTGTGATGAATGACTTGGCGGGATGGGGACACGTGTGATGAATGACACGGCGGGATAAAGATACGACCAACATGAGAGGACATAGACACATATGACAAGGACACATCGGGACAAAAGACATGGAGGACCATAGACATGATAAAGACAACAAACACATTCTTCAATCAAAGCCCAAGATCAGATGAAGCGGAACCGCCAGGTTCAAAATCGTGGGACAATGCCTCTCATGGAGATATGATTAAGTAGATAAGCGAAAGCTGAGAAGGCCATGAGCTTCAAAATAGATATTGAAGAGATGAGAATAGATCGAAGAATATGAGCAGGAGGCAGAGCGAAAGATAGAGCAAAGAAAGCTTGAACCTGCAGCCTGCACACTTAGCAAACAGATTACGTATCTGTCCTCAAGATAAAATAAAAGGAACAAAAAAGAAGTATTTTTGGATTTTTTATATTTCTGATTTTTTTGTCATATTCAAATTTTTGGGATTTTTTGACATATTTGATTTCTTTTTTTGAATTTTGACATATTTGAAATTTTTTTGGAATTTTGACATATTTGTTTTTTGGAATTTTGATAATATTTCATTTTTTTAGATTTTGATAATATTTCATTTTTTTAGATTTTGACAAAGCAATCTGCAGCACCCAAAGACGGGCTCAAATTACTGGCCAGGGATCGTCGTTCCTACCCCTTTCATTAAAGACTTCCCTTAAGTAGGGCGTGCATGTTAGGGTGACTTACCATAACCAACCGCCTCTAAAGAACGGTGTCCCTACTAAGGCCATACCCGGGATACAACCCAGCCTAAGAGGGAGAAATAGAAGAAAAATTAGAGACAAGCTTTATGCAGGATGGGAGATATCAGGACTTGAATTCCTTCCAGGGCACTACCTCTCCAAGAGATAGGTCTGTTGCGCCGGGGCTTTGTGTCTTTGATTTTGAGACCCATATTTATCAGGCACGCATGCGACCGGGCTCATGATGTCCCGCGGGGCTTCGCCACTCTTGCCATGCCTTTGATTTCATAATCTTATTTTTGATTCATCATTGATTTTGAAAGCTCTTATTGGCTAGATATTACATGAAAGCTCACTTTCGAGGGTCAAGACTGTCCCTATTTGAGACCTCTCTCGTATTAGGGAGTGCCTAGGTTGGTCATCTCATCCATCAATCTCTTGCCCCTTGCACTTGGCCGAGTAAAGATGAGAAAAAGGCCTTTGTGCATACCCATGGTATGGCCAAAGCAGCAACGGTGTGTCTCAGAGAGATCGGCTATGGCTTGCTGTGTAGTGTATGAAAAAACCCATACTCAAAGGTCACCCTCAATGATAGGAGAAAGAACTAGACTCCCAGCATGGAGCTATCACCGACCTAAGGATGCTGCAGAAGCGAACTCATTTGACTAGGCTTAACTAAGAAAATCTCTAAAAGCCACTTAACCATGTTGAGGAATAGCATTATTAGTATGTGCAGGAGTAATAAGAGTAATAGCAATGATAACATATTCTTGCACAAAATACCTTTGCAAATCCGTGGAGTGATCTTGACCATCGAGCTTTGAGGAGTGTGAGCTTTATTTTCCTTGCTTGACAGGACAAAAGGGAGAGGATAGCAAAGGGATTAAAAGATTCCTTGACATGGAGGAGCGATATACACCAAACTAGACGAAGGAGGATAAAAAGGAAGAGAGACGAGGGCTAGAACTCCCTCGTTAAGGCACAGAGACAATGATAACAAGGAACCAGATACATAAGAAATCATATTAGCTCAGATCAAGGCGGACTAAAGCCTCGAAAATAGCAAGAAAAAGGGCAATGACCCTGAAAGGGTGAAGAGGAGAGAGTAGAAAGATGATAAGAAGAATCATTCGACGTGGTCGGAGAAGAGGGACGAGAATCATCCGACAGTGCCAGAGAAGGAGAATGAGAGACACCCGACAAGGTCAGGGAAGGAGAACTAGAGATGGAACCCAAAGATACTAGAGAAGAATTGGGAGATGTCCCGAGATCGGGATGAAAAGACATAGGCCGAGGCCCAGAATTATGAGAGGAGGGATAATCTGGAGACTCCGGATGAAGAAGAGAAGAGGAAGAATAGGGGCTTGCGGACCCAAGAAGAGAGGAGAAGATCATAGAAGCTGGATCTGAAGAGGGAAGATACACCACCCAAGGGTGGGAGTTGAGCAGAAGAAACGATGAATAGAAAGGAGAAGAAGAAGAAGTGGACCCCTGAATGCACAACCGACGGTCCTTGTATTTGCGTCGCTGCCTTTTCTTGGTAGAAATCCCTTGAAAATGGGCTCTCCTGGCGCGGGCTTGAATCCTTGGGCACCTTACCTTGCAATATCTTCTCAAATAGCGAGCCCATCTAGCAGATGGCCTGGCCCGACTGTGAACATGCAACTTCATCGGTGCGGTTGCCCCTAGACACCCGGTGCTAGCAACAGTAAGTGGGCATTCTTGGACAAGTAACCCTTCTGAGTGACGAATATTACAAACCCACAGGGTTTTGTCTCTCGGCACTAGAAGCATGAGATTCGGCAACTCCACTCGGAACTCAGCCTTGAAGCACAACTCCCTTGATAAAAGAGACGGGTGAAGCGGAGGGAGAGTAATACACGGCGTTGACATGGCCGGTTTTCTAATAAACTGAGGAAGATTGCATAACAAGTGCAGAATATCCTTGGAAAGTGTAGAAGATACTGCCAATTGCCCCTTGAACATAGAATCCATAATCTACTTAGCGGCCGTATGCGTTAGCACAACACGGGTAGAGAACCCTTCTTGGCCTGTCATCTGAACAGCAATAGAGTGAGGAGAAATAATAGCATCAACGGTGAACTCTCCGGCGAGCAAGGAGATTGCCACCGGCCTCGCTCGGGAAGAAACTGGCATCAACTTAAGGGAACTCTTCTTAGCAACTCTCATCTTTGAAAGTAGAGGCGCATCATCCCCAAAATAACAAGGGACGAGGACACGAACCGACATCCAACAGATAAAATCTTGAATCTTGAAATGCATTGCCGGCACTGAATCATCCTGACTTGGCTTATGGTCTCCCCAGGGATTAGACCCGAGGGGCACCAAAGGAAGCGCACACCCTCTCCGTGGGGTGGAAGTGGTTGGAGAAGTAAAGGGAATATGTTTGGGTGGAACATGTGAAGGTTTGGAAGGCATGGAGGCTCCAACGGGAGTGGTGATGTAAAGTAAAGGCGCAGGCGATGTGGCGATGATAGGCTCGGGTGGCGACAAAGGTGAAGGTGAAGGCGTGGCTGAGGGTAAAGGTAAAGGCAAAGGTGTGGCTTGCTCAGGCTCAGGCAAAGGTGATGGCAGAGATAGAGGCGAGGGTGGAGATGGAGGTGGTGATGGCAATGGAGATGGTGAGGATAGTGATGAAGGCGATGGGGGTAGTGGACATGGAGGTAGAAAGGGTGAAGAGGGAGGTTGTGGTGTCCATCGTCGACATGTCAACACAACGCGTCGAGCAGTGTTAGGGATAGAAGTAGTGGTTGTGGCGGTGGGAGAAGAAAGGGAGGCACTAGCATGAGCAGAGTCTTGGGTTTGTGGCGGCGATGAGACGGGGTAAGAGATGGTGGAGGTAACAGAGTAGGTGGTGGAGCGAGTGTAGCACTAGACGAGGAATCACAGGGGTGCCCCTGGCCTTGAAGTAACGGAGACGGCTGCCCGGGTGGCACTTCTTGCTGTTGTTGTTAGCTGCGAAGATGTAAAATGACTTTGTGAATAGCGGCCCAATCAATCCTTTTCTTAGCTTCCAGATCATAAACATAATCCCGGAACTCGGGGCAATCCTCAACCAAATGCCCCTGCTGGCGGTGGAAATAACAGAACTGGAGCATATCCTCGACCGCGGGTCGGCAAGGCACAGCCGGAGAGAGCGGCAATGTGTGAGTGACCATCAAAGCCCAAAATATATCGGTGAAACACTCTGGCAATGGAAGGCGAGGAGCCTGCTTCAGGCAAGGTGGATGACGAGGGATATGCAATGGTGGAGAAGGTTGTGGAGACGGAAGTGGAGGTTGCATAGGCAAGAGTGTGTGGCTAGTGGTGGAGGGCTTTGGTGATGGCATGTGTGGAATGGGGTGATGTGGTATGTAGACGGCATCCACCTGCTCGAGATGTGATGTTCCCTTGACCGAAAGTGGAGACAGAGACGGGTATGTGGACGCGGGAGGCTGACTCATGGAAGGTTGATATGCAGAGGCGTATGGGTATGTAGAGGTGGGAGGTTGGCTCGTGGAGGGATATGCGGCGGAAGGCTTACTCATGGCTGGCTGACCCATGGGAGCGTAGGGTTGGCACGTGAAGGGTGAAGGTTGATATGTGGAGGTGGATGGTGGAGACTCGGGGTCAAGGGAATCTTGGATTTGTTGGCGAATGAAGCGGGCTCGGCTGTATAATTGTTGCTAGGAGGTGATGTCATTGAGGGCTAAGATAAATCGATACTCGGGCGTGGCATTGGATATCAGCATCTTGATTTGTTCTCCCTCTGGAATGTGTCCCGGGACTTGCGCGGCAAGGCGACGCCAACGATCGGCAAAGGTAGAGAACTCCTCTTCGGGCTTCATCATCTCATGGGCCAGATCCACAATAGAGTACTTGGGGCCAACTTGGTCTTGGAACTGCTGAATAAATCCTTCTTGTACAGCTTGAAAATTCACAACTTGCTCTTGCGGAAGAGTGAAGAACCAATCCTGAGCCGGGCCTTCCAATGGCAGACCAAACATATAAGCCATCAACTGTTGGTCATGTCGAAACTGGGCCGACTCATAAACGAACTCCTTCAAGTGCACATACGGGTCACCGACTCCACTATAACGGTGATATGTGAGAATTTGTGATGGAGGTGGGAGCCGAAAACCTTGGAAAGCGAATGGAATACTTAAGGAGGATTTGGGATTGATCCGACGTTGAATCTCATCAAGTTGGCGTTGGGTTTGAGCAATCATCTCCTGGGTAGGGAGAGATCGAGAAGAATATGGGCCAGCTTGAGTAAGAGGATGTGAATTAGGACCAGTATGATGATAATGGGCCGGAGAAGAGGATCCGTGCTGAGAAGAAGAAGGGCCCATTCCAAGAATGGAAGGATATGTGGGCCTGGAAGAAGCATGAGCATAAGGACCCATTGGGCTGGCAGCAACATGGGCAGAAGGATGAGGCCCATTAAGAGAATAAGTCCCATTAGAAATCGGGCCAGTAGCATATGAAGGAGAAGAAAGAGGCCCATGAACAGAAGATGGCCCATGATGAGAAGAAGGCCCACTAAGATGAGACATAATGATGTGTTGGGCCTGGGCCGGGTCATTTGGTGAACAAGGCTTGAAAGATGGGCCATGAGATTAGCATGTTCCTCGGATGGATCAGGAGGACCATGGGAAGATGGGCCAGCGTGGGAAGAGGATTCCACGCGGGAATAAGAAGAAGACTGGGAAGAAGAATGATACAAGCGGTTAGAATACTGCTCCATAAGGGCAAATGGAGACTTAATACAAGGATATCAAGGAGAATACAAGTGGGGAAGCAATGGCTTAATGGGCTTGAGGACAAGAGGGGACTGACCCACTAATGGACAACGGATCAGGGGACAATGGACTAGATAATGGACACACAAAATGGGCTAAGCTAAATGGGCCTAACAGCAACAAAACATATGGATGATGAAAGAATGAAACACAAAAACCACTAATGGGCTTGGACAAGCCCAAACAACACAAACAATGCAATGTGAGAGTTTTCACCCAAGTCAAACAAGTTGATATGATGGAAAATCTTTTAGTGGTTTTAATAGACCTTTTAATGATTTGAATTAGGAAAAATTCCCTCAAGATAGGAATCCTATGGGAATAAGGTCCAAACTTTGCGTTAACTAAGGTTAACTCCCTTGCACGTATGCAAATGCAAGCCTAAGGTGTGGAAAGGTACAACCGGCCTGGCGTCCGTGTGGGAATCCACGGCTCGCGGGGACTTATGGAGGTCCCGGATAAGATCACCTAGTCGAGCCCAAGGAATATGGGAGCGAGAGGATCACTTAACAAGGTAGGAAATGGAACTATGATATGCAATGTATGGCCCTATGTGCACCGGAGTGCATGAAAATTCTAGCTTATAACTAGAAAATCAAGATAAAATTAAACTATGCAAACATGATCCAACTAAGCCAAATAGTATATGGATGGAAAGACAATACAAAGGTCTACACAACGGGCCAAGAACAGATCAATCTGACCCCGGGAGGTTAATCAAATCACTGAGCAAAGATGCCCCCGTGAATCTATGCGCAGACCACATGCAGATTTTATGGACAAAATGCTAAAATGATGACAACTTTTAACTAAGCAAACGTGACCCAAATGATGCAAGTAGTATATGGATGGAAAGATAATACAAAGGACTATCCAATTGAATAAAAATCAGTGCAATCAGACATTGGGAAGGTAGTCAAATCACTGAGTAAAGATGTACCTATGAACCTGTCCCTGAGCCTGCCTACAGAACTTACGCACAAAACTCAAAAAGTTGGACAATATTAGAATATGCAAATGTTAACCAAATGATGCAAATGATATATGGATGGAAAGACAATACAAAGGGCTATCCAACGCAACAAGAATAAGCTCAATCGGACTCCGGGATCAAAAGTTATGCCCCGACGAACACGGCCCTATGAGCATGTACGCATGACTGCCAAAAGCTGTAACGGTCTACCAAATGACCGTTATATGACCGTGACGGTCTACCATAAGACCGTCACATAACCAGAGCCCGTAAAACACCAAAAATAGTGGGAGAATGGAGGAAATACTACCTAAACATGAACATGCACCCACCCAACCTACAAAAGAGCATGAAAACAAGCGTGATGGGCATTGGTGTCCCACCGTGATCGCCAAAAAACTATTGATTTGTTTTTTTTTGTTAGATTCCTATCCCGCCCCCTTTAAATACATACATGCATAAACATGTGAATCAAAGACAAGGGGGATGAAAGGATGAGAAATACTAACCGTGATCGCCACCAAGGATTAACAACGCCGCAAGGATGAAGAAAGGAGTGCAACGGCGCCGTGTACCTCGGAAAGGGATGAAGACTTGATCGTGCTTAAGAACGGGATGCGGGGAATGGTGTGGGATCGACGTCCTCTCCTTCCAGCCGTCTAGATGAAGAGGTCCTCATGTTGTATTTATGCTCTCCTGCAAAACAAAGATGAAACACGAAGGCAAAAACCCATTAGAACATGCATGTGTAGTATCAATCCCGTAGTGATAAAATCGGGGTAGAAATTGAGGGCAAACTCACCGGGGGGAGGTTTTTAACCCCTGTGGAAGGGTGGAAGAGATAGGTGGGTGTGTTGTGCATGCATAGGATTCGAAATCATAGAATTTGATTGAGAGAATAGAGATAAATCATTGATGCAAAACGTGCAAAAACGCATGTGTAGCAGAAAAGTGCAGAAAACTGTGATGATTTATGAATTTAAGGAGACTTGAACTAAGAATGTAGATCATGAAATCAAGACCAGAAGGATGGAATTGAAAGCTAATACTTCCCTCTTCAAGCCAGGGTCGAAGGATTGAGTCGGCATTGTAGCATGGCTTCGCCCCACGTCCGGAAAGAGCCCCCCGTCGCGACTGCGAACTGGGCAGTTTTTATAGAGTTTTATAAGAAAGCCTCATCTTCTTATCATGATTCCCAGAAATAGAGTCCAAGATAAATCAAGTTCTCTAGATCAAACTCGAGATAATACTAAGGACAAGAGATAGGAACAAACGGGGATCAATTCGGAGGAGGATTCTAGAAGATATGGCTCTTGGAAGGTAGCCCCGGAGCCTTATCTGCAGAGTTTTAGCTGAACTAGGATACTTAAATCCTGATCTTGCGACCCAGATCTTGATAGATATAGCCATTGAAATTCGGAGTTCTTTGGACTGAATTCAAGATAATACCAAGGAGAAACCATAGGAACAAACGGCACTCAATTCGGAGTAGAATTCAAGAAGTTATGGACTCTGCAAGGGGGCCACGGCACATAGAAATGGAGCAGAGTCCAGCACAAATTGGACTCTCAGGTGCGTGTAACAGTCTATCGTAAGACCGTCAGAGTGATGTAATGGACTAGGGTAGGTCCGTCACACTCTGGGGGTCGAACGGGAAGATTTCAGACAAGTTTCGATGTAACGCACCCATACTAGACCGTCACATGGACTCTGACGGTCTAGGGTAGGACCGCCACGCTCTATGGGTCGAACAAGGTGTTTTCAGGCAAGTTTCGGTGTGACGGTCTATCGTAGGACCCTTACAGTGCTCTGGCGGTCTTCACTGGGCCGTCACATTGATGCTCTAACGCACCTCCAGTAGACCTTCACACCGATGAAGGTAGATTCTGGGCAGACTGCGCGTGACTTTGGAAATTGAAGTGTATCTCTCAAACGGTGTAGAACTAGCGAAAGTGGTAGAAGAAGAAATTGTAGATAACTGAGAGAGGAACAACTTTCATGAAGAACGAAATTTGAGAAAATGATTGGAAGAGGGAGAAAATGGGGCTGGAAGAGAGATGAAAATTCTGGGATGTAGGTGAATAGCACAGCACACCGGAAAAATGGGAATAGCTCACAATCGGGGCAGAACTGGACAACAGTGTAGAAGATAAAGTTGTATATCTTGAAAGATGAACAACTTTGGTGAAGACAATGTTTTGAATAGAGGATAGAAAGAGGGTGAAAAAGAACCACTTTCAGGACTGCATAGTGAGAGAGAGATCCGATTGCTTGATGGAAGCCGGCCTAAATGGGCCGTAAGTCGACTTAGAAGCCAGAATTTGATAAGATAAGCTCAAGGGCTCTAGGAAATCATGATCTCCAAGACTCAAAGGATAGGGAATGGTAAAAATGGGCTCAAAAGTCTATCCAAGGAAGCTCCAAAATAATGGCTAATTCGGGGCATCAAAAATGATGAATAAGAGAGACGACACAACTTGTGGGCTAAAACGGGTGTCAACAATTAACCTTAGAGATCTCCTTATGAGGAACCTCTGTAGCTTTCACTGACAAAACATCCTTCGATTGCTGCTTCTCCACTGCCTTCCTTTTTCCCTTGCTCTCGACGGTCGAAAACGACATGACGGATACGATGGAAAGTGGAAGACAAGAAGTAGTAGGACTGGTAGGAGACGTGTAGAGAAGAAAATGGAGAACAAAAGTGGTGTTGACAAGATTGCGATTGGGTCGAGGTAGCACAAACGACTAAAACGCGTTGATATGGAGTGATACCTCGTCCTGGATGATATAGGTTAAAAAGTGAGAGAGACTTTGAAAGGGTAGAGTTAATATATGAATTTCTATCGACTTTACCAATTTCAAAAGTTAGTTCCCAGAATACCCTTCACTTTCAATTAAAATGCCTTTCTTTACACCTATATGGTTTTCTGCATATGGGATTATATCTTATAGCATTAATCTTCAGCAAATAATCCTTTGAAGCAAAATCAATGGAGGTGAAATAATCTAATCAAAGTACTATGCTCAACCAGAAAAACCATTAGTCTGACTAATCATTTTCATTATCCAAAACTGATTTAGATCCGTTTTATGTTGAGCTTAAAACCGTTTTAGTTTTTCTGAAAAAGAACCGAGAGTCAACCATATTTTCATTGCACTTTTATTTACTTAATTGAGCATTCCAGTCTAACTACACCTTTTACACAAGAAAACATGTTGATCAAACACCAGAATCCCTGGTTACTCAGTGCAGTCTACTTTTTATCCTTCAATTTTGAACAGAGATAACATCAATTATCATGACATGACCTCTGAATATCTTTGATATATATTGTCAGATTCTCAAAAGATATGCCATTGCTCTGCCTTTTTATTCTCATTTTGAATTTTCTTATGGCATATTCCCTAGTCTTTTAATAGATTTTTCTTTAAACAAGACTTAAGAACAATATAAACACAAGATCTGCTACCAGATAGACTTATTACTAATGACTTTTAGATTTCTAGAGATTCTTCTGAACAGTTCCAGTTTTTAGAATGTTTTAAGACCATTGAAGGTACAATCAAGGATAATTTTTGAATATTTAACATAGGATTTAATCTTCATAAATAGAAAATCATGTTTCTGTAAAGTCCAGCAAATTCATTTTGGTTTTAGATATTCTTAGTAACCAAGAATTTATGGTTAGCAAAATTGATAGATTTCAGATCTTTACTCCCCCTGAGTTAAAGATTCCAATGACATATTTGTCATAGAACTCAGATAAGAAGATGGGAATGAATAAAGCAACAATGTAAGAATAACTAAGGTAATGGGATAGAAGACCACATGGAGACAAGGGTAACACTTGGAGTAGATTCGTAGCCAACCAAGGACTTAGCCTTATTATCTTCTCATCTAGCCTCAGCCTTTTATGTATACCCCAGCAACATCCAATATTCAGCTTGTTCTGAATGTAGTAAGGTCAGTGTTTCCGAAAGCATAGACTTACTATCTTAATCATGACTTGTACTAAACCCAACACAAATCTCAATAAATGGCTATGCAACAATATGATAGCCTATTCAGACAAGATGTTCAGATTATTATCAAAACAGTATTTCAGCAATTCGACCAGCAACACTAGCACAGCACATATTCTGACATTTAGTGACAACCAATATTACCGAGTAACTTTAGTTCAGCTCCCCCTCACTGCGTGCAGTGGTTTCAATCAAACATCAATTCTTTTCTTTTTGTACATAGTTGTGCAACTATGAAATGCACATTACAATTTTAACACTACATGCAAATTTTAGACCTTTGGTACTAGGCAGAGGACTTGATCTTTTACAGACCACCTCACGCATGGCAAGAACTTTCAGACAGATAACATCTTCCCTTTAGTATATTACCATTTATATACCATAGAGGTCATGCAAGAATATGCATCTACTGTGAACATGAATGATTAACATAAATGAATTCTATCATGAAAATTCTCATGTAAGTCATGCATGTGGCAGATTATTAAAGATATGACATTCAAGACAAGATAGCATCATATATCAACAGTGAATTTAATCTGACCAATCATGCAAGGAACTTATGACACTAATTAACTATACAATCATGCAATTTATCATGATGGCTTGCATGCAACACAAATTAGAATGATTATCAACTAGTCCGCAGGTGCAGCAAACACAAAGAGAAAGAAGAATCATATAAACAATAAGAACAATGAGAAGGGGTTTAACTAACCTTCATGTGCCTTGATTTTTATTTATTTATTTAACCCCTTTATTTTCTGCCACCAAGGCACACCTGCAAACCAAAAATCAATTCGCATGTCTAGGAACCCGAGAACTCTTGGGTCCTGTCAGCTGAGTTACACCTCTAGCAGGTGTACTCCATGAGTTCCAAGCAACCAAATCATCATATTTCATAGCAAAATAGTTGTTCATGACATGCCCTTCATTCCCACAGTAATGACATGAGTCAAATACATTCAAGTTCTTCCTTGATACATAAGTATAGTGTTTTTGTGGGATGGCACTAGCTCTGCCATTTCTTTGATGGAAGATAGAGTTTCTTCTCATATGCCAGCAATTCTGGATTGTGTGACCAATTCTCTTGCAGTTTAAACAATAAGGCCTTTTGTTTGAAAACAGATTTAGCCCTTTTTTATCAGAAAGACTTCTTTGAGTTTTTGATTCAACATTCTTAAGAAACCAACAGTTATGCATTGTATGTCCAAATCTATTACAGTGAAAGTATTGAATTTTCTTTTTTTGCTCAACATGATTATTGACATTTTTGAATTTATTTCGTTTCTTAGATGCATTCATGTCATCTAATTTCATAACATGAATATCATTCATCAAATGTCCGTTCATACCACAGTAATGACATGAATTTTTCTTTGTGTGTGCATGTGAATGAATTGGGAAATTTTTAACACCATGCATTGATGAATCAGATTTTTCAGAGATAGCAGAATTCACAGCATTAGCAGGGACAACTCTAACTTTATTCAAATTAACATTCTTTTTCTAATTTTCAGTCTTTTTCAACTTTTAAGATGAATTTTGAGGTTTCTGAGCTATGAACTGAAAGACAGATGGGAGAGGTGTTTTTGTGTTTTTAGAACTATTCACAAGAGAAGTATGTAACTTGTTTTCGAACTTCTTTTTATTAACTGGATTGTAACCCAGTCTTTCTTTCTGGAAAATGATTTTTGTTCCAAGATTTTTATCCAAATTATTCTTAACTTGAACAAATTTGGACAGTGAGCTTTTAAGATCTTGGATTTCAGAATTCAGAGATATAATGTTAACCTCATAACAAGCATTGTCAGATTCTCATACAATTAATTGTTGATGTAAAACATCATTCAGACTTTTGAGTGTGTTAATTTCTTGTTTCAATTTCTGTTCACTGTCAGACTTATTTTCACTCATGATACATTTTCCTTTTTCAATAGCTAACCATTTTTCTGACATGACCGTGTTCAAGACCATGAGCTTTTTATTCTATTATTTGATATTTTCATTTTTCTTTACCAATTTCTCAATTTCTTCATCATGTTTTTCACTGCTGGATATTTAGTCCAGTCTTTCAATCAGTTTCTCCACTCGTTGTTCAATCTCCAAAGTATTATTAATCAGATCTTTGTTTTCTTCCCTCAAGGAAGTAATTAAGTCGTTATGCCATTGGACATCAAAATGGAGAGATTCATTTATTTCTTTTAGAAACAAACACTTATTACAAGCAGTCATATCAGAATATGCATTTTCAGGTTTGATTTCTTCAATTTGTTTCGTAAGAGAATTATTCTCAGATCGTAAATTATCCACTTCTGCTTTGATAGTGTCCAGATCTTTTACATGTTTTTTTAGTTTGTCATTTTTAGATTTCAAAGTTTTTAATTCAGATTTCTCATTATTAAACTCCTGTAATGTCATTTTAAGTTTGTCTAATTCAACTTTCAGGTCTTCATCTTCTTTAATTCATTCTTCATTCTGAACTAGTTCATTGATTAACACATGATCATCACTTAAGGCCTGTAGCTTGCCTTCTAGTTCAGAAATCTTATCTGTGAGTTTCTGATTTTCATTTTTCAACGAAGAAATTTTTTCCTTGCTCTTATGAACATCAGACAGACATACATCATATGATTGTTTTATTTTCAAACAATTTTCATAGTAAATAATTAATTTGTTCTGATCAACTTTCTTTTTCAACTTTTTATTTTTATTTTTATTTTCTTATATCTATCAGACAGCTCCTCATACATGCTTACTAATTCATCAAAAGAAAGTTCTTCTGATTCAGAGCTTACCTGAGTTGACGTCTACTCCTGTTGATCACTTCTTTTAGCCATGAGGCATTCTTCTTCCTTTTTCTCATGAATAGCAATCATCTCATCCAGGATTTCCATTCCTGATGTGCACCTAAAAGCAAATGGAAATAAGTCAGTATTAACTGCAGCTTTCAGAATATTAAGAACTATGAGATTATCACGGTTCTTTAGTCTATCCTCATTAGACCACTTGGTCTGATAATGAGGCAATTCATGTGGGCCTTTAGATACAAGACTACATAAACTAGAATCAATGGAGTTCATGTAAGTGCATAGGCCTCCTAGTCAACTGCTAAAGTTATAACCATCAAAAACCAAGAGAGGAGCCATTGAAAACACTTATCAAGCAGTTTTAAAGCAATAAGCAATCCATGAGCAATGCACCAAAATAAGATAGCATGATCCTCTGCAGATCGTTGGATCTGGGCAATCAGAGACCCGCTCTGATACCAATTGTTGAATCTATGAGATGGTGCAAACCAAGATTCTGAGGGGGGGTGAATGAATCCCCTTCTAAAATTGTAGAATTAATTTTTTCTCGAAAATATTTATGTAGAATAAATCTTGATGACTCAGTTAAACTATATTCTATTGAAGATCACACATGAACAATTATAGAACTCAAACGTATGCTAAACATATGCACTTGAAACGCGCCTAAGGACACATCTACCATGAATCAATGATGGACTGAAAACGCATCAATCACATAAGACACAGAGATTTTTAGGTGGATCGATTTTCACCTACATCCACCCCACACTCAGACCTGAGTGTGGATTCCACTGACACACAGCTTGAAAACTGCTGATCCACAGCTTTGGGGAGTAGATCCCTACATACCGCTGATCCACAGCTTTGAGGAGTAAATCCCAGACCGCTGATCCACAGCTTTGGGGAATAAATCCCAGACCGCTGAGCCTCACAGCTTGCTCTGCTGAGCCTTACAGCTTGGCTATCCACTGAGCATTACAGCTTAGCTATCCGCTGCCAAACAGCTTGACTGACCGCTAAGCATTACAGCTTAGCTAACCGCTGCCACCAAGCTTGAAGTGTAATGATAAAAGAAAATAACAAAGGAATGAAAAAACAAGAACATAATAGACAAACAATTCAATGTAGCTCCAATGAGTAGAACTATCCCAGATCTGATCTGGAGATAGTTACAATAGCATGATCTCTTCTTTCTCTCTTGACTACTCTCCTTCCTTCTGCTTCTTCACCTCTCAGGATCTGACTCTTCTACTCTCAGCCTTTTATATTCTCTTCTCTCTGATCTTTTCGCAGTGGCTCTCTTTCTAAAAATCTTTTTGGATCACTTCAAATGCTCTCGCTTAACCTCACTCAAAACTTCGTGATAACCTCTCTCAAACGATGGAGGTCTTCTATTTATAGAGCTTCTAAAAATCTGTGGTCCCCTCGTAGTTGTCAGTTTGGCACGTGGAGAGAACACTCCCGCCGAAATAATCAATCCATAAAGTGCTTTAAGAGGCCACGTGTTAGATGCAGATGGACGATGATCCACATGGCAGAATATTAGAATGGAATCTACTTTGGATCACGTGTCAATCATTAGAGTCTTGGGTCACGTGCTCCACTTAAGTTTCTACTGCTTTCAGAGACGTAGTGATTAACTGTGCAATTCAGACGACAGACATTTAGTCAAACACTTAGAGTGCATACTTAATGCTCAGACTAATGAAAAATATATATGCAAATACTTCAGAGCATGGTCATGATGTACAGACATATGGACGTTGATGCTAAGACCCTAAACATGCTCAGACTCATATGTGTACAGACTTTACCTTGTACACAGACCTTTATTATGCATGTGCTTAGACCTCGAAGAATGCATATGCACAGACCTTGAGTTTGAACGTGCATAGACCTTAGTTATGCAAGATACCAATGTGCACCGACTTCAGTCATGCACAATGCAATCATGCACCGACCTCAGTCATGTAGGATGCCAATGTGCACCGACCTTAGTCCTGCATACTGCAAATGTGCACCGACCTCAGTCGTGTAGGATGCCACCGACCTTAGTCATCCATACTGCAAACGTGCATCGACCTTAGTCATGTAGGATGCCAATGTGCACCGACCTTAGTCATGCATACTGCAAACGTGCACCGACCTCAGTCATGCAGGATGCCAATGTGCACCGACCTTAGTCATGCACACTTCAAACATGCACTGACCTTAGTCATGCATGATGCAGAAAATGCTCTGACCTTATGATGGCTAAGGAAGGATGTGCATCGACCTTAGAATGACTAAGGTGAAAGTGCACCAACCTGTGTGTTGTCTGACAAAATGTGCATCGACCTACATATGCAAACCAGCAAAATGTGCACCGACCTGGTGGATAACAAAAATGTGAACATGCACTGACCTATGTGACTAAGACATTAATGTGCACTAACCTATGTGACTGAGACATTAATATGCACTGACCTATATGCATACGACATGAATATGCATAGATTTGATGAGGAGGAGATGTGAATGTGCATCAACTACTGGTTCGACAATTAGACAACAAATCAGGTTTGATCAATATAAAAGAGCCCATGCATTTCAGTCCCAATATGATTCATAGGCTGTCATTATCAAAACCAGGGTTCCAACAGGGTTGTCACTCGTGATTTTCTTCTGGGGATTCAGTGGAAGGGAGGTTGGACCTCTAGTTCTAGCTCTGTGGGTAGCAGAGCTAGGTGTCTGGTTTTGTGGGTTGCAGAACCAGGTTGAGGGATTTGTCTCCCTCTGAACACAAGCTGTTAGGCAGCGTATGTTTGCAGACTGAGTATGCTTGTTTTGCTTAAAGCAAGGAAGCCTCACTCCGAACGAGTGAGGGGTGGACGTAGATTACGGGTAGCAATCGAACCACCTAAAAAATCTTGTGTGATTTCATGTGGTTTGCTTCATTGTTTCACAGATTGTGTGTGGCACGTCAACTGTTTGATTGCAGATCAATTTAAGCTTCATTGCTCGATCGATTTATGTTGGAATGACTCAAATAGTGCCAGTTGAGTGCTGACTATAGTTGAGTTTTAGTTTATATCGATTGAATTTTATTATAAGACAAGGTTTGAGTGATCTATTCAATCCCCCCTTTCTAGACCACATTCTCTTTGTTTATCAAGTCGTATCAGAGCAGGTTACCCAACATGTGGTCCAACGGCCAGGGTAGACCTGGATCTAGCACCCCTCGCAGCTTCATTAATGAGGGACATTCTATTAACCACCCTCCTTTCTTTGATGGTAATAATTACATTTATTGGAAAAACAGGATGGAAGTGTTCCTGAGAGCGCAGAGCCACGAACTTTGGAGAGTGATCACCACAGGACCATTCCAGCTCCCACAAGATGAAAATGTGTGGACAAGGGAACAGATCAGGCTCTCAACAGTTAACTAGACGGCTCTAAATATAATGCAATGCGCAGTCCATCTAGAAGAGTACGCTAGGATCTCAGCCTACAAAATAGCAAAGAAAATGTGGGATGAACTAGAGCTCATCTACGAAGGTACATCCCAGGTCAAGGCCACCAAGGTAAATATGCTCACCTCTGAATATGAATTATTCAAAATGAAATCCAAGGAGACAATTACAGAGATGTATGTTAGGCTGTCGCTGATCACTAACACTCTTAAGGGCCTTGGGAAATAGGTCCCAAAAGGGGATCTTGTCAGGAAAATACTTAGGTCATTAACCTCCGCGTGGCACACTAAGGCCACTGTGATAGAGGGGTCTAGAGATCTATCAACAATGATAGTCACTGAGCTAATAGGATCCCTACTGACTTATGAAATGAACTTCAAAAGAAATGTTGAAGAAAACAACAAGAAGGGCAAGAACATTGCTCTTAAGGTGTCTCGGAGTAGCAGTAGTGAGAGTAGTGAGGAATATGACAATTTCTCAGACCTTGATCAAGAGCAACAGGCTATGCTGACTCGTCAACTCCAGAAGTTTCTGAGGACTAAAGGGAAAACGTTTAGAAAAAGAAGATCACAGTCCTCTGGAAAGCATTTCAATTCTAATTCTGACAAAAACAAAAATGCTAACAACTTTACTTGTTTTCACTGCAAGAAGCCCGGACATATGAAAGGGGATTGTCCCGACCTCCAGAAGAAAAGCTCCAAGGTGCAAAAGAAGAAGCCTCAAGCTATGATCTGCACATGGAGTGACGAGGAAGAGGATATTGAAGAGGATTCACCAGAAGAGGAGCATGGACTTCTTCTCATGGCTGACACAGACAATGAGTTAAACATTCTTTTTGAGAATTATACAATAGATGATTGGGAGGATGCATACGCTGATTTATTAGATAGATTTAACCATCAAACTAAAGACTATAAAATGTTGAAAAAGAAACTGAATAATGTTGTTGAAGAACTAGGCTCACTAAGAATTGAAAATAAAAATCTCCAAGTTTAATGTGAAGAAGCCAATAAGAATCTGGATGAGTTTAAGGTGAAACTTCAGGAGATCCAGAAAGAAAATACACTTGTTTCTCAGAAATATGCGGCTGTAAAAACTGCCAACACTAAGATACAGAAACATAGTGAAAAACTTCAGAAAGATATTGAAGATAAACAAGACACATTGGTGAAATTTGTGCAAGGTAAATACAACCTAGATGCCATGCTAGGTATAAGGGTTAACTTCAATAGGGAAGGATTAGGATATGATCCCACCAATAAAAGGCCCTTTGAATTCAAAACTATAACTTTCTGCTCAGAAAAAGGGAAAGAGAAGCTGGACACACCATCCAGCTCAATTAGCAATGAAAGAGCTCAATCAACCATCAAAAGCCATCACACAAAACTCAAGAGTCAAGGTAAAATAGTCCACAAGCCCGCATCACATCGGAGCAACCAGACTGCTGCTTCGTGGCATACAAATATCAATAAGAAAAATCTTAAATCTCTAAATGGAATGCGTCGAGGTAATAACTCTTGTGCATCGACGCAGTGGACTCGGAATAGATGGCCCAACCAAAACAAAAACAGGAATCAATATACACCACATTGGGCTCTTTTCAATTCTTCTCAGAAGAAGTTTGGAAGGCATCCACAGAACAGTTACAGAAATGATTGGAATAAAACATTTAACCATGGAAAGCAAACAAAACAATTTTCAATATCTACTGCACCTAGATTTGCTTATGCTGAAAATAAAAACCCTCCTGTCAAAAAGGGTACCAAATAGATCTGGATTTCTAAAATTTTATTGAAAGGATTGAGTGACACATTTGGACCCAACTTCTTAGGGGTCCCAAGGCATTTTACTTAATTTGTTTACAGGTGAGCCTAGCAGCCTAGTACAACAGGTGGTACCTCGATAGCGGCTACTCCGGGCATATGTCAGGCGATCGGACCAAATTCAGCAAATTGGAGCTGAAGGTAGGAGGATTTGTCAAATTTGGAGGGAAAAACAAAGGTAGAATAATCGGTTCAGAAACTATTGGTAAGTTTCTTTTCAATACTATTGAAAAGGTTCTTTGGTAGAAGGTCTTGAGCATAACTTACTTTGCATTAGTCAATTGTGTGACAAAGGTCACTGAGTGTGTTTTGAAAATAATGCATGCAAAATCTTTAAAATAAATTCTGACAAGGTTAAGTTTGTAGGACATAGAGTAAATAATGTCTACATTGTAGACTTACATGAAAACTCAGAAACAAATCTTTATTTATCTGTAGATTTGGATAACAATGCCTTTAATTGGCATAAACGTTTAGGCCATGCTAGCTTCACCACATTGAATAAATTAGTCAAACATGACTTGGTTAGAGGCATGCCTAAGATTAAGTTCAATTCTACTTCCAAAATTTGTGATGCATGTGCTCTGGGTAAACAAACCCGCAAGACATTCAAGCTCAGATCAGAGCCATTGTCATCCAGGCCAATGGAACTTTTACATATGGATCTATTCATTCCAACCAGAACTCAGAGTCTGAATGTAAAAAGATTTGGGTTTGTGATTGTAGATGATTATACTAGGTTCTCATGGATATTTTTCTTAGCAAATAAAAATGATGCATTTCAGAAGTTTAAATAGTTTTTCAATAAAGTTAAACAAGAAGGAAATCACAAAATTTGCACCATCCAATCTGACCATGGAGGAGAGTTTGAAAACTCAATGTTTTCAGAATTCTGTGACATTGAGGGATTAACTCACAGATTTTCTTCTCCCGGGACTCCAGAGCAGAATGGCATAGTGGAAATAAGAAATCGGACCATTGTTGAAATGGCCAGAACCATGCTCATGGAAAGTCAACTACCTAGAAGGTTTTGGGCAGAAGCGGCCAGCACTGCATGCTATACTATCAGCAGAGCCATGGTAAGACCCATCCATAAGAAAACCCCCTATGAGCTTATGAAAGGTAAGAAGCCAAATGTGGCTCACTTTAGGATTTTCGGTTCTAAATGTTTCATTCATAACAACCATAAAACGGATCTTGATAAGTTTGAAGCTAAGAGTAGTCCAGGAATTTTTCTAGGATACTCGGAAACATCCAGGGCATATAGGGTTTTTAATTTCTCAGATCAAACTGTAGAAGAATCTCCTCATGTTATGTTTGATGAAATAAACAATGTTACTAACTGGGATGATAATGACAGGAACTCAAAGCATGATGGATAATTTTTGGAGGACAAGCTGAACGAAGAAACTCAGTCACCTGCTACAATAAATGTTGCAAATCAAGTAGAGCCAGTTGAAACAGGTGAGTCCTTGATCAATATCAGATTTTTGAAAGATCACCCTGCACACAGTATCATAGGAAACCTAGTTGATCCTCCTAGGACAAGGTCTTTTCTCAGAAATGCAAATAATCAAGACCTAGTTGCATTAATGTCACGGATTGAACCCAAAACTGTAGAAGAGGCATTGATTGATGAATCATGGGTTATTGCAATGAATGAGGAACTAGGACAATTTGAAAGAAATAATGTCTGGGAACTAGTTCCGAGACCCGAAAATGTAAATGTTATAAGAACTAAATGGGTTTTCAAAAATAAAATGAATGAAGAAGGAATAATTTCAAGAAATAAAGCCAGATTAGTATCCAAGGGTTACTGTCAGGAGTTTGGGGTTGATTTTGATGAATCCTATGCACCCGTTGCTAGGATGGAAGCAATAAGAATTTTATTGGCTTTTGCATGTTCTAAAAATATAAAACTTCATCAAATGGACGTCAAAAGTGTATTTTTAAATGGTTTTATTAAAAAAGAAGTTTTTGTAGAACAACCCCCTAGATTTCAATTATCTTCACACCCTAACAAAGTTTTCAGGTTAAATAAAGCCATATACGGTCTAAAGTAGGCTCCTCGAGCCTGGTATTAGAGGCTGACAGAATTTCTGATCAGCAAGGGCTACAACAGAGGTAAGGTGGATCAAACTTTGTTTACCAAAATTTTGGATAAGAACCTCATAGTAGTTCAGGTATATGTAGATGACATAGTCTTTGGCTCAACATGTACTAAACTATATAATGAATTTGCTCAATTAATGTCTAATGAGTTTGGTCGGTGAATTGAAGTACTTTCTTGGTCTGCATGTTCAGCAGTTGGAAGATGGATATTTTATTAGCCAGACCAAGTACACCTTGGAAATCCTCAAGAGGTTTGGCATGGATAAGTTGAAGCACATTTCAACTCCAATGGGTACTAATACATCATTAGATGCAGATGAGTCAGGTAAAGAAATTGATGCAAAAATATATCGAGGTATGATTGGATCCCTACTCTATTTGACTGCCTCAAGACCTGATATACAATTTAGTGTAGGTATGTGTGCTAGGTATCAATCTAGGCCTACTGAACAGCATCTAGCTGTTGTAAAAATAATCTTCAGATACATATCTGCTACACACACTTTAGGATTTTGGTATCATGCATCACACACCTTAGATATGATTGCATATGCAGATGCAGACTATGCTGGGTGCAAACTAGATAGGAAGAGCACTAGTGGGCACTATCAATTTTTAGGTGGGTGTTTAGTTTCTTGGGCTTCCAAGAAATAGCACTCTGTGGCCCTCTCCACTGTAGAAGCTGAGTATGTAGCTGCAGGAAGCTGTGGTATACATGTGATCTGGATCTAACACCAGCTTCAGGACTACCATGTAGATCTGGGCTGTACACCTATATATTGTGACAATACAAGTGCTATTAATCTTGCAAAAAATCTTGTCTTACACTCACGCACCAAGCACATTAAAATATAACATCATTTTATAAGAGATGAGGTGTCAAAAGGAACTTTTGAATTGATCCACGTAAGGACTGCACATTAGATAGCTGATATTTTTACTAAGCCTCTGGACAATGACAAATTCACCACTCTGAGAAGAGATTTGGGTATCTTTAAAACTCTTTGAATTCTGAACTATCCGGTAAAAACAAATTTTTTTTGTTTGTTGCTTTGTTTTGTTGCTTTGGTCAATGCGTCAAAGTAGTCATGCATCTGCATCAATACACTTAGCCGCATAGTGTGTTCATTTGCACGCATTAACGCTTAGTAGGTGTCATACTTTAGTGAAATTACATTCAACATGCATAACCCTTGGTATATAAAATGGTACACTGGGAGAAGGACAGATTATGTCTGCCTGGAAACCCACATCATGCGTAGAGGCTAGACCTCCGCCCAGTACCAAGGGTCAAATTGCACGTAGAACAGTCTAAATGTCAACATGCATGAGTTCTTTTGCATAGTTGCTCATACTGCATTTGATGTGTTTGAGTATTAGTTCATATTGTGAGGGGGAGGTGTTTTCGTCAGTCTTAGTATAGGAGGATGTTTGCATGAAATAAGGTGATATTTTTTTGAGTCCTTCTGTCAGTCCAGTTGTCAGGGGGAGTTTCTCTAGTCTGTTAAGTTTGTGAATCTAGGAGACTGATTCAGAGGATATTAAGGGATCTTGTTGTTGCATAAACTTCACTGAGAAACTCATACAGTCTAATCACAAAAGATAGAAACTCTCAACTTTCTTAAAATTTTCAAGTTTGATTGACTGACAATTAGCTAAGAAGCTTTTACCTAATAATCCTGCAAAGACATAGATGACGGTTCTGAAGATATTTTCCTACATTCTCTGTGAGCTTGGATCAAAGCTAAAAACTTTATGACAAGAAATCTGCTAAAAGCTTGAAATTTAAACGTCTAGAAGCATCTTTTTTAAGATCCAGTACATGTAGCATTGCATTCAAACATCACATACCTATGTCACTAGGGTATAAAATTTCAGAGCAATGATTTGGTCACCGAGAAACTAGGAGCTTCATCAATGAAATGAGGAACAACCTATGTCATGAAGTGCCAAATTAAAAAAAATGTGAAAAATGAAAAATCATGGCAGAGCAATGGCGTTTAAGTGTTGAGTAACTAGAGATTCTGGCCTCTGATCAAGGTGTCTCCTCATAGAAAAAGATACTTCAAATACTAACTCTGTTATCTATAGAGAGATAATACGGTTATCACACTGAGTAAAATAGGGATTCCGACCTCTGATCAAGATGTCTCCTCACGTGAAAAGGTGTGCTTTACCAAAATTTCCCTTTGAGAATTATGCTCTCAGAAAAGACATATCTGTCGCACCCCTCAGTTTCTGTTATACAACATGTTGACTGTTTGTCCTCAATGATGTTGGAACAATTTTTTTCAGAAGACCAATCTCTACAAGTTTAATTAGTACAGCTTTTGGATAGACCCCTCTTGGCATAACTGTTAATCTTTGGTCTTCCTCATTATTTTTGTACGAAAGTAATCTTCCCTCTTATTCTTTGTCTCTCCTGATTGTTAGCCCTGAGAAATTCTTGCTTAATCCAGTTACCTTACTTGAATCTTTAAGAGATGCATATGAGATCTTTTCTACATCATGAATTCACTGTATTTGTTCTCAACAGCTTAGCAGTACCCTATTTCTCTTCACTCTTTTTGATGATGTCAAAGGGGGAGAAAGTTTGGTATGGATTCATTGAGTCTTTAAGTTTGGGTAAGTTTGGGTATGAGTCATTTGTATGAGTCATTTCACACCCTATGTTTTTGATGTATTAGGCATGAGTCTGTGTCAAAAAGGGAAGTGTGCCTCAAAAGGGAGTGGAGCTTGTTCTACACCTTTGAATTAACTATGATCATCACCTTTACATATCATTGTTGTTGTTTTTTTAAATAAATCAATTCTCCAATAACTCATAACGATTGCCATCATCAAAAAGGGAGAGATTGTTATGTCCCTATTATTTTGATGATGTCAAACTCTTCTGCATGAGAATTGAATTATTTGTTTTGAAGCTATTGCACCATTCATTGAATTAGGTTGCTGCACTTCATGCCTTATAAAGTTCTTTCAACTCGATGCATATACTGATTGCTTACTCATAAGGTCAACGCATACATGCTTTCAATCTGAAAAGGTCGATGCATACATACATGCAGTCAGTTTACAAGGTTAACGCACATGGCGCTGATATGCACATAAGGTCGATGCATATGTGTTGAAAGTGATCTGGCTTACATCACTCAGGTCAGTGCAGATGAAGACCTCATACGCTGTAAGGTCGATGCACACTGTTGCTATTCCACTGGAAGGTCGATGCACATCAGGCCAACGTAAAACAAAGGTCGATGCACATCGAGTAGCCACAGTGACTAAGGTCGATGCATATCTTGCCAAAGCAGAACAAAGTTTGATGTACATCTAGAGAGCACAGTAAACAAGGTCGATACACATGAACCGTAACAGCTCTCAAGGTCGATGCACATGAACCCTAACAGCTCCTAAGGTCGATGCAGCTGAACAACTCATGTCTCCAAGGTCGGTGCACATATACATTTGCTTCAAGGTCGATGCACACTTACATAAAAGGTCGATGAACGCTTTCATTATCAAGTCAGGATGGCAAACAAAGGTCGATGCACCTCAGTCAATTCAGGAGACATGTCGGTGCAGCTGAACAAATTATGAACCAATTATAGCCAGAAAAGTCGAAGCATTCAGGCAGTAAAGAAATGTTCAAGGGTACGTGACCACTTGAACATGTGAAAGCGGTATCGGAGGAATTTCACCAAACACCTCAGATGCAAAACCTACGAGCATCTCACGTGTGGATTCTTTTGGCTCGAAAAGGCATGTCCACGTGGCAGAACACCAGAGAACTCAATGATTGGGGAATATCCAAAACCCACGTGGAGAAATCATATTGGCTGACTCTTTATCACTCATTCGATGCTCCATTCTATAAATTGACGGCATCTGGATCGAAAGAAGAAGTATGAAGCTGAAGGCTGCCAGAGCTATAACCACCGGGTGAAGAGAGCCATATCTGAAAAGAGAGAGAGCAGTTTCGAAGAGAGTTATCTTGAGCAGTCTGTCAAAGCGCTTCAGAGAAGCTACATTTTTCTTTCACGCTGCATCAATCTTCTATTATTGTTCTTCATCCTTGTTTTGTTTTTCCTGTTTCTACTTAATTTTCCGATCTATGTTTTGGGGTCGGGTTCCTCCTGTGAATTCAAAAGAAGGGAGAGTGTTCTCCGGTTCCCCTCTAGGTGTTAGAGGAAGGGAGACTAAGTCTCCAGGGTGTGAGTGGCGGGGTGTCACTCATGATTTCCCTCTTAGGATTCAGAGGAAGGGAGGTTGGACCTCCGGTTCTAGCTCTGTGGGTAGCAGAGCTAGGTGTCTGGTTTTGTGGGTTGTAGAACTAGGTTGAGGGATTTGTCTCCCTCTGAACACAAGCTGTTAGGCAGCGTATGTTTACAGACTGAGTCTTCTTGTTTTGCTTGAAGTAAGGAAGCCTCACTCCAAAGGAGTGAGGGGTGGACATAGATTGCGGGTAGCAATTGAACCACCTAAAAAATCCTGTGTCATTCCGTGTGGTTTGCTTCATTGTTCACAGATTGCATGTGGCATGTCAACTGTTTGATTACATATCAATTTAAGCTTCATTGCTCGATTGATTTATGTTGGAATGACTTAGATAGGGCCAGTTGAGTGCTGACTATAGTTGAGTTTTAGTTTATATCGATCGAATTTTATTATAAGACAAGGTTTGAGTGATCTATTCAATCCCCCCCTTTCTAGATCACATTCTCTTTGTTTATCATAGAGGGATTCTCTACCCGCATTGTGCTCACTCATACGGCTGCCAAATGATTGGTGAATTCCATATTCAAGGGACAGTTTGTCATATTTTCAGCATTCTCCAAGGACATTCTACACATTCTATGCAACCTCTCTCAGTTTATCAAGCCGGCCATGTCAATGCCCTGTATTACTCTCCCTCAACTTCATTCTCATCTGTCAAGGTAGTTATGCTTCAAGCCTGACGATCGAGTGGAGTTGCCGAACCTTATGATTCTTGTGCCTAGTGATGAAACTCCATGGTTGCGTGATGCTCATCTTTCTGAGGAGTCAGCTGTTCAAGAATGTTCGCCTATTGTTAGCACCGGATGTCTAGGGGTAATTACCCCGATGAAGCTGCATGTTCATGATCGGGCCAGGTCGCCTGTTAGATGGGCCCGTTATTTGAGAAGACACTGCAGATCAAGAAACCCGAAGGACCGAGTCCATGCCAGGCGAGTTCATTTCAAGGAAATTTCTACCAAGAAGAGGCTACGCAAGTTCAAGGGCTATCGATTGCACACTTAGGGGTCCACTTCCTCTTCCCTATCTTTTCATTCATCTTTTCTTCTACTCAGCTCCCACCCTTGGATAGTGTACCTTCCTTATTCCAATCTCACGTCCATGGTTTTCTCCTCTCTTCTCGGATCCGCGAATCCCCACTCTTCTCATATGGGTTCTCCGGATTCTCCTTATTCTTACTGTTTTAGGCCTCGGCCCATGTCATCCCTTCGTCCCGATCTAGGGATTTCTTCTTCTGATCCTTCTGCTCCAGTATCTCTGGGTGTCTCCTTTTTTCCTTCCCCGACCATGTCGGGTGATTATCCTTCTCTTTCCCCGACCCTATCGGGTGATCCTAACTCTTCTTCCCTGACCCTATCGGGTTATTCTAATTCTCCTTCTCCAACCCTATTGGATGATTCTCGTTCCTTTTCTCTGACCACGTCGGATGATTCTTCTTCTCTTCTTTCTACTCACTCCTCTTCACCATTTCGGGGTCGTCACCCTTTTTCTTGCTATTTTTGAGGCTTTAGTCCACCTTGATCTTAGTTAATTTCTATTTCTTCTGCATCTGGTTCCTTGTTATCAGGGTCTATGTGCCCTAACGAGGGAGTTCTAGCTCTCGTCTCTCTTCATTTTTATCCTTCTGTATCCAGTTTGGCGTCCGTCGCTCCTCCGTGTTAAGGAATCTCTCAAGCTTTGTTCTCCTCTCCGTTTTGTCCTGTCAAGCAAGGAATATGAAGCTTACATTTATAAAGATCGCTTCAGGATGCGGGTTTTTACACCATGGATTGCAAGGTATCTTTATTTTATGCAAGAATATGATATCATTTTCAATATGTATTTCTGCGCATGCTTATAATTCTGGTTCCTTAACATAGTTGAGTGGCTTAATTTAGTCAAAAATCAGTTCGCTTCTGCAGCATTCTTAGGCTGGTAATAGCTCCGCGTTGGGAGTCCAGTTTCTTTCCCCGATCGTCGAGCATGTTATTTTGAGCATGGGCTTTTCACACACTTTACGGCAAGCTATAGCTAATTCCTCTAAGCAACACCGTTACTGCTTTGGCCATACTTTGGGTATGCACAAAGGCCTTTTCTTTTCTCTGCTAGGCCGAGTGCAAGGGCAAGAGATTGATGGATGAGATGACCAACCTAGGTGCTCCCTAATACGGGAGAGGTCTCAAATAGGGGCAGTCTTGACCCTCAAAAATGAGCTTTCATGTAATATCTAGCCAGTAAGGGCTCTCAAAAATAAATGAATTATGCAAAATTATGAAATCAAAGGCATGGCAAGAGTGGCAGTACAATTCCCCGCAGGACGTCATGAGCCCGGTCACATGCGTGCCTGATAAATATGGGTCACAAAATCAAAGACACGAAGCCCCGGCGCTACAGACTATCTCTTTGAGGGGTAATGCCCTAGAAGGAAGTCGAATCTTGATGTTTCCCATCCTACATAAAGCTTATCTCCATTTTTTTCTTGCTTCTCCCTCTTAGGCTGGGTTGTATCCCGGGTATGGCCATAGTAGGGGCACCGTTCTTTAGAGACGGTTGGTTGTGACGAGCCACCCACATATGCACGCCCTGCTCAAGGGAAGTCTTTAATGAAAGGGGGAGGACTGACGACCTCTGACCTGTAGTTTGAGCCCGTCTGTTGGGTGCTGTAGATAGCTTTGTCAAATTTTAAAATCCAAAAAAATCAAATATTACCAAAAAATTCAAAAAAATCAAATATTGTCAAAAACCAAAAAAATCAGATATTTTCATAATCCAAAAAAATCAAAAAAATGTCAAAAAGCCAAAAATATTTATTATTTTCACGTATCTTTACTTTGAGGATGGATATGTAATATGTTTTCTCAGTGTGCAGGTTACAGGTATTCAAGTCCTTTGATCTATCTTTCGCCCTGTCTCCTATTCACGTCTTTCGGATCTGTTCTCTCTTCTTCAATCTTATCTCTCGATCTATTCTAAAGCTTATGGCCTTCTCAATTTTTGCTTGCCTCGCTTCATCATATCTTTATGAGAGGGCTTTGCCTCACGATTATGAACCTGGCGGTTCCGCTTCATTTGATCTTGGGCGTTGATCGAAGAGCGTATTTGTCATGTCTTTTGTCCCGCCGTGTCCTTGTCACACGTGTCTATGTCCCTCCGCGCCCACTATGTTTTCGTCCCACTGTGTCACCATGTCATGTGTTGTTGTTGTCATCCCACACATGTGTTGTCCGTGTATTTTGCCCCCCGCGGTTTATTTTCTCACGTGCCTTTGTCCCACCATGGTCTTGTCCCACTGCGTGTGCTATCTTGCCCCTATGTTTTCAAATCCCACGCATGCTTGTCATTTATTCTTGTTGTGTTTGTCATGATTGTTATGTTTCGTTCATCTTCATTTGTGATGTTATGTTTAGTTCATTTTCACTATGTTTGTTCGTCTTCGTTGGCATGTGCTTGTCTTATTATGTTTTCATCTTTGTTCGCTTGTTGTTGATTATTGTGGTTATCGATTGTCTTATCTAGAAATTCATAAAAATCTGATAAATTCAATAATCCAAAAATGCCATCTCGCTTGGCAGGTAAGTCAGGTATGGCTCTCTATCCCTTCTCATTGTTGTATTACTATATGGTATCTACATTATTATAGCCTCTCAAGGACCGGCTGGTTCTCCGTGTGTTCTGGGATCTGATGTTCCCCTTTAACAAAAATGATGATGATCTAGGAGTATACGGTTAATCGTTGGATAGGCCACTCGTTTGAGTTAGGTGGGGGATGATTGACTCTGTCTCGTACGCCATGGTTGCAAGAAGACTCTTGACCCCGTCTTGCTCAGTCTAGCTGTAAGGACCCAGAATATTTATATTATTTCAGGAATTATTTAATGATTTTTTAGAATTTATTAGAAATTCATTAAGGCACAATCATGGTAAACGATTAATCTAGCCTATTTAATTGAAGCCCAAAAGGTTTAAGGACCAAGCCCATTAAGTTTGGCCCATATTTTAGAAGGTTATTTAGCCTATTCACGAATTATAAGGATAAATACTCATTAATTAATTAAATAAGTGGATAAGACAAAATTAGAATTTGAATTCATTTTGAATTTGGCACCTACGATAGGTAACGGTCTATCGTACGACCGCCACAGGGACCTGACGCACCAGGGTTCGACCGTCACACTCTGTCAGTTTCGTGAATTGATGAATGACAAAAAAGATTAGATTTTTGATAATCTATCTCTTAGGGATCGAGATGGGAGGACTAGTAAACGTGTTAAGGACTCTCATAAGTCGATCTAAGGACTCTAGAATTGATCTAATCCTCAAAACCCTAGCTAGAACCTATAAATAGACCCTAGTTTTGACCTGCGCGACCCTTACATTGGCTCACGTGAAACTAAGGTAAGGAGATAGTATTTCGGGTAAGTTCTTTAGAACTTTTTGTTGTTAATACATAGGACTAACATCTCCCAAAATTTCATGCTAGGAGATCGACTACACAAGGAGCTAGAACCTTGCAAAGTTGCTGGTTTCATCACGTCAACCCAGGAAATTGTAGAACGGGGTGCTGAAGATCAGGAGATTAGAACATCTAAACAAGGTATTTAGAGTTCACTTCTTTAGAACTTTTTGTTCCCCTTAGTTTCATCTTCTTACCCTCCAAATTTCACGTTTATAGGTCAGGGGATTACGGAGTTAGAGCCACGTGAAGTTACTGAAAATTCATAGGAAGGGAGGAACTAGGGCGTGTCTTGCAGTCCCGAATTGGAAGTTGAAAGCCCGGGAAAGGGGTAGGCTATCTCATGAATGGCAATAATATCATGATAGGAGTAAAAGCCCTCTGGTTTTGCTTGATTCCATGCACTATAGACCATGAATTTCATGTTTTAGTAGGTCTATGCATACATGCATGTCTTTAGCTTAAAATAAATATAAAAGATATTCTCCTATAAGTTCACTGAAACCTATGCATTTAGATGGCCTATTCTTCGTTTTGTCATGACTAGAGTAGTTATTTATTTTGATTCTTCTTGCATGAGAGGTTTTAAACCGAAGTTCTTTTATTTTTACTATCAACAGTGCTCTAACGGATTATAGTTAGACCGTCACATGACTCTAACGGCCTTACGATAGACCGTCAGACCTTCTGTCACACTTAAGTTCTCTGTAATCTCTGACGGACTAGAATCAGTGCGTCACAGTCTTCTGACGGCTCCACGATAAACCGTCACAGCCATATGACGCGCCTGTCTTAGACTGCCAGAGTGTTGTGTTCTGTCTATTCGGGACAGAATTGAGAACAGTCAAATTAGCTTATAAATAAGCCTAGATATCTAAGTTTTGATCTGTTTCCATGACTTTAAGTTTATTAATTGATGCATGATAGAAATTGCATGTCTAAAGCACCTTGAGTTATTTTAAACATATGTTAATTTCATTTACCAAAACTCTATAGTTTGTATTTAAATTATGAATTTCAATATTGTATTGACGGAGTTTATCATGGTTTCACATCGTTACACATTCTATCTCATCTATAGAGTCAATTTCTCTATGTACATGGCATATACTCCGGTATGTGTCCACTAGTTACACTTTTTGCACTATAGGAACACATTCTTGAACTTGAGGACCTCTCTATTGGATATTCCTTCCAATGGACTAGGAAATCTTGTTTCAAGGCCTCCGTAATTCTCCGTGAGCCTGGGATTCCCACTAGGACGCCGAGTTGGTTGTACCATTAAAGCCCAAATTGTCTAGAAAAGCACTATCAAAGTTTTGAATTTTGTTAATATAACGGCCTATTACTCGACCGGCAGGCCCATCTAATGGTCCAGTATACAACCGTCACATTTACTGAGTCCAATTTATTCTTTCTGGATTCAGCCCGATCTAACGGCCCAATAATAGATAGTCATGTTCATGTAACGACCCATTAATTGACTGTTACAATTCCTGAGTACTTTAACCCGAGGTTTGACCTAAGGGTTGATATTTCAAAGTTCTAGATGGATTATTGATGGTCTAGGACTTGTCATATTGTTCAAGATACTAAATTTTAAATTATGAAAGATAAGGAATGTACTGTTATGTTGTCAAATTGTTTCCATGAGCATAACCTTGTTTTAAGTCATTCTTGATCCCTCGCATTCTTAATTGAAGTGTTCATTCATTAAAACTTATTACACTTGTTATATTACTGGCCATATTTTATTGCTTAAAACGTGGAAGTAGCTTGATTTATACTTGAAGATGCGATCGAGCACTGATTGTGTTCAAGGACTCTATGCTAGTCCCCTCGGCTGATTGTTGGAAACATACTGTAAACCATGGGATATGATGCTACTGGCGTCGCATTGTGCTAGGAGTACTTTCTTTATAAATAAGTGAAAATCCACGTCTCGTGAAGTGAAAATCCACAAGGCACGACGAATATACGTACATGACTTTCTTGCTTGTTACATGATATTCCACAGAAATTCACCAAATACTTGCTCATAAGCAAAGGATGTTTGTGTGATGATTACGTGGTTTGCTAGTACATTCTCGATACATTCTTGTTCATGAAAGGCCATATCATGTTCTTGATACATTCTTGCTAATTCATACTTGTTCATTCTATCTTATACGATCGTCTTGTTACCTTGGTTATTTACATATGATTTATCACATTCGCATGATTTCACTTTATTTTCTTTAGAGCTAAATTGCTAATCACTTTAATAGTGCCTTCATGTTGATGCGAAGATACCTACTGGGCAAGTGTGCTCATTACCTATTTCCAATCTTTTTCAGGAGATGGAAGTGATTCGAATTCGGATTCGAGTTTACAAGTAGCGAGTCCGAGAGCAAATGAAAGTCATATCAAAGTGAGAGTTAAGACTTAGGAAAGTCAATATTGTTTAGATCGAGTCTTGTAATTTTTCTCTTTTTCCTTGAGTCTGATGGATTGAAGAAGGTTGAAAAGTTATTATATTGGAATATTTCGCTTATTAATGAAATAAGTTGTGTAGACACGCCAAAATTGACGCTTTGTTGATTGAATCTCATGTCACTATGTTAACGCCCCAAAGTGAACTTCAATATTTCTATAATATAAAGTTTTTCTATTTTTGTGTGATTTTTGTGATTTATTCTTACATTTTTGGTGATTCACGACTTGAAGAAGGGCGTGTTTTAAATAGCGACCTAATCTGGGGTGTGTTCTTAAGAAAGGACGACCACAGATACGGGCGTCAATTCCTGGTATTTTACAAGTCCCGCTACGATTGAAAATCAATGACTAACGTCCTTCCTCAGGGCGTGTTCTTAATTAACGCCTTTGCTTCAAGCGTCTTTTTGCAATTTTCAAATAAAGAATGTTTTATTACCAAAATTGAATCCAGGAAGTGACGTCTCAATCCTGGTCGTGTTTTGAATTAACGTCCTTGGGCAGGTCGTCAATTGTTGAATTGACGCCCTTCGGTAGGTCGTGTCTCACCTTTTTGTGTCCTTCCTAAACTCGTCTTTCCTGAAGAGTTCCCTGCCTTTCTTGGTCACTTTGCTCGATCTGGGAACTAGAGTCCTTGCCGTTAACAACAACTGCCTATTCTTATCTTCTCGAATCTGTGTCTATCTTTGATCAAAACCTTATAAAAGAGTTCCCCAGTCGATCTCGCGCGAGTTGACAGAGTACACAGCGAGGTAAGGTAAGGTTAGATAGACACACAAAGAAGAAGAAGGGAGGCGAGAGCTGTTATTACGGTGTTAGCAAGGTTGCTGGAGCTGTTGTTATTGTCACCGAAGTTTTTGCGTAGAGAAGAGTCTCTCTTCATCCGTGTGATCTCTTCATCGTCTTTCTCTATTTCCGGCTGCTCCGGTGGTTCTCCCTTTACTGTTTACAGGAACAGCAGGGGTTTCTCTCCTTTGTTTGTGTTTGTCTTCATCGTATCAACGTCCATCGTTTTCTCCTTTTGCATTAGTATTGCATCTCCTCTCCTCTCCCTAATTCTCTAGGGGTTTAAAACCAAACAAAAAAAGGTGCGCATGCTATATTCTTATTTCACCATCATATTGTTTATTTGGATTGATACTACACTCACTCTCGGCTGATCCACTTTTCTTTTATTTGTTTATTCTTTGTTTCAAGGTAATCAACAAGGAAAACCCCCTTCATCGACCGGCCGATAGAAGGTGGAGGAAGGAATTCACATCCATCCCGCATCCTGTTATCACCAGGTATTCGCGATCATCTTTCTTCTTATTGAGGTAACCCCTCTGGCGATCACTCTCCTTATTAGCACCATGTGCTCTTTTACTCTCTTTTCATCATTATTCTTTTCATTATTCTTCATATTCTTATTATCACTCTTAGTTTCCTTTAAGAGTGGATTTTCCATGATCCACAGATTGGCGATCACGGTGGGACTTCCACTATTTTTCTTTTGATTACCATCTCCTTTTGGCACCCACGTGTGCCCTTTCCCCTTTGGCACCCACACGTGCCCTTTCCCTTTGGTACCCGCGGTACCTCTCCTTTGTGCCCCACGGGCACCCTCCACTGTGCACACTGCACACCCCCCGGGATCAGCCAGTTTGTGATTAATCTTTTGAATTAACGCCTTTCACAAAGGTGCATTTCTATTTAACGCCTTCATCCAGGGCATCTTTTTCATCTTTCATCATATCTGCTGCTTCTGCAAATTTGCGCCCTCTCCCCGGGCGTCTTTTATTTGGCAGTGCCTCACACCAAGGCGCGTTTTTCTTTGATCGTGCGCACCACTTATATTTGACGCCCTCTGTCAGAGGCGTCTTTATCATATTTAGCGCCCCACATCAAGGTGCATTTTTTCATTGTCCGAGAGCCCCTCCCAGAATTCACGACAGCCACGCTGTCGTCTCTTTTGTTAGTAGCGACTGCCTCCAGGTCGCCTCTTTCCTGTGTGTTTGCAGAGCCCTACTGTTTCTGTCTATTCATGTTGGATTCATACTTACATTGAGTATTTGATTATATTGCTGTGATTGGCTTATCTTATACTGCATTTTGTGGCATTTGGTTGAGAGACCTCCTCTCTCTACACTAGGATTCCAAACACCTCTCTTGGAATCTGGACAACCCTCCATTGAGCATTCTGTCTCTTTGGACCGGAAATCCCTTTTCCAAGACCTCCGTAAGTCCCCGCACCCGTGGATTCCCTCACGGACGTTGGGCCGGTTGTACCCTTGAAGTACCCGGAGTTTAGAGAACCTATCGTTGGTGAGGAAAAGAGAAAGAACCTAGTTGACCCGGAGATATCACTTGGATTCAAACTAGGTTTCACACTGTAAAGGAGTGAATTATTCTGCAAATAAATCCACCTTAATCTCAAACCTAACACTAAAATCTTACGTCCATCTCAACTTGTTTGCATAACTTGATTGAGTTGAATTGTTTAAACTTGTTTGAGTTGAGGGATTGTTGTGTGATAATTCATTCATAAAGCTTTCTCTCTTTTTAAGCATGCAACTCCGTTCAGGTAAGATTATCAACATGGCAAGCTACGGATATTCCTATGATGATGTGGAGGAGAACATTTTCGGTCAATCATATGAGGTTCCCCAAGATTCTATCTATCATGAAGGGAATTACCCTCCTCCTCATTCTCATTATCCTCAAGTTCATGTGGTTGATACCACTACTCAAGAGGTTGTGCCCTCTTCTCAGGCTTTACCCTCCAACACTCCGGGGAACCCCTCCCCATCCTTCAATGTTACCGATTTGATTAATGCCCTATCTCAATTAGATGACTCCCAGCGGCAGGCAGTTCAGGCCGCTTTGAAAGGGAAGTCCGTTCCTTCTTCATCCTCCAATCCCCCTGCGGCCGAGAGTGGCCATCACCTCACTAATGACCAAGTGGTCTTGTACAAACCCCCCTCTTGTCCACCGACACCTGGTGCGGCCATGCCGGCCCAACAGGCGAGCTACTCAGCGGCTAGGCCCCAATTCTTTCAACCTCCCCAAATTCTAAGGACGCCTATGCCAAACACCTTCATTCCAAATTCGGCCCCGGTCGAGTCAGACACTAACGCTTTGCTCCTTCAGAAATTGGCTAGCATGGAAGAAAAACTCAACAAGGTTACTGCAGCCAAGAATGCCCCAGAAATCTCTCTCCCTACATTGCCAGTTTTTCATTTGCCACCTTCTGAGATGCCGAACTTTCGGCGATACAATGGAACTGGTAATCCTTCTATCCATCTGACGGATTTTATGTATGAAACGTCCTTTTGGCAGGGCAATAAAGCCTCATTGGCTTACTTGTTTAGAAGATCTTTAGAGGGGCCAGCCCTCGAGTGGTTCTATTCCATGGATCCGGCAGATGCTAGTGATTTCGATGTGGTTCAGAAGAAATTCTTGCAGAAGTATAGGGACAGGGTTGGACCCGCCCTTTCAGTTATAGATTTGGTTGCAGAGAAAATGAAGCCCGAGGAGGACTTCATCATATTTGCTGATAGATGGCGGTCAATGGCCGAGAAGTTGAAAGATACCTTATCAGAACCGGAACAGGTTAAGATGATTATATCCAATGCGACCCCTCAGTTCCGGCATATACTGGCTATGAACATATTGACCACCATGGAAGAGCTTTATGAAAGAGCTCGTTATATTCAGACCCAAATGAAAGATTCACCCATCATGGGCATGTTTGAGCCAAAACCAAGGTTGGTTAAAAAGAATACAATAGCGGGCCCACGACTGAGGGCACCGTCATCAATGAGCAGGTTGGTGCGGTCGGCAACCCCACACCTTTTCGCCAATCTAACCCATGACCTCCGCCACCTCCATCACAAGGCACCCTCTTTACTTCACCCCCACAACACCAATTTACTCCTCAACCTTCTTTTGCTCCACCACAAAACCAAGCACCCCGCACTGACCCTCCAGCTCCGCAAGAATACCACCAAGTACCGCCACCCACTAATTATGGACCGCAACAACAACAGCAAAGGAGACCACTTGGCCCCAAAAGGGCCCATTATCCGCCATTGCCAGAAAGTCTCCCGGATATTTTCAATGTCTTAATGGCCGCCAACTTGCTCATGCTACCAAAGGAAAGGGCAGTGTGGCCCGCTAATGTTGACACGTCCCGCTACTGTGTCTTCCACCGCTCTCCTGGCCATAACATTGATCGTTGCTTCCACTTCAAGGACTATATTTATGACTTAAATGATCAGGGCGGTATCAACTGGGATGAGATGAGGCAGTTTATTGCCACTATGAAAGAAAGAAGGCCTCCTCGGCAACAGCAGGCTCAGCAGCCGCAGCAACCAGCTCCACAAGTACAACAGCAAGCTCCAGCACCTCAGCAAGATATGGGGATTGTCCACAATCCACTGCCAGAGCACCCGCCAAATCAGCACGTGAACCCTGTCACA
This sequence comes from Amorphophallus konjac, assembly GCA_022559845.1. Taxonomy (NCBI): domain Eukaryota; kingdom Viridiplantae; phylum Streptophyta; class Magnoliopsida; order Alismatales; family Araceae; genus Amorphophallus; species Amorphophallus konjac. Next base: position 233,529,750 of record CM040127.1, read on the forward strand.
TCTCTCCGTGAGGTGGAGAGAGGACAGGGATGGCATGAAGAAAACGCCTCTGTCGGGGCATTTAATCATAATCCAAATCAACCTCCGCGCCTTTTGCGCACCCTTCCTTCTTCTTCTACTCCCCAATTGAGCCGGGCTCTTCTACGCCCCATTAATCCACCTGCTCCCACCAATTCTCCATCCTTGCCAACCCGATCTCTCCTTACCCATTTACCGCCTCCGCAGCCTACCACACAGCGAACTCCGCCAACCACCTCCAACCCTTCACCTTCGACGTCTAGACTACTCCTTATCCGCCCGTCGCCAACGCCTGCTGCACCCACCACCACTGCTCCTCCATCGGCAAGGAACCCTCCACCCCCGGTTCCTCAACCTTTTGTACCCAGATCTCTCCTCATTCCACCCCCCAACTCTCCTCGCATTCGGGTATCCCTTTCTACCCCTACGCCTCCTGCGGGGGCATCTTTGTCGAACTCTTCATCAATGCCCCCTACAGGGACTCCCTCTGCAAACACCCCTCCACCACTTATCAACGCCAATACACCCTCTTCCTCTTCCAACCCTCCTCCTTTACTTGCCCCGACAGAGGCACGACAAAACGTGGCGCCGCTCCGAAGTGGACGGATGTTCCAGCGCATCTTTCCTCAGAAGGAGCAAGAGCCCGCGCAGGGGCCGAATGAACAAGAACAAGAGCAAGAGTCCGTACCCGGCACTCAGTATGATTTGCTAAAGCATCTTGACCGAACTCCAGCAAGAATTTCCATTTTAGAACTGATCAAAAGGTCCACCACTCACCAGCTAGCTCTGAAAGAGTATCTACAAAAAGTTATGGTCAATGCAGACATCCCTGTTGAGCTGATAACTACAGTTTTGACGCCCGCTAGCAGTCAGCCGGCTATCATTTTTCATGAGCATGAACTCGCACCACTCTCAGCAAGGAAATATGCTCTGTGCATCACGGTTGATATCAATAAGGTGGCGGTAAAACAATGTCTAGTGGACACTGGGGCATCTATCAATGTATTGCCACCGAGCACTTTGAAGATGTGTGGCATTCCCAAAAATCGGATTCAGCCGTCTACTATAACAGTCACAGCATATGACAATACTAAGAAGCCTCCTCTAGGCATGATCACACTGAAAGTCAGTTTGGGTCCGGCCACAATCACGGTCGATTTCCACATTTTAGACATGGATCCAACATTCAATGGCATTCTGGGCCGCCCCTACATTCAACAGCTCGATGCAGTGCCCTCTACAAATCATCAGTGCCTTAAGTTTCCACACAAGGGCCGCATCATCAAAGTTACCAGTATGCCAATTCTGCCAGAGGAAGATATACGCTTGACTTCATCAGTTCCTTCTATTTGGCCTGCCAACAAGCCGTTGCTATCAATACTAGACCTCCCTTACCCACGGCCAATGTCGCCCGAGACAGTCACGACAGTTGCTATGACACCCTTGCCTTCCAAGGGGAAGAAGAAGAAAAGCATGATAAACACCCCTTGTAACACCCGTAAATTTTAATTAGAATAATAATATAATAATAATAATTTTCTACAAAAAAAAACTTTTATTTACCAATAATATTTAACTAATAAATATCACATGTCAAGTTATATTATTTTCACAAATTATTGAATTATAATTATTAATTTCAAATAAATAAAGTAAACAAATAAATAAATAAAAATAATAGTTCTCTCACTTTTGGAAGAAAGGGAGCTATAAAATATATATATATAAGTTATTTTGGAATAATAAAAATTATAAATAATATATTTTCCATAATTATAAATTATAAATGAAACCTAGAGTACTAAGGTATCATATAGAAGAAGTATTAACTTACCAAGGAAAATCATCTAGCATATTGGTTCACAACTTGCCTTTTACCCCGGTGACCAGAGTTCAAAACCCATGACCAACATTTTTCCTTTATTGTAAAAAAAAAATGCCCAATCTTAGGGCGTTAATTCAATGAGAAACGCCCAAATATTATGTCGTCAAATGACCATTTGAGATGCGACTTGGAGTAAGGCGTGACTTATATAAAGGACTTAAAAGATGACTTAACCTAAGGCTTTAATTTGATAAAACGTGACTTAACCTAAGGCTTTAATTTGATAAAACGTGACTTAACCTAAGGCTTTAATTTGCAAAAAAAAAACATGCCTTCTACTAAGGCGTTAATTCTTTTGATCCCCCAACCGACAGCCCCTCTGGCATGCGTTGGCAGGGCACCAGATCCATTTTTTTAGGATCTTGCCCCCCTATCCTGTCGAACTAATCAGCATGGGGTTGTTTTATATCCCCTTCCTAGCTACTAGAGTCCTACGGTGACTCTAGTATTTGCAGAGGGCTGCTGCTGCTGCTGCCCGGTGTGTTGTTGCTTGCAGAGGGGGAATCCTTCTGCTACCCACTTCTTCTTCCTTTAAGGTAGGTGGTCTCATCTTTTAACTAAACCCTATAGGCTAATTAACAAATCTAGTTAAGTTAGGGAATTAAATGCCATATCCATGTGTTTACCGTTTTCATTAATAACCCTTGGGGTTTACACTATGATGATCTGTTATCTATTTAAGTATAGGGCAAATACATGCAGTTTAATTTAAGTAATTAATATGTTAAATAGGTAATCATGCTAGTAATCATTATATTGTGAGTCAAATTAGAGAACCTGTTAGTTTAATTAAGAAAAACTATTAGTTAATTGAAGAGCATGTTAGTTAATTAAGAGACTATTAGAAGGGCATGTTAATTAATTAAAGATCTTATTAGTTAAATTGAAGATTTGATGGTTAACTTACATGACATTAGTATCATATTAAAGGATCAGATTGTTTAAGTAGAAGATCTTGCTAGATTACATGTTTAATTAGACCCTCTGTTAGCTAAATTACACACTTTCAGTAAAGATGTTAGTTAATTAGTGTCATTAAACTCTTAATTAGCTAGAGCCATCCGTTATAATTAAACTGGAAATCAGTCGGAATCAGGTATAGATGTTAATTAGTGAAAAACCCCAAATTATGAACCCTTAGAAATTAGCCTCAGGTAAGAGGCGCCCTTTACAAGGGCGCCAATTACCCGGGCTCAGTAAGAGGCGCCCCTGTCAAGGGCGCCAATTACTGAAGAAACGACCTTCCTAGAGGTCGTCAATTCATAATGAAATAGTAATAAACATAAACTTAACGGAACTGGGATTACATGCCTCCTGGTAAGAGGCGCCCCTGACCAGGGCGCCACTTACCAGAACTCTGTAAGAGGCGCCCCAGTCAAGGGCGCCAATTGCATGAGAAATGACTGCAGGTGCAGTCGTCAATTCTTTCAACCAAAATAAAAATTTTAGGAGTTAGTAAGAAACACCCTCTTCTAGGGCATTAATTTAAAAAAATTATAAATGGAGCTTGTAAGAGGCGCCCTGGCCTAGGGCGCCAATTACAGAGCCCCTGTAAGAGGCACCCTTGTCCAGGACGCCACCTACAGAAAAGGGAGGTTAACCTCCCGTCGTAATTCTTACACCCTATAAGACATGTCCTGTTCTAAGGCGTTACTTTAATATATATATAAATATTATGGCCTGTAAGAGGCGCCCTGGCCTAGGGCGCCAATTACAGAGAGCCTGTAAGAGGCGCCCTGGTCCAGGGCGCCAATTACTTAAATGGGGGCCTAACCCCCAGTCGTTAATTTGTATGCCTATATATATATTAAGAGCCTTATAAGAAACGCCCTGTCCAAGGGCGTTAATTTAATATATATATATATATATATATATATATATATATATATATATATATATATATATATATATATATATTGGCAGGCCTGTAAGAGGCGCCCCTGACCAGGGCGCCACTTACAGAGGCCCCTGAAAGAGGCGCCCTTGTCTAGGGCGCCAATTCCACAAAGGCTGCTTAATGCCCGTTGGTCTGTTTAAAGTCAATCCAGGGCACTAAATGAATAATTAAAATTTCTGTCAACCCATTTTAAATTTCAGTATCATTAATAAGCATATATAAATGAAATTGTCAATTTATATATATAATTGGTCTCACAAGGTCAAGAAATGTTAAGGTATATGCAAGATGAATACGTACATTAAGTAATCTTAGAAGTTAATAAAAATAGAAGAAAAAGGTTAATAAATATAGATGATATGAATGATGACAATCAAAATAAGCTAAAGAATTTAGCCAAATGGATATATATAAAGGAATTAAAGGATTAGTAAATCCTAGGGTACCAATCGGGTATACGGTTTTCCCGTGTTTTCCTACGTATAAATACTGCTTGAATTTCCAGTCAAATTCCACCTTACAATTTCCTACTGGTCAAGCCTTGAAACTCTATATTGGCTATAAAATGAAAGTGGATGTCAAAATTATGACTAAAAATGCTGGCAAAAGGGCCCGGTCTGGTCCTGGGAGGAGCACCCGAAACCCATGGGAAAGATCTCTTACTTGCCGGTGTCTTGCATTACACCGGGATACATGCTAGATTGAGACATTCCACCCCTCACGTGTTCTACTTGACTTGCTTGACTTGCGTGGCCCGAATGGGCATTACATGACTTGAATGATTACTTGAATGAATTGATAAATATAGCAAATTCTTGTTATACATGATCTGGATTACATTGCTTACTATTGCTTAAATTCTTGATATGACCAGTTATCCATTGTTTAATATTCTTACTGCTTATTGAAACTTAAATTCAGCTCTTATCGTCTTTTATAATTCCTTGATTATCTATTGTCAGCATGCATAGGTTAATTGCATTATTTAAATTATAATTCATTTAAAGCCTGTTAGAATTTGAGACGTAAACCCTACTGAGCGACTCGCTCATCTAGTTGTTCTTCTAACCTTTCAGGTGAATTGGAGGCCGGTCAGGACACCGATGGGGAAGAGACCGAGTGATGAGTGTAGTGGTTATGTTATGTAATTTAGTGTGTTAAATAAATTTCAGGATGTATCAGTTGTAATTTCCAAGTTTAAATAAATGACTGTGTTGTAATTCAGTTGATTATTGTAATAATCATTAGTTCAAACTCATTTCACCGTTAATAAATTAAATTTTCCGCACTCTACTGTAATTAGAAATTCATTCATAATCTAGCTTGCTTTGGTTCTGTATAAAGAACTGTCGCGCCGCGGGTAAGCTTCTGCACTCGGGACGTGACAGCTCTTTCTTGGTATCAGAGCCTAGGATTTAAAATTTTCCTAGGTAAAACACGTATTTAGCCCAACTAGAATTGCTTATCTAGGTAAACCCTAGAAAATTTTAATAGGATAGAAAACTTTTAGGAAATGTATATATGTTCTAGGGAACGACTAAGGAAAAAAAAATTTAGTTAGACCCTACCTGGTGAGATGGGTAGAAACACGGGTTAAGATTAATGCAATAAAAATCCCCTTAACCTTAAAGCCCTATGTCATTTATCTTAAAATTCTTAAAATTCTTTTGTAGGAAAATGGCCGCTGAAAGAGCACAATGGCACGACATGCAGCGCACTGTGCAAGGACTTACGGAGGTGCTACAGCAAGTGGCGCAAGGCGGTGCTCGCAATGCTCATCGTGGAGCCGGTGACCTTCACCGGGATTTTCGCAACATGAATCCACCCAGGTTTGCGGGTTCAGTGGACCCTGATGATGCCGAGCATTGGCTAAAGGAGACCGAGAGGATCTTTCGGGTGATGCAATGCACCGATGAAGAAAAGGTCTTATTGGCTACGTTTCAGTTGGAACGGGATGCACGAAGCTGGTGGGAGTCCGTGGAAGCCACACTGCCCGACGGTTATGTCACATGGACAGAATTTGTGGAGCACTTCAACAATAAATATTTCTCGGATCGGGTGCAGGAGAAGAAGGCCGCAGAGTTTGCCGCACTCAAGCAGTGGACCCGGAAGGTGGCCGAGTATGAGGCCCAATTCTCAAGGCTTTCTCGTTACGCACCTCACTTGGTGAGTACGGAGAAAATGAAGGCGAGGAGATTCCTTAATGGGCTACGGCCCCAATATATTACTCAGCTTGCACCGATGGACATCCAAGTCTATTCGGAAATAGTTCGTCGTGCCCAATTACTAGAGGACGCTACTGAATTTTCTGAAAAGATTCAGGGCAAGAACAAGAAAGAATATGTTACAAGTCCGGGAAACGGCAAACCACTCTTCAACAAGAAGCGGACTTTTAATGGAGGCGAGTCTTCCAAGGAGAAGAGGTTCCAGAAGAATCACAAACCATTCCTCGCTATCGACAACAAGCCTTCCTCTGGTGCTGCAGTTACAAAGGAAATTTGTAAATATTGTGAAAAAGCTGGTCACAAGACCGAGGATTGTTGGAGGAAATTGGGAGCATGTCTCCGATGTGGTAGCCGGGAGCACCGAATTCCCGACTGTCCGTTGATGAAGGAACAAGCCGACAAGGACGAGAAGCGTCCAATTAAAAGGCAAGGCCGTGTACAAGCTCTTCAAGGAACCGAATCTGTGGAAGGAGGAATCGTGGAAGGTACCTTGACTATCTGCTCTAAATCTGCTAGAGTTTTATTTGATACTGGGGCAACTCATTCATTTGTTTCCAAGAAATTTACTGCTTCATTCTCTAATGAACCAGAACGGTTAGATTTAATTATATCTACGCCCCTTGGGAACAAATCGGATATCATGCATCACTACCCGAGCTGTGAGGTCATGGTTCAAGACAATAATTTACCGGCCGACCTGATATGCCTTGACATGGAATGTTATGATGTCATATTAGGAGCCGACTGGTTATCGACCTACCAAGCAACGGTAGATTGTCGGCATGGCAAAATAGCTTTCAAAGATTATCCCGAGTTAGTTTTTAACAAATCTCGGGATAAAACCTTGCTTATCTCAGCTCTTCGAGCTAGTAAACTGGTAAAGAAAGGATGCATGGCTTTTCTGGCTTTTGTAACTACCACAGAAGTCCAGAAGGAGAAGATTGAAGACATCAGAGTAATTCGGGATTTCCCCGATGTATTTCCAGATAAATTACCTGGTTTACCCCCAGAGAGGGAAGTGTCATTCACAATAGACATTGTTCCGGGGGCCGGCCCTGTTTCTAAAGCACCCTACAGGATGTCTCCTACGGAACTGAAGGAGCTAAAGGAGCAATTGATGGACTTACTACAGAAAGGGTTTATTAGGCCGAGTACTTCCCCATGGGGAGCGCCCGTGCTTTTTGTTAAAAAGAAAGATGGCACATTGAGATTATGCATTGATTATCGACAGTTAAACAACCTTACTATCAAAAACAAGTATCCACTGCCGAGAATTGATGAGCTGTTCGACCAGTTATCAGGAGCAAAATATTTCTCCAAAATAGATCTTCGGTCGGGTTATCACCAACTGAGGATCAAGGAAGAGGATATTTACAAGACTGTATTTCGGAGCAGGTATGGGCATTACGAATTTACTGTTATGCCTTTTGGTCTAACCAATGCGCCTGCAGCCTTTATGCAGCTAATGAACAACATTTATCGGCCTTATTTGGACCAATTTATTGTGGTCTTTATTGATGATATACTGATCTACTCGAAGACTGAAGAAGATCATGAGGAACATCTTAAGAAGGCATTGCAAGTATTGCGGGACAATAAATTATATGCAAAATTCAGTAAATGCCAGTTCTGGCTGGAGGAAGTGTCCTTCTTAGGACATGTTATCTCTAAAGACGGAATTTCTGTTGATCCTGCAAAGGTCGAAGCCGTGCAAAACTGGGGACGACCGACAAATGCGACGGAGATTCGTAGCTTCTTGGGCTTAGCTGGTTATTACCGGCGTTTCATCAAGGACTTCAGCAAGATTGCTGTTCCTCTCACCAGATTGACCCGCAAGGAAGTGCCTTATGAGTGGAGTGAAGACTGTGAAAGAAGCTTCGTAACTTTGAAAGAGTTACTAACCACTGCACCGGTCTTGTCACTCCCGATTGAAGGGGAGAAGTACGAGGTATATATCGATGCATCTGGTATCAGCCTCGGATGTGTATTGATGCAGAATGGGAGAGTTATTGCATACTCGTCCCGGCAATTGAAGAAGCATGAAGAAAATTACCCTGTGCATGATTTAGAGTTAGCCGCGGTAGTATTGGCTTTGAAGATATGGAGGCACTATCTCTATGGAAAATAATTTACGGTCTACTCCGATCATAAAAGCCTCAAATACTTATTCTCTCAGCAGGAGCTGAACATGCGGCAACGACGTTGGCTCGAGTACCTTAAGGATTTCGACTTCACTATACAATATCATCCTGGTAAGGGTAATTCCGTAGAAGATGCCCTTAGTCGAAAGCCGAGAGTTCTAGTAGCCAACTGTATGGTTCAGGAATGGAAATTGCTGGAAAAATTTTCTGAACTCGACATCAACATAAGCAAGAATGACGGGTGTATTACTCTATCCCACTTACATGTACACCCGGATTTGCTAACTGAAATCAAAAGGTTACAAGAAGAAGACCCACTGTTGGTAGAAATCAAAGAAAAACTGGACGAGAAGACCGACTTTAAGTTGGCACCTGATGGCAGAATCTTATTCCATGAAAGGACATGTGTACCCGACAGTCCTGAACTGAAGAAGGAGATTCTAGAAGAAGCCCATCGATCGAGATACACGATACACCCGAGAACCACTAAAATGTACCAATATGTAAAAAGGACCTTTTGGTGGCCCAACATGAAAAGGGAAATAGCGGACTTCGTGTCTCGCTGTTTAACTTGCCAGCAGGTGAAAGCCGAACACCAGAAGCCAGCAGGGAGACTGCATCCACTGGATATTCCCAAGTGGAAATGGGAGGATATCGGCATGGATTTCATCATGGGTTTGCCCAAGTCGAGAAGCGGATATGATGGAATATGGGTAATCATCGATCGCCTTACTAAATCGGCTCATTTCTTGCCTATCAAGAGTCGATGGTCGATTGATATTCTTGCCGCTTTGTATATTAAGGAAGTTACCAGATTACATGGGATTCCGGTGTCCATGATATCTGACCGAGACCCTCGCTTCACTTCTCATTTCTGGAAGGGTCTACAACGCTCTCTGGGAACGAAGCTTAACTTCAGTACTGCCTTTCATCCCCAGACGGATGGTCAGACAGAAAGGACCAATCAGGTTGTTGAAGACATGTTGCGAGCATGCACTATAGATTTCGGCGGAAGTTGGCCTGATCACTTACCATTAGCCGAATTTGCTTACAACAATAGCTACCAAGCCAGTATCCAAATGGCACCTTTTGAGGCACTCTATGGCAGAAGCTGTAGATCTCCAGTATGCTGGGAGGAGGTCGGTGAAAGACAACTCCTAGGTCCTGAAATGGTAAGAGATTCAACTGAGAAGATTACTCTTATCAGAGAAAGACTTAAGGTAGCTCAGTGCAGGCAAAAGTCTTATGCTGACAGCAGAAGGAGAGACCTGGAATTTCAAATTGGTGATCATGTATTCCTCAAGGTATCTCCCAGTCGAGGCATCAGGAGATTTGGTGTCAAAGGAAAACTTACACCAAGATTCATCGGTCCATTTGAGGTGTTGGAAAGAGTGGGCGAGGTGGCCTATCGTATTGCTCTACCTCCTCAACTCTCGAAATACACAACGTATTTCATGTTTCTATGCTGAAGAAATACGTGCATGATCCTTCTCACATCATCGACCACGCCAGTTTGGTGATTCAAAAGGATCTCACATATGAGCAAAGACCGATGCGTATCCTCGATCGAGAAGTCCGAGTTCTAAGGAGCAAGACGATCCCTATGCTAAAAATTCAATGGAATCGATGCTCCGAGCAGGAAGCAACTTGGGAGACTGAGGAGTCTATAAAGAAAAGATATCCAGAGCTATTTTAAATTGTAAGTATTCTATACGCTCTGCTTTTCTTTTGCATAATAGAACCACCCTCATGCAGTTGAATTTGGGGACCAAATTCTTTTAAGTAGGGGAGGGTGTAACACCCGTAAATTTTAATTAGAATAATAATATAATAATAATAATTTTCTACAAAAAAAATCTTTTATTTATCAATAATATTTAATTAATAAATATCACATGTCAAGTTATATTATTTTCACAAATTATTGAATTATAATTATTAATTTCAAATAAATAAAATAAACAAATAAATAAAAATAAAAATAATAGTTCTCTCACTTTTGGAAGAAAGGTAGCTATAAAATATATATATATAAGTTATTTTGGAATAATAAAAATTATAAATAATATATTTTCCATAATTATAAATTATAAATGAAACCTAGAGTACTAAGGTATCATATAGAAGAAATATTAACTTACCAAGAAAAATCATCTAGCATATTGGTTCACAACTTACCTTTCACCCCGATGACCAGAGTTCAAAACCCTCGACCAACATTTTTCCTTTATTGTAAAAAAAAAACGCCCAATCTTAGGGCGTTAATTCAATGAGAAACGCCCAAATATTATGTCGTCAAATGACCATTTGAGATGCGACTTGGAGTAAGGCGTGACTTATATAAAGGACTTAAAAGATGACTTAAGCTAAGGCTTTATTTAAAACGTGACTTAACCTAAGGCTTTAATTTGATAAAACGTGACTTAACCTAAGGCTTTAATTTGATAAAACGTGACTTAACCTAAGGCTTTAATTTGCAAAAAAAAAACACGCCTTCTACTAAGGCGTTAATTCTTTTGATCCCCCAACCGACAGCCCCTCTGGCATGCGTTGGCAGGGCACCAGATCCGTTTTTTTAGGATCTTGCCCCCCTATCCCCTTCCTAGCTACTAGAGTCCTACGGTGACTCTAGTATTTGTAGAGGGCTGCTGTTGCTGCTGCCCGGTGTGCTGTTGCTTGCAGAGGGGGAATCCTTCTGCTACCCACTTCTTCTTCCTTTAAGGTAGGTGGTCTCATCTTTTAACTAAACCCTATAGGCTAATTAACAAATCTAGTTAAGTTAGGGAATTAAATGCCATATCCATGTGTTTACCGTTTTCATTAATAACCCTTGGGGTTTACACTATGATGATCTGTTATCTATTTAAGTATAGGGCAAATACATGCAGTTTAATTTAAGTAATTAATATGTTAAATAGGTAATCATGCTAGTAATCATTATATTGTGAGTCAAATTAGAGAACCTGTTAGTTTAATTAAGAAAAACTGTTAGTTAATTGAAGAGCATGTTAGTTAATTAAGAGACTATTAGAAGGGCATGTTAATTAATTAAAGAGCTTATTAGTTAAATTGAAGATTTGATGGTTAACTTACATGACATTAGTATCATATTAAAGGATCAGATTGTTTAAGTAGAAGATCTTGCTAGATTACATGTTTAATTAGACCCTCTGTTAGCTAAATTACACACTTTCAGTAAAGATGTTAGTTAATTAGTGTCATTAAACTCTTAATTAGCTAGAGCCATCCGTTATAATTAAACTGGGAATCAGTCGGAATCAGGTATAGATGTTAATTAGTGAAAAACCCCAAATTATGAACCCTTAGAAATTAGCCTCAGGTAAGAGGCGCCCTTTACAAGGGCGCCAATTACCCGGGCTCAGTAAGAGGCGCCCCTGTCAAGGTCGCCAATTACTGAAGAAACGACCTTCCTAGAGGTCGTCAATTCATCATGAAATAGTAATAAACATGTATTAATATTTAGTAACTTAACGGAACTGGGATTACATGCCTCCTGGTAAGAGGCGCCCCTGACCAGGGCGCCACTTACCAGAACTCTGTAAGAGGCGCCCCAGTCAAGGGCGCCAATTGCATGAGAAATGACTGCAGGTGCAGTCGTCAATTCTTTCAACCAAAATAAAAATTTTAGGAGTTAGTAAGAAACGCCCTCTTCTAGGGCGTTAATTTAATTGTAAGAGGCGCCCTGGCCTAGGGCGCCAATTACAGAGCCCCTGTAAGAGGCGCCCTTGTCCAGGACGCCACCTACAGAAAAGGGAGGTTAACCTCCCGTCGTCAATTCTTACACCCTATAAGACATGTCCTGTTCTAAGGCGTTACTTTAATATATATATAAATATTATGGCCTGTAAGAGGCGCCCTGGCCTAGGGCGCCAATTACAGAGAGCCTGTAAGAGGCGCCCTGGTCCAGGGCGCCAATTACTTAAATGGGGGCCTAACCCCCAGTCGTTAATTCGTATGCCTATATATATATTAAGAGCCTTATAAGAAACGCCATGTCCAAGGGCGTTAATTTAAATATATATATATATATATATATATATATATTGGCAGGCCTGTAAGAGGCGCCCCTGACCAGGGCGCCACTTACAGAGGCCCCTGAAAGAGGCGCCCTGGTCTAGGGCGCCAATTCCACAAACGCTGCTTAATGCCCGTTGGTCTGTTTAAAGTCAATCCAGGGCACTAAATGAATAATTAAAATTTCTGTCAACCCATTTTAAATTTCAGTATCATTAATAAGCATATATAAATGAAATTGTCAATTTATATATATAATTGGTCTCACAAGGTCAAGAAATGTTAAGGTATATGCAAGATGAATACGTACATTAAGTAATCTTACAAGTTAATAAAAATAGATGAAAAAGGTTAATAAATATAGATGATATGAATGATGACAATCAAAATAAGCTAAAGAATTTAGCCAAATGGATATATATAAAGGAATTAAAGGATTAGTAAATCCTAGGGTACCAATCGGGTATACGGTTTTCCCGTGTTTTCCTACGTATAAATACTCCTTGAATTTCCAGTCAAATTCCACCTTACAATTTCCTACTGGTCAAGCCTTGAAACTCTATATTGGCTATAAAATGAAAGTGGATGTCAAAATTATGACTAAAAATGCTGGCAAAAGGGCCCGGTCTGGTCCTGGGAGGAGCACCCGAAACCCATGGGAAAGATCTCTTGCTTGCCGGTGTCTTGCATTGCACCGGGATACATGCTAGATTGAGACATTCCACCCCTCACGTGTTCTACTTGACTTGCTTGACTTGCGTGGCCCGAATGGGCATTACATGACTTGAATGATTACTTGAATGAATTGATAAATATAGCCAATTCTTGTTATACATGATCTGGATTACATTGCTTACTATTGCTTAAACTCTTGATATGACCAGTTATCCCTTGTTTAATATTCTTACTGCTTATTGAAACTTAAATTCAGCTCTTATCGTCTTTTATAATTCCTTGATTATCTATTGTCAGCATGCATAGGTTAATTGCATTATTTAAATTATAATTCATTTAAAGCCTGTTAGAATTTGAGAAGTAAACCTACTGAGCGACTCACTCATCTAGTTGTTCTTCTAACCTTTCAGGTGAATTGGAGGCCGGTCAGACACCGATGGGGAAGAGACCGAGTGATGAGTGCAGTGATTATGTTATGTAATTTAGTATGTTAAATAAATTTCAGGATGTATCAGTTGTAATTTCCAAGTTTAAATAAATGACTATGTTGTAATTCAGTTGATTATTGTAATAATCATTAGTTCAAACTCATTTCGCCGTTAATAAATTAAATTTTGCGCACTCTATTGTAATTAGAAATTCATTCATAATCTAGCTTGCTTTGGTTCTGTATAAAGAACTGTCGCGCCGCGGGTAAGCTTCCGCACTCGGGACGTGACTTTGAAGACAGATCGCCAGCCGCTTACTTGGACATTGAAGACGCATTTTGTCACGGGTGGCGTTCAGAATAATGAGCAGACTACAATAATCACCTCCATTCTAACTGTCAAGATGTTCATGCAAGACAGTTTACTCGTCATATCGCACCATTGGCCACTTATAAAGCCCTGGAATCTCTAAGGCCCGATAAAAGAAGGAAGATGGATGATCCAGAGTGTGACTGGTATAGATGGTTCGATATGAATGATATTACTATTGCTTTGAGCCGTCTCTTTATGCCGACTGATCCGGAATGGCCGCCACTAATACATGAATTGATTGAAATGCCGACTGCGATTACAGATAAGAGGCAGTTGCTGAGTGATCATACGGACACTGGAGAGCCAGATGTTCCGTATGAAGAAGGATTTACAATAGATAGGCTGTGGGCCGGCCTCTTTTCCCTCACTTCTATGCATCCGTCTCTTCTAGCTTCCCTACATTCTCAATTGTTCTCTCACGTGCCGAGACCGCCGCCAATTATGATCAATTTTTCTCCAGATTCACTGCAGATTTCTCTCCCGATTCTTCCCTTGCTCCTCGAGCAATTCTCCAAACTCTCCATCACACCCCCACGCGGGTCATCTCTAATTCAATCTTTCTCCAAGCTTTCAATCTCTACTCCTCCTATTATTCTCCCTTCAGATTTTTTTCTTCTAGAAAAAGAAAATAAAAATGAAAATAAAGATAAAAACGAAAAAAAACGTCAAAATTCCAACTCTTCAATCCTCCATCTCCGTGGAGGAAACTTCTTATTTCTTTTCCGAGTGTATCCCAAGCCAGGGGCCACTCTTCCCTGATTCATTGATAGATCTTTTCTCCCCCTCTGGTGAGGGGTCTCCTTCTGTATCACCTCTTGTATCCACTTTTTCACCTCCTCCTTCAATCAAGCTAGTTGTTCTTCTCCTTCTAATAAAATTCATGGGGTAGATCTTCATAAGAAATCCAATGGTAGGCAGATTCCGCGTAGATTTTTGTTAGAATTAGCCAAAAGGTGCCAGGCTTGTTTAGCCCTTCTTGAATTCATGGAGAATTCGGTTATCCTGCCAGAGTTGGAATATTAGGATACTAATGTTTCTTATGAGGGTTTAGGTGTCTATGAAATCATGAATGATGAAGACCCTATTGAAGAGGGGGATGAAAGTTATGAAGAATATGAGGACAAGTCTGATGCCTTTGCCAGTGGCATGAGAAGATTCGACGAACCATCAGCCTCTGTAGAGGAGCCTACTAAAGAAATAAATTTGGGTATCAAAGAAGACCCTAGGATTGTCCTCATCAGCAAGAATTTGCCGCCCTCCGAAGAGGAGGCGCTTATTTTGGTACTTCAAGAATACAAGGACATGTTTGCGTGGAGTTATGAGGATATGCCTGGATTAGACCCTGCGCTCGTTGAACATCGACTTACACTTAAACCAGGGTCTGTCCCGATCAAACAACGGTTGAGACGTTTCCACCCTAAAATGGCTTTAAAGATGAAAGAAGAGGTCAACAAGCTTCATAAGGCTAGGTTTGTTAGAGTTGTCCTCTATCCCAACTGGGTGACTAACATTGTCCCGGTCATGAAGAAAGATGGAAAGGTACGGATTTGTATAGACTTTTGGGACCTCAACCGTGCATGTCCTAAAGATGACTTCCCCCTCCCTCATATCGATGTTTTGATTGATAATACAGCAGGATTTGAGACTCTCTCTTTCATGGATGGATTTTCAGGTTACAATCAAATTCGTTTGGCTGAGAGGATCAGGAGAAAACATCATTCACTACACCATGGGGTACATATTGTTATGTGGTCATGCCCTTTGGACTCAAGAATGCTGGAGCCACCTATCAGAGGGCTATGATGGCGATTTTTCATGACATGATTCATATTTATATTGAAGTGTATGTGGATGACCTGGTAGTAAAGTCAAGGACAAGGATTGGGCACCCTAGGGTTCTAGCTAAGGTCTTGCAGAGATCACGAGAGTATCAATTGAAAATGAACCCCAAGAAGTGTGTATTTGGCGTTTCATCAGGGATGTTGCTTGGATTTATTGTCAGCAAAAGGGGAATTGAAGTTGATCCCAACAAGGCGAAGGCCATCAGAGACATGCCTCCTCCCAAGAATTTGAAGGAAGTTCGAGGACTGATCGGGAGGTTACAATTTATTCGCCGCTTTGTCTCCCAGCACTCACAACGATGCAGGCCGTTTTACGAGCTTACTAAGTCGGGAGTCAAGTTTAATTGGGATGACAAGTGTCAGGCAGCTTTTGACGGATTGAAGGATTATTTGGCCAATCCTCCTGTCCTGAGGCCGCCGATTCCAGTCAAATAACTTATTCTCTATGTTTCTGTCCTAGATGACTCTGTAGGTGCTGTCTTAGCTCAAGTGGATGAAGAAGGTAAAGAGAGGGCAGCATACTATTTGTCTAAACTTCTAAACCCTTGTGAGCAGAGGTACTCAGCCATGGAGAAGACTTGCGCTGCTTTAGTCTGGGTAGTTCAGAAATTAAAACACTATTTCTTAGCTCACGAGGTTCACCTCATTGCTCGCATGAATCCGATTAAATTCCTTCTTGAAAAATCTGTCCTTACCGATCGATTAGCACGTTGGCAAAGTTTCCTTTCTCAATTCGACATCACTTACATTCAACAGAAAGCTATCAAAGGTTACGCCGTTGCCGAACATCTTGCTCACCACCCTCTCCCCCGATTTGATCTTGTCAATTCAGAGTTCCCAGACGAAGAACTAATGTTCATTAATCAACCCCATGATCCTATGTGGACATTACATTTTGATGGAGCTCTAAATTCCCAAGGAAGAGGGATCGGCATGGTTCTCTTAACACCAGAAGGGGTCACCATCCCATTTACTGCTCGGCTCACTTTCCCTGTCACGAACAATATAGCCGAGTATGAGGCTCTTTTGGCTGGCCTTCAAACCGCCCATAGATATGGTGTTACTCACCTGCGAATTGTTGGTGACAGTCAGCTTATTCTACGCCAGGTGCTTGTCAAATGCCGCACTATCAATCCTAAGCTCAAACCCTACCAGGAGCTTGCTTCAGCTTATGCCAAACTCTTTACCAAATTGGTCTTCGTTCATGTTCCTCGAAGCCAGAACATCCTAGCCGACGCTCTTGCCTCTTTGGCCTCTGCTCTAGTCTTCCCTCCTGAGCGTGATTTCCATGTTCCTCTCATTCATCAGCGTGACACTCCAGCTATCAAGGATCGTGCATTCCTCGATATTAGGGATAAGGTGCTCGAGAAGGTCAAGCGGAAGGAAGCCCTTAAAGAAAAGAGGTCATGTTGTTAGACTGGGAAGAAGAATTAGCTAACGAAGTGAAACCTTGGTATTATGAGATTGCCAGGTACTGCAATGATCAATCCTATCCCGAGGAAGCCACAGTGGAAGAAAAGAAAGCAATTAGAAGAGTGGCTCAACATTATGTTTTGGTTGGAGGTGTGCTCTATAGGAGAGGGCTCACGGGTGTTTTATTAAGATGCCTCGACGATGATGAATCTTGGAAAGTTGTGGAAGAGGCGCATTCAGGAGTGTGTGGTGGTCATGTGAACAGCCAGATGTTAGCTAAGAAGATCCTTAGGCTAGGCTTCTATTGGCCGACTCTAGAAGAGGATTGCTCCATCTATGTTCGAAGGTGTGTTAAGTGCCAACTGCACGCCGACAAAATTCATTCTCCTGCTTCTTCACTCCATCCTATGTCCTCCCCATGACCTTTCTCCATGTGGGCTTTTGATATCATTGGACCTCTTGGTGACTCGAACCTCCTGACCAAGCAAAAGTCGTTCATCCTGACGGCAACGGAATACTTCACCAAGTGGGCGGAAGCGGAAGCTTACGTGGAGATTAAAGCGTCAACAGTCTGCAAATTCATAATGAAGAACATCATCGCAAGGTTCGGCATTCCGACTACCATCGTCACCGACAATGGACCTCAATTTATCTCTCAAGAGCTCAAGGATCTCTGCAACAGGTATAACATTGCATTGCATCATTCTTCTCCCTATTATACGCAGGGCAATGGCCAAGCAGAGGCAACTAATAAAACTTTGATCAAAATTGTTAAGAAGACGTGTGAGGCTAATAAATTTTCGGATTGGCCAGACAAGCTAGTCGAAGCTCTCTGGGCCTATCGCACTTCCATTCGTACCCCTACTGGGCAAACCCCTTTCGCCCTCACCTATGGAATGGAGGCGGTAGTCCCTTATGAGATTCTCATTCCATCTTTGCGAGTACAATTGGACAAGGAACTCCCTATTGATGAGCGTCGCGATTCGCTCCTTGCTCAATTGGAACTCCTAGATGAGAAGCGTCTGGTTGCCGCTGAGCATGCGCGTGTTTATCAAAATAGACTCTCACGATTTTATCAAAAGAAAGTAATTGAGAGAAAATTCAAAATAGGTGAGATGGTAATCAAGAGAATTTTTGTAAAACCTGGTGGACCTCGTTCAAAACTCCAACCAAACTGGGAAGGACCGTTTGTTATAAAAGATGTTTATCTGGCAATGCTTATAAACTGATTAATGCTGAAGGACAAGAGCTAACTCATCCTTGGAATGGTCTGTACCTTAAGAAATACTACCCCTAATCCAAAAACAAAAAAAATAGAATTTTTCAAAAAACACACAAAAAAAACATATAGAATTTTCCAAATCAAACCCAAAAATATATATATATTGAAAAGGGTTGCCAGGGCACACAAGGGCTCAAGGTCTGAAAGGTCAAAATTCAGAATTCATTCATCAGTCTTGTTAACTCAAAAGGGGGTTGACACCCGCACACATTACACACTTAAACCGCGAACTCAAGTGGTGCAAAATCCGACGAAAGTCAAAAACCTGACTAAAGGTGAAGACGATGCCCATTCTTTTTCCTTCTTCGCTCATAAGGGAGGAAAGGAAGTCTCGGGGTAGATCCACCAAGCCTATCCGCCGCCCTAGTAGGTGGAAGTCAGGGCCCAAAAGGGAACAAATGCCACAAAAGCCCAAGTACAATTAGGTTTATTTTTCAACAATGCAAATCAGTTCCAAAGTGAAAGTCAAATCATGAAAAGAAAAGCATGTCAAGAGGGCAAAGTCCCCGCAAGGAAAACCTTGGGCGTATGCATGCAAAATAAATGAGGCAAAAGGCAACAAAGTTTCCCTATGCCGAAGACCGAACCCCAACAGGCATAGGGTAAGGGGAAGTGGTTTTATCTAGAGCTTCTCAGAATCTCTTATGGGCTTCCTTATATCTTCATTTTTTTTGTGGTAAGTCATAAACCAGCAGAATGGTCAAGACTGACCTAGGAGATTGCACCATGCGAAACCTCGGGTATAAGTTAACTATTATCACATCAACTCCCTTTTGATTAATCAAGAAAGACCAACGAATTTTAAATGGTGACCGTGTAGGATTAAGAGCCCGGGTGGCTTTGTCAATCCAAAGAAAACGAATTAACGCCTTCGTTTAAGGCGCTTTTTATTGAATTCACACCTTCCTGAAGGTCGTCTATTTTTAAATAACGTCCCCTCCAAGGTCGTCTTTTCAACAAAATTCAAAAACGTTTTTCAAATTCACGCCGTCACCTAGGGCGTCTTTTGTTTGAATAACGACCTAATCTAAGGCGCGTCTTTTGAAAAATAAAAGAAAAAAATATATAAAAGGAAAAGAAAAGAAAAGAGGAAATGGGGTTTTTTCTTCATGTGTGTGCTTGCATTATTGCATAGGGCATCTTGATTATTGTTTGCATACGTATGCTTGCGTGTTGCATCTCCCTTTTTTTTGGTTATTTCATTTGCCTTATTTGATTAAAGGCTTGGCCCCTTGACCCGCTATCCAAGTCAAAAGTAAAGGCACCCCTTGCTTATTGAGCAAGGGGCCAAGTCGAACAGATGAATTAACCTGTTTATTCAAGTGTCAACCACAGCTGTAGGTACAGGGCAAAGTAAGGTAAAACAAAGAACGGGAAAAGAAGCGAAGTACACAACCACAAGTACACAACTACACAAGTGCTCAGGTGACAAAAATGTCAATCTCATATATCTATACATCATGAATATCTGAGTACAGGTGTGAGGGTGGAGGAGTACAAGTCTCTCAGCTCTCGCCTCCACCCTCCTCTCTCCTACTCTCTACCTCGTCCTCGCCGTCCCGAGGAGGCACTGGTGGAGGGGGCATGGGCCCCCGAGAAGAAGCTGGAACTCGAGCCTGGCCCCCTGCCTCGCTCCTCTCTCGAAGAGAAGAACTCGCAACAAAAGTGGGGCTAGTGAAGGAGTACCCCGCAGCACGAGCTCGCTCACGTCCTCGCTGGAGACGCTCCTCAGCAGCTCGTAGCCGCTCCTGAAAAAGGACCAGTTGGGTCCTCGAGTCTGCCAGCTCACGCTCGTGTGCTACCACCAGCTCCTGGTACCGGGCATGCTCTAACTGCTATAGCTCGTGGTGACGGGCCCGGTCCGCCAGGTGCTCTTCCCGCTCTCGAGCACGCTCTCGTCGCTCCAGCTCGAGGGCAAACCGCAGCTCTGCCACGTCCTGAGGAAGCTCCTCCCGTCACCTCTGGGACCGCTCCAGCTCTGTAATCCACTGCTCGCGGATCGCCAACTCTGTCCTGGCCAGGGTAGCCTGGGTACGTGCTGCCTGTAACTATCTGGTCTGCAAACAAGTAAACAAATCATCAGTTCCACAGTTCAATAATTCATGAAATAAGCAATACATGACGAAAAGTAAACCACTCACCTGGGCAGTCATCGCCTACTATCCCTCGCAGACGCAAGCAAGAGCGGCTCGAAGCTCCTCAGTCTGAAAAGTGAATTTTATCAGTGCATAATTATATAATCAATGATTGAATGAGGTTTGAGTTCTGGAATTTACCCATGAGGCGAGGTCGCGCTCTGCAGCCTCGGCCCTTATGACCGCTCCCGCTAGCTGCTCTGCTAGTGCGGTCACCTCTGCACTAGGTCCCCTCGAGCTAGAGGCTTCCCCCGTATCTCTCCCTACGGCTCCCTGCTGGGCACGGTGCACTCATTGAAATCGTCAGTGGCTAATCATCAATAATTCAATAAAAATTCATTTGCATATAGAAATAATTTAAACACTCACCAGGGTCTCTAGGTCAGCCCGTGTGGCGGCCAGCTGGTCCTCCAGGCTGTGTAGGTGGGCCTGGGCATCCATCGCCGCTATGTCCCGTGCATCCTGCATTCATTTCATTTCAGTCACATGATAGAAACATAAGCATTTGCATTTTATTTTAGAAGCAATTGCATTCATACGTACCCCTAAGACCCTCATCTGGGGTCGGCCGGCGTATACCTCCCAGTAGCACCGGAGGTACTCGGAGCTGTCAGTCGCCTGGGAGGTGACTCGAGTCCCGCCTCGTCACTAGTCGGCGTACTACTCCTCGAAGCGCACTCTCCAGTCGATCGTCTTAGTGCGACCGCGCGTCTTCTTCCCGATCCCCCGTGGCTCCCCGACCTCTATCCACTCCTGGTGTAGGCCCAGGGTCCTCATCACCAACCTAAGCCGTAACGGCTCGATCTCGCTCAGGCAATGAACCCAAAGCTCATGCCCAAAACGAGGTTGGCCCGCTACGACCCACGGCTGGCCCTCGTCAGTCATACCCTCGTAAGGCCTCCATCGCACCTGCATCCATAAACATGCATGTCATCAACATCTCATCATAATCATAATAAAATCAAATAAACAAAAAAAATGCACTCATTCATGCATACCAGCGAGGGAGGGAAGTCTCGGAACTCTCTCCGTAGCACCCACAGCTCGTAGCCAAGTGGGGCACCAAAAACCACTGGCAGCCAGCGCCGTGCTAGAGGGAAGGCACCCTCACCTCCTGGCCGTGGGTCAGCATGACCCATGGGCATGTACAGATGGCTCCAAACCTGCATCCATGCATTGCATTAGTAAAGCATTCACATGCATAATAAAAAGAAAAGAGAGAGAAAAATGCATACCTGAAGAAAAGGTGAGAAGCCACTGACGGTCGTCTCTCGACCTGTCCCCATGGACAGGTCGGCTAGTAGGTGCGTCAGCAGCGCAGCTCCCCAGGCGTATTTGCCGACTCCCTCTAAATCCTCAAGGATCCCAAGGAATCGGCAATTGATGACGTCGCCCTTCGTGCCGAGCAATAGCCTCCCGAGCATCAGCAGTAGGAACCTCCTCAAATCTCAGTCTGCTCTCTCTCTGTCGGCTGGGTCCTGGCAATAGACTGCCCTAGCCCCATCGATCAATCTCTATGAGAATCGCTCTAATGACTCCCCTGACCTATGCCTAGCATCCCCTAAGCCCATCACTGTAGTCAGGTCGGTGCGGAAGATAGTCCTACACTCGCTAGGTGTCTCGTAGACCATCTCTAGCCCTAGCAACCTCTGGGCGAGCTCGGTATAGTCTGGTAAGGTGATCCCGCTCACTGCCTCCCCATCTACCCAAAGTCCAGTGATCCTAGCTACATCCTCTAGGGTAGGGACCATATGCCCCCAAGGCATCAGGAATGCCCGGCTAGTCCTATCCCAACGCTCCCTCAGAACCTGGATAAGTGGTAGGTCGGGTCTGACTGGCTCTAAGCTAAGGAAGGCCCCGAACCCCATAGCATCTACACTGGCTCTCTGGAACTCGGGGAGGCCGTAATATGCTGCTCGGACCATGACCCAGGAGATCCGTGTCCTCATCAACCCCTGCACGCATAAAGAAAGAAATTTTGGTTTAATTGTTCAATTATTCTGGTTGAAATTCACTTAATTGCCTTGGTTTAAGATGTTGATGTTTGATTTAATTAACGACCATCCCCAGGTCGTGATTTGTTTAATTGGTGCCCTTGAGGAGGGCGTGGTTTCTAAGTGAGTTCTGAATTAACAACCTACCCTAGGTCGTTGTTTATTTAAGAGACGCCCCGGTGGGAGGCGTGGTTTTGACGTTAATTTCTAATTTCCTAAAGTCTTTTTTAATTGACGCCCGTACCAGGGTCATTATTTTCTTAAGTAACGCCCCTGTGGAGGGCATTTTCTGTTAAAATGGGTTTTGGGTTTTAATAATTTATTCTGGAATTAATGAATTGGCGACCGCTGGTTTGGTCGTTCTTTGTTGAATTGACGCCCCGATGGGGGCCGTTGTTTTCCAGGGTTTTGAAAATAAAATCAAAACAGCATGCGATATAAATCATGGGAAAAATATATAATTGAACAAATATGCACGGAATTAACAGCATGATTGATATGAAAAAAAATGATAATTTAAATGGACGACATGCTCTAGGGCGTGTTTTCATGATGATAATTATTTTTCAGAAAATAAAATGAATTCACGACCCAGGTATGAGCGTCTTTTCTTTAAGTCGCGACACCCGTGAGGGCGTCTCTTTTCTGAATTTCGAGCTTTCTAAACCCGAGGGCTATGGAAAATACCCAAAATAAAAATAAATTTGAAAAAAATGGAAAAGGGGGTCAGGGGGGGCTTACCTTCTGTCGTTTGGGTCCGGCCAGTTCTCCCCGGAGACCGGGCCGTGGCTGTCGTGGCCGCCGGAGTTGGCCACGGCGAGGCACGGCCTCCGCCGGTTGTCCCTCTTCTTCCTGTTCTTCTTCTCTTTCCCCCTCCCCGCCTTCGTCCTCTTCCTCTTCGCCATCATCTCCTCCCTCTTCGTCATCACCGTCGGCCTCGTCGCTGTCGGGTTCCGTGTTCTCGTCGTGCTCCTCGGCCGCCGCCGACGGAGCTCCCTCCACGACGGCGTCTCCCTCCACGACGGCGTCTTCCTCCACGGCTGCTTGTTCATCTTCCAGGTCTGCCACATCGAGGGCCGAAACCCTCTGCCGCTTGAGTCCACCGGCCATGGCTAGGGCTAGGGTGTGGAGAGGAGAGAGAGATAGAAGGATGGGGTTGTTTCGGCTAGGGTTTGCAGTAGAGAGAAGAGAGAGAGGGAAAGTGGACGGAGGAAGAAGAAGAAAGGAGGGAAAGTTAAGTCGAACGGTCAAAAAGAATTAACGACTTAAGGAAGGCCGTGTCTTATGAAATTAACGACTGAAACTAGGGCGTTTCTTGATAATTGACGACATTGCTTAAGGCGTTATTTTTATTTGCATGGGGAATGATAACCGTCGTCAGACGCATTTAATGGCGATTGATTGATTTGATGGGAATAATCATTACTATTTTTGAGTAACAACTATGATTGAGGCGTTATTTATATGAAATGTGGCTTTGCTGAAGGCGTTACTTTTGGGATTTCAACGAATACTTTTTGGAATATAAATCGAATTAACGCCTTGTCTTAAGACGTTATTCATTTAACGCCCATATCCGAAGGCGTCAATTATGAGAGATCAATCATTGAAGACGACGTACGCTGAGGCGTCATTTATAGAATTAACGACTGTGACTGAGTCGTTATTTATAACAGAACCGCAGGCTATTAGAAGAATTGATCAGAGACACTGTGTTATGGCTCAATCAGAAAATTATCATTGATTTATTGAAAGAGAGATTATATTGCATTCAATGAGCCATTTTGGGGCTCAAGCTTCTTAAAGCAATTACATAAGACTTCCATTGTTCTCTGTCTTCTTCTAACTTTTCCACAGGATGATGAGCCTTGTTGATTTTCCATAGAGCTTGGATAGTTGTGCACTCTTCTCCATCTTCATTGCTGCTGAGATCCCGTGTCTTGATCGGGGGAAGATGAGATGGATCTTCGATTACTTGCCGTGGAAGCCCGAGTTGAGGAAGGCACCGATGTGAGTTATACAGAACGAATTCTGAAGCGTTGTGGACGCGGGATTTTTATTTATTTATTTATTTTATTTGATTGATTTATTATTTATTGATTTATTGGCGTGCCAGTCACCGGAGTGACGATTTTATTGTGCACTCGATCTGACTTGGTCAGTCGATTGTGGGTGATCGTGTCTGGACCAGAAGTCCGTCATACCATAAAGGCTATGACGTTAATTACGCCCTTCCAAGGAAGGACAACCCTTGATTAAACGCTAAGATAGGAGGAGGACATCGGTAAAGCCACATGCTCAAAAGAAACGGAATTCATTCGTTTGCAAGACGCTAAATGGATTAGACGAAGCAGGGGTTTGTTATCTTAGGGGATAGCTCCGACGGCATATTCCCA
Organism: Amorphophallus konjac; assembly: GCA_022559845.1. Taxonomy (NCBI): domain Eukaryota; kingdom Viridiplantae; phylum Streptophyta; class Magnoliopsida; order Alismatales; family Araceae; genus Amorphophallus; species Amorphophallus konjac. Next base: position 233,554,487 of record CM040127.1, read on the forward strand.
CCAGCTTGAACTATGCCAAGTGGGGAATAGGAAACTACCCATGCGGTGGCAGAGTAGGATCCGGAGAAGATCGGGCATAATTGACCCGGAGTCCGAATGGGGACCGGCGTGACATGGCACGCTCCATGTGGGTGCGATGGCACATCTATATCCCCCTTGGAGGGACCATCGGAGGGCATGCAAAGGCATAACTCCGTGGGCCGACGGGGTTGAGAGGGAGAACATCACAGTCACCCAATAGAATATGCATAAATTTCGGCAGCATGTCCGCTCAACTCGGATTATGCCAAGAGAGAATAAGTCATCATCCACGGAATTTCGGGATGACGACCGAACGAGGATGGGCACCGGGCCCCGGGACATCGCTTGCATTTATGCCATCGTTTAATATCCCCTTGAAATCCCTCGGAACTCATGTAATGACATGGCCCTTTGGGTTCATAAGGGTGAAATCCGTATCGGGAATGAGGACTGTAGGGGAGGTCTTCCCCATTACTGTGTCTTCTCAAGGCATCCATGACGATCTCTGAACATCCCCGGGGCATATGTCAGAAGAAATCAGAAGGTTGACAGATGGCAGTGCAGAGAAGAGCCTCTGACTGGACTTCAATTGGCCAAGAAGGTGGGTCTCGGCATGGCTTTCTATCGGCCAGAGGAGGGTCTCGGCGGAGGTTTATTGGTTGGCCAAAGGGGGTCTCGGCGGTGGTTTCTTGGCTGGCCAAAGGGCCTCTCGGCGGGGGTTTATTGGTTCAAAAAAGGGGGGTCTCGGCGGCGGATTCCCGGCGCGCTCCTGGCCGCGCCGAGAAGGTGGCGCCGAGAGGCTTGCATGGAGGGGTTTGAATAGGCCTATAGGGGAGGGGGTCTCAGCGTGGAGCTTCCCGGTGCGCTCCTGGCCGCGCCGGGAGCCTGGCGCCGAGAGGCTTGCATGGAGGCTCACGTGAAAAAGGTTTAAATGGCAGGGTTTGTCGTTTAGTTGGGGGAGAGGGCATCTCGGCGGGACAGCTCTCGGCGGGGAATTTTGCACGCCGAGAAGGTGGTAAATTCCCCGCCAAGAAGGTGGTTTTGCGGAAGGATTTCAGGGTTTGATTGCGGTACTCTTTCCGGGAGTTTCTGGGTTTTGTGGCTCAGAGTGAGACCGAATCGGGGGTGCAGGAGGAGGTTTCATGGATGCCTCTGCTAGAGGGATGCCAGGGAAGCTGAGAGACCAAATCATCAGGAGGAGGAGAGGCCATCGTTAGGGCCCTGAGTAGCTTTCATCTATCTGCTGCCAGACGTCTAGGGGGGTCAAGAGATGGCTGTCTCTGATCCCCCAGACTAGCACAGTGGCATCGAAGAAGCAAAACGGCGATGAAAGAACCCTCGGCGTCGGGACTCCAGGTCTTAATCACTCAACGGTTAGAGTGAAGACCCAGGGTTGCGTTCATCTGCAGGTTCAAATACATCTTTTATAGCCGGCAGTCCGGGAAACCAAGAGATTGATGTCTCTGGTTCCCGAACAGCACAAGAGGCTCGAGGGGAAAAACTCGAACGTATATGGAGGGCATATTGAGATAGGAAGGGAGGAGAGAATAGAACCCAACGACCCACTAAACAGGGGTGGGAGTTCTATCTTCATCCCTGCTCTAAGAACAGACTCAACTCTGAAGCTTGAATCGTTCCGCCCATGGGGCATTCAGACAAACAATACGCATGCGTATAGAGACAGGGGAAGCTCATATTGCCTAATATCCATCACGGCAACTGCATTTATTTCATCCCACTACCATTATTTACATCGACTGCAGGACTAAAGCCGAGAAACATAAAGGGGAGGAACAGGGGGAGAATCATATGAATAATCGAAGCACTAAGACTTGGACTACTACATACGGAGAACAATGAAAAAGGAACAGCGAACATGGGGGGGAGGGCGGAGCATTGACTCCTCTCCCTCCCCCTAGCAGCCCACCTGGAGCCTTTTCTTCTTCTTTTCTTCTGCTTCTTCTCTTCTCTCAGCCGAGGGGGGTCTCTCTCTCTCCTGGCAAGACTCCCTCTCTATTCTTTTTCTATTCTTCTATCATGTTCTCTTTTTCTATTCTCTTCTTTTTTTTGTCCGCCCCCTCTTCGTTCGAAGGAAGAGGGTTTTTATATCCATCCTCCTTTTCCTTCTCGGCAGATACTATCACGGCGCGATTGAAACGGGCTTCCCGGCGCGCTCGAATCCCACCTCTCAGCGTAGCTTTGGGCTTCGACCACAGGCTCTCGGCGTGACCTTCACACAGGCCCACTTGGGACTTTTTAAGTGCATCATCACCCGAAAGGGCCTTTCATTGATGACATATCTTGTATCGAGATCATCATTACGATTTTCATCAGTCCGTAGACAGGGGTTTCATCAGTCCGTAGACAGGGGTTTCATCGGTATTGCCATCTGAATGGTGACAAAACCGGGTATCATCTTATCGACACCGTCACTTGAATGGTGACAAGCTCGGACATCAGCTTTAGTCTGGGAAGACCTCAGCCGGGTATATAATATGTCTAAACTGCAGGATTTCATCATTGATCGAGCAAGGTGCCGGTCGATCAACAACTGGTTTCATCATCGATATTGGGTTTATATCGACGCAAAGAAGAGTTTCATCAGCATAGATGAAAGGTCTAAACTGGCTAGGGTTTCATCATTGATCGGGCAGGGTGCCAATCAATCAACAGTTGGTTTCATCATCGATATTGGGTTTATATCGATGCAAAGGGGTTTATAAGTTTCATCAGAATAGACGAAAGGTCTAAACTGCAGGATTTCATCATTGATCTGGCAAGGTGCCGGTCGATCAACAGTGGGAGGTCGGTAGAGGCGTAGGTCTCGTCAGGATAGACGTAAGGTCTATTCCAGCAGGTTTTATCGCAGGTGAGGCTTGCCAATAAATGCGTAGGCTTCATCAGGACAGACGTGAGGTCTGAGCTGGACAGGCTTCATCAGAATGGTGATGGGTTTCATTGTCGGTGGGACGTTTGAAAGAGGGTATGTGAATTTTAGCAGGACGGACGTAAGGTCTTTCCTGGAGAGGTTTTATCGTCGGTGGGGCATGGAGCCAGATGACCAACAGAAGGTTTTATCAGCGAAGGGGAGGTAAAGGTAGCATGCCTATTGGCATGGAACTTTTGAATTACCACATTACTGACCCAAGTGCCCTTTCGGGTTTTCACCGGAGCCAGCCCCCTCTTGCTTTTGCCCACACGCCCTTTCGGGTTTTCACGTGGCGAGGTACCCGATTTTGCCTGCAGTGCCCTTTCGGGTTTTCACCACAGCTGGGTTTTGGCCATTTTTTGCCCTTGTTCAGAATGTCCGAACAAGTCTGGCGGGGTATCTCTATTTTTAACCCCATTTTTTATATACATATATATATATTTCTTGAATTGGGACTTCAGCACGGATCAGGCGACGTGCTGCTCCATTAGTGACTACTCTTATCGTCGGTATTGGGTATATACCGACGCAAGGATTTCATAGGTTTCATCAGGATAGACGTAAGGTCTAAACTGGATGGGTTTCATCATTGACCGGGCAGTGTACCAATCGATCAACAGCAGGTTTCATCATCGGTATTGGGTTTATACCAATGCAAGGATTTCATAGGTTTCATCAGGATCGACAAAAGGTCTGGCCTGGATGGGTTTCATCGTTGATTAGGCAGTGTGCCGATCGACCAGCAGCAGGTTTCATCATCGGTATTGGGTTTATACCAATGCAAGGATTTCATAGGTTTCATCAGGGTCGACGAAAGGTCTGGCCTGGATGGGTTTCATCGTTGATTAGGCAGTGTGTCGATCGACCAGCAGCAGGTTTCATCATCGGTATTGGGTTTATACCAATGCAAGGATTTCATAGGTTTCATCAGGATAGAGGAAAGGTCTGGCCTAGATAGGTTTCATCACCGATTGGGCAGTGTGCCGATCGACCAGCAGTAGGTTTCATCATCGGTATTGGGTTTATACCAATGCAAGGATTTCATAGGTTTCATCAGGATAGACGAAAGGTCTGGCCTGGATAGGTTTCATCACCGATTGAGCAGTGTGCCGATCGACCAGCAGCAGGTTTCATCACGGTGGGACCCGGGACAAGGTATGAGGGCTTTTATCAGGATAGACGTAGGGCCTATACTGAGTGGGTCTAATCGTCGATCGAGCAAGGCGCCGGTCGATCAACTGTGAGTTTATGGTGGGAGATGAGGCTTTCTTTGGAATTACCACATTACTGACCCAAGTGCCCTTTCGGGTTTTCACCGGAGCCAGCTCCCTCTTGCTTTTGCCCACGCGCCCTTTCGGGTTTTCACGTGGCGGGGTACCCGATTTTGCCCGCAGTGCCCTTTCGGGTTTTCACCACAGCTGGGTTTTGGCCATTTTTGCCCTTGTTCAGAATGTCTGAACAAGGCTGGTGGGGTATCACTACTTTTAACCCCATTTTTCTTTTCTTTTCTTCTTTTCTTTTATTTGGTATGCGAGCTGAGAGAGAGAGCAGCTTGGGTAGGGCGAGATGCCACTGGACCAAGGAGAGGGTAGCTCGATCAGGGCGGAGTGCCATTGACCAAGATGAAGTGGCCTGATTAGGGCGGGGTGCCGCTAACCGAGGAATAGGTAGTTCGGCTAGGGCGGAGTGCCGCTAAACCAAGAAATGAGGTAGCTCGGCTAGGGCGGAGTGCCGCTAAACCAGGAAATGGGATAGCTCGGTTAGGGCGGAGTGCCGCTAGACCAAGAAAGAGGTAGCTTGGTTAGGGCGGAGTGCCACTAGACCAAGGAAGAAGGGTAGCTCGGTTAGGGCGGAGTGCCGCTAGACCAAGGAGGAGGGTAGCTCGGCTAGGGCGGAGTGCCGCTAAACCAAGAAAGAAGGGTAGTTCGGTTAGGGCGGAGTGCCGCTAGACCAAGGAGGAGGGTAGCTCGGCTAGGGCGGAGTGCCGCTAAACCAAGAAACAGGGTAGCTCAGCTAGGGCGGAATGCCACTAGACCAAGAAAGAAGTAGCTTGTTGCTGACTGTGAGGAGTTGTCATCACAGTGGCGCGCAAGATGGGCGCGGTAGGCTGTGTCTGAGACACAGAGGGCTGAGCTGCTGTTTGCTGTGGAATAGGTTGGCTCGGTGTTTTGCCCTTATCAGCTAGGAGAGGGTTAGCTGGGATAGCCGTCTCTGCTGAGCTGGATGTCTGCCCCGCAGGTTCAGCTTGCTTTGAGACTGATGTAGCTTCATGTCTCTCATTGAGCTGCCTTCGGAGAGCACTGATCTCCTGCTGGTATCTTCTGAACATCATCTGGACCATAGGATCCAAGGCTGATGGGATTTGCATATCTTCAGAAGTCCCTCCAGCATCATCAATAAGGGGATTATCCTCATCCTCTGTCGTCACCACATTGACTGTCATGGTGGTGATCTTGCGGGCTTCATCATATTTCTTCATCTTATCTTTTGCGGCCTGGCCTCTTCTTGTGACAGGACCAGGTCTAGTAGCCAACCTAAGCAGTTCATCTGGTCGAGTTGGTAGTATATCTTGCCCCTTGGCAAGTCCAGCCATGTTGCAGGCGAAGATTTGCATTTTTTCTTTCCGCCTGTAGACCCTTCTTTTCACCTGGTCAGGATATTTGAGCCGGTCAAAGACCGATATTCTTTCTTTGGCTTCTTCCCGGTACAGGTCTTCTTTGTCATATCCGGCCCTGAGACCTTCTTCATAGTGATTTGAATCGGAGGAAGAGGCTCCGATCATCGTTTCTCGAAGTGTTTCTTCTTTTTCCCCACCTCTGGTGCCCAAGGCACGGGATAGTCTTTGTTGACCGAGGGCAGAGCTCCCCAGGTAGTGGAAGTAGTCTTGGACTATCTGCTTCATCTCTCCAGAATTGTGCCTCTGTGGCTCAGGCTGGAGCATTAGTCTTTCCTGGCTTCTCTGCTGATAGGCCAGTCTTGTTACCTGAGCATTCAAATGCTCGGCTTTGGAATATTTGAACAAGTCGGCCTGTCTGGCACAGGCTCTCGGTCTTCTTGGGATGGCGACCGTGACTGGTTCGCTCATTCCCACATTGTCGTTTCGGCAGCAGTTGACAGCAGCATCATATTTCTTTCTTTGCCATCTTCTGCCCCTAGCCCTGGGACGGGTGACAGTAAGGTCTTCCTTCCTCTCATCCCTTCTGCCCCTCATCATGGGGCGAGCAGTAGTCAAATTTCTTTCTTCATCATTTCTCTCATCTCTTCTGCCCTAGGCTTTGGGGCGAGCAGCAACAACATTTCTTGTCTCTTTTCCCTCTCTTCTTCGGCTTTCTGCCCTGAAGCCGGCAACAGCATCTTCAGCAGCCTTCTCCTCATCTCGAGCTGGAACCCAGCTCTGAATCCTCTTCGGTCGCCAGACCTGTTTGTATTTCGCTGGCTTGGGCGCCAGCGGCTTCCTCTCATCAGCCTCCCAATTGGCCTGCCTGGCGGCCAGAGTCTGGAATCTGTTGGTAGTGGGCACCATCAGGATGATCACGTCCGGCTTGACCTCCCTTGGGCAACCATTCATGTTTGCCCAGACACCTCCAATCATCATGGTCTTTCCGGAGTTGGAAAGACGACGGTCAACAGCATCATACCGGCTCCTCCGGTTGGTTCTTCTCCCCTTCTGAGAAGCAGTAGGGACCATGCCCCTTTTTTGGACATGATGGACGTAGCAGGCGACGGCCGTGGGGACCATTTTCTCTGGTAAGATATTCTTCTGGTCGGTGATCTTCACCGGGGCACTTGCAGCAGTGCCTTGCTCATTGTCATCGACCAGCAGAAGGTCAGTGAAGACGACGCCCAAGCAGTTGGGCAGCACGACGGCAGGCGGCATCGATCCGAACGCGAGAGGTACCGCCAGGTAGCCTTCTCGCACATGCATGTCAATCGGCTGCTGGTCGAAGCAAACGGACATGATTCCGACTGTCATTGTAGATTCCTGAAAATAAGGAAAGTACACAGAATCAGAATTTTGAGGGGGCCCGCTGGGCCTCCTACTTTAGCGTAAAGATGAGGGGAGACTCAGTCCCACCGGGCGTGCCAGACTTGTGGATGCGGGATTTTTATTTATTTATTTATTTTATTTGATTGATTTATTATTTATTGATTTATTGGCGTGCCAGTCACCGTAGTGATGATTTTATTGTGCGCTCGATCTGACTTGGTCAGTCGATTGTAGGTGATCGTGTCTGGACCAGAAGTCCGTCATACCATAAAGGCTATGACGTTAATTACGCCCTTCCAAGGAAGGACAACCCTTGATTAAACGCTAAGATAGGAGGAGGACATCGGTAAAGCCACATGCTCAAAAGAAACAGAATTCATTCGTTTGCAAGATGCTAAATGGATTAGACGATGCAGGGGTTCGTTATCTTAGGGGATAGCTCTGACGGCATATTCCCACCAGCTTGAACTATGCCAAGTGGGGAATAGGAAACTACCCATGCGGTGGCAGAGTAGGATCCGGAGAAGATCGGGCATAATTGACCCGGAGTCCGAATGGGGACCGGCGTGACATGGCATGCTCCATGTGGGTGCGATGGCACATCTATATCCCCCTTGGAGGGACCATCGGAGGGCATGCAAAGGCATAACTCCGTGGGCCGACGGGGTTGAGAGGGAGAACATCACAGTCACCCAATAGGATATACATAAATTTCGGCAGCATGTCCGCTCAACTCGGATTATGCCAAGAGAGAATAGGTCATCATCCACGGAATGCCGAGATGACGACCGAACGAGGATGGGCATCGGGCCCCGGGACATCGCTTGCATTTATGCCATCGTTTAATATCCCCTTGAAATCCCTCGGAACTCATGTAATGACATGGCCCTTTGGGTTCATAAGGGTGAAATCCGGATCGGGAATGAGGACTGTAGGGGAGGTCTTCCCCATTACTGTGTCTTCTCAAGGCATCCATGACGATCTCTGAACATCCCCGGGGCATATGTCTGAAGAAATCAGAAGGTTGACAGATGGCAGTGCAGAGAAGAGCCTCTGACTGGACTTCAATTGGCCAAGAAGGTGGGTCTCGGCATGGCTTTCTATCGGCCAGAGGAGGGTCTCGGCGGAGGTTTATTGGTTGGCCAAAGGGGGGTCTCGACGGTGGTTTCTTGGCTGGCCAAAGGGCCTCTCGGCGGGGGTTTATTGGTTCAAAAAAGGGGGGTCTCGGCGGCGGCTTCCCGGCACGCTCCTGGCCGCGCCGAGAAGGTGGCGCCGAGAGGCTTGCATGGAGGGGTTTGAATAGGCCTATAGGGGAGGGGGTCTCGGCGTGGAGCTTCCCGGCGCGCTCCTGGCCGCGCCGAGAGCCTGGCGCCGAGAGGCTTGCATGGAGGCTCACGTGAAAAAGGTTTAAATGGCAGGGTTTGTCGTTTAGCTGGGGGAGAGGGCATCTCGGCGGGACAGCTCTCGGCGGGAAATTTTGCACGCCGAGAAGGTGGTTTTGTGGAAGGATTTCAGGGTTTGATTGCGGTACTCTGTCCGGGAGTTTCTGGGTTTTGTGGCTCAGAGTGAGACCGAATCGGGGGTGCAGGAGGAGGTTTCATGGATGCCTCTGCTAGAGGGATGCCAGGGAAGCTGAGAGACCAAATCATCAGGAGGAGGAGAGGCCATCGTTAGGGCCCTGAGTAGCTTTCATCTATCTGCTGCCAGACGTCTGGGGGGGTCAAGAGATGCTGTCTCTGATCCCCCAGACTAGCACAGTGGCATCGAAGAAGCAAAACGGCGATGAAAGAACCCTCGGTGTCGGGACTCCAGGTCTTAATCACTCAACGGTTAGAGTGAAGACCCAGGGTTGCATTCATCTGCGGGTTCAAATACATCTTTTATAGCCGACAGTCCGGGAAACCAAGAGATTGATGTCTCTTGTTCCCGAACAGCACAAGAGGCTCGAGGGGAAAAACTCGAACGTATACGGAGGGCATACCATTGAGACAGGAAGGGAGGAGAGAATAGAACCCAACGACCCACTAAACAGGGGTGGGAGTTCTATCTTCATCCCTGCTCTAAGAACAGACTCAACTCTGAAGCTTGAATCGTTCCGCCCATGGGGCATTCAGACAAACAATACGCATGCGTATAGAGACAGGGGAAGCTCATATTGCCTAATATCCATCACGGCAACTGCATTTATTTCATCCCACTACCATTATTTACATCGACTGCAGGACTAAAGCCGAGAAACATAAAGGGGAGGAACAGGGGGAGAATCATATGAATAATCGAAGCACTAAGACTTGGACTACTACATACGGAGAACAATGAAAAAGGAACAGCGAACATGGGGGGGGAGGGCGGAGCATTGACTCCTCTCCCTCCCCCTAGCAGCCCACCTGGAGCCTTTTCTTCTTCTTTTCTTCTGCTTCTTCTCTTCTCTCAGCCGAGGGGGGGTCTCTCTCTCTCCTGGCAAGACTCCCTCTCTATTCTTTTTCTATTCTTCTATCATGTTCTCTTTTTTCTATTCTCTTCTTTTTTTTGTCCGCCCCCTCTTCGTTCGAAGGAAGAGGGTTTTTATATCCATCCTCCTTTTCCTTCTCGGTAGATACTATCACGGCGTGCTTGAAACGGGCTTCCCGGCGCGCTCGAATCCCACCTCTCGGTGCAGCTTTGGGCTTCGACCACAGGCTCTCGGCGTGACCTTCACACAGGCCCACTTGGGACTTTTTAAGTGCATCATCACCCGAAAGGGCCTTTCATTGATGACATATCTTGTATCAAGATCATCATTACGGTTTTCATCAGTCCGTAGACAGGGGTTTCATCAGTCCGTAGACAGGGGTTTCATCAGTCCGTAGACAGGGGTTTCATCGGTATTGCCATCTGAATGGTGACAAAACTGGGTATCATCTTATCGACACCGTCACTTGAATGGTGACGAGCTCGGACATCAGCTTTAGTCTGGGAACACCTCAGCCGGGTATATAATCTGTGGAGACCATTCTTCTTATGTTCTGACTTTGCAAAAGCCTTTGCAATCTTCATCTACCGGTACCGGCTTCATCTTCATCTCATATTACATCTGTCAGTAAGCCGACATCTGACTTACCCTGACATATCATCCGTGGATTCTTGGACGAAACGGTAGTACAGCTCTCATTAAAGGGCTGGAAGGTCTCATCAGTCGAGTGACTGCTGCTTTATCAGTGCTGCCGTCTGAGTGACATTGGCACTAGGCATCAGCTTTGCCGACAAGGGCTTTAGCCGGGTAGACAGTTGATGAGCTTCATCATTGGTCTTTCACTGTTGGTCCGACCCTCTTTTCAATTATGTTTTCACCCTTGTTCATTTTCCAGGTGTCAACAGGCGCCTATGAGTCTAAGGTCCGTCCCGGGAGAGACTCTTGCATGGAGTTCTTGAGTCTTGAGTATTCCCGAGGCGCAAGTGAAGAGATTCTTTGGCATTACTTTGAGGTGTTCCCTCCATTCCACTCTCTTCTTGATTTTAGGAATCCGATTCGTCACCCTATCGCTTATTCCTAATGAGCCGGTCATGTAAGAGAGTGGGCTCTTTGAGAAGATTCTTGAGGATTGTTGGGCCTCATCACATGGATCGAACTTGAAGTGGAGATCTACCCAACTAGAGAGAGCTAGCATGCATCCGTAGATGGGCCTTCCCATCACCGCTGAGGTAAGCCCACTATAGAGATAGGCTAGGATAGCCGGTCCAACTCTCTCTCCTTCCCATAGGCTCACCACGGCGCTTAATTGGGCCTCCTCTAGGAAATCCTCCGTGGATGGGAATAAGAGTGCTCCCGCCAAGCACACCACGAAGGCCTTTGCTACACGTTCGATCTCTTCTTCTTCTTTAGCTTGATCCGCTCTCTTGTACACCCATGAGGCAAGCTTTAGAAGATTAATTCCTTTAGTGACCTTGATTTGGTTCACTAAGTTTGGGCTAGGTATCAATGTGGTTAATAGTTCATGTGAGGAGATTGGTTTTGGCATGATGGCCATCTTTTCCTCATTCCCTTGCTTCATCCTCTTCAAGCCCAAGATCAACTCTAATTCTGCCAATAGGATGGTGGCCTCAAAGGTTGAGAATAGAAAGGTGTGAGTGGAAGGGTGCCATATTTCAATTAGAGCTCCTATGGCAGCCCAATCAAGGTGGATTTGATCATAGTGTTTGGCATAGGTAACTAGACCTAGAAGGTGCCATCTTGCTAAGTACACCCTCATATCTGAAGAAAATTTGGAGAGAATAAGAGGCATCCACTTAATCTTTGTGAATCTCCTAGCACCTAGGACATTTGGGTAGTCCTGAGGAAGAAGGAAAAGAAAAAAATAGAGACAGACATGAGCATACAGAATAAATATGAAGAAGCAGTTTGAACGAGCAGTAGTTCGGGGAAGATATAAAAGAAGGAACAGAGAATCAATCTTTACCTGATTTAATGCAATGCGGTTGCTGATATGCCCATTGATTCCAGTAAGCCTGGGAATAGAAGTTTTGGATCTTTTGATGACTCTCTCCATCTTTGGTATGCAGGAGGAGTTAAGCGATTGCAGTGCCTGCAGAAGAACACGAGCAGTAGCAGAAACAGAAGAAGCAGGATTTGATGAATTTATTTTGATTGATCTAGAGAGGTTTCTTCCTTTTTATAGAGGTCTGAGGAGTCTTAAGGCTGTTCGGAGTTGGAAGATTGATTGTCATTAGGATTGGGTTTTGCTTTCGATTTGGAATCGGAAGCGGGTGGTTAATTAACGTCTTTTGTTGGGGCGTCAATTGTTGAATTGACGAATGAACAGAGGTCGTGTTTTATTTAGCGCCCCTTGATGGGTCGTCTTCTTCTTGAACGATCGGTGCATTTAACATCTTAATGAAGGGTGTCTTTTATGTTTTGACGCCCTGATGTCAGGCGCCTTTCATATTTTGATGACATTTCCTCCAGTCGTGATTTTATTTGCTCACATATTTGACTCCTCTATATGCTTTAATGAGCTTAAGTGCTATTCTTTGGTTGGAATTGCTTTAATTAAGCACTTATGATCATTTCTTGAGGATTATTTCTGATCATTGTTATTAGGGCTAATGAAATTTTCAAGTGCAGAAGATTGCAGGTCCGAGATGCTTGGATCACTCGTCGGAGTAACATCATTCTTTTCTTGCATTTCTTTCCTGTAAGCATTGTTACTATATGGTATCTACGTCATTATAGCATATCAAGGACCTTGTGGTTCTGATGAACCTAGGATTTGAGTTCCCCTTCATCAAAAATATTGATAATTCTAGGAGAATCTTGATCACACGGATAGGCCGTTGAGTCATTCAAGGTCTGGGACGATGGTTCCACTTTCTGAGTTGATACGCGGACAAACAGGCTTCGACTTAGTGTCAGCTCAGAGATCTGGATTCTTGACCAAATCTAGATGGCTTAGCAATATTATCCTTGATTATTTTCTATTTTTAGTTTGTTTTATCTTTTTCTTTTAGCCCAGCATGCATCATGTAGGACTTTGAGCTTCATGCTGAAAATCTTCATGTTATGGTAATAATGAAGGTCACTCGCTCTTGATTGAGTTGACATGAGATATTCCATTCCAAATCGAGTACTTTATTCTCTTTGAAGCCGCTCAGGCTATTTCCTTGAAACTGTTCCTTTGCTAGATCTTCATCTCAATTCTCTTTTCTTTTCTGTAAATCCACCTTGGTTGTAGCACGTCCACATTGGCTGGTAACCGCTCTCCAATGGTGTCTCCCTGTCGTGCCCACGTGCACATTTTATTTACTTAGTTTAGTCTCCTTTATCCAGCAAATCGATGCTTCCTTCGAATTACCCGGAGTTGTTTCACTTGGAATCTTGGAAAGATTTTCTAATGCTTAGTGTCTGAGGCGTGTCACATCACACCTTGGCATCTACTTATCAGTTCACTCCACTTTATTCCGTTCATTACACTTTCTCTCCATTTCGTCTCACTCCCTTCCAAAGCAGACGCCAAGGCGGGGAAGCTGTAGACACGTCAAAATTGGTGCTTTGTTGATTGAATCTCATGTCACTATGTTAACGCCCCAAAGTGAACTTCAATATTTCTATAATATAAAGTTTTTCTATTTTTGTGTGATTTTTGTGATTTATTCTTGCATTTTTTGTGATTCACGACTTGAAGAAGGGCGTGTTTTAAATAGCGACCTAATCTGGGGCGTGTTCTTAAGAAAGGACGACCACAGATACGGGCGTCAATTCCTGGTATTTTACAAGTCCCGCTACGATTGAAAATCAATGACTAACGTCCTTCCTCAGGGCGTGTTCTTAATTAACGCCTTTGCTTCAGGCATCTTTTTGTAATTTTCAAATAAAGAAGGTTTTATTACCAAAATTGAATCCAGGAAGTGACGTCTCAATCCTGGTCGTGTTTTGAATTAACGTCCTTGGGCAGGTCGTCAATTGTTGAATTGACGCCCTTCGGTAGGTCGTGTCTCACCTTTTCGTGTCCTTCCTAAACTCGTCTTTCCTGAAGAGTTCCCTGCCTTTCTTGGTCACTTTGCTCGATCTGGGAACTAGAGTCCTTGCCGTTAACAACCACTGCCTATTCTTATCTTCCCGAATCTGTGTCTATCTTTGATCGAAACCTTATAAAAGAGTTCCCCAGTCGATCTCGCGCGAGTTGACAGAGTACACAGCGAGGTAAGGTAAGGTTAGATAGACACACAAAGAAGAAGAAGGGAGGCGAGAGCTGTTATTACGGTGTTAGCAAGGTTGCTGGAGCTGTTGTTATTGTCACAGAAGTTTTTGCGCAGAGAAGAGTCTCTCTTCATCCGTGTGATCTCTTCATCGTCTTTCTCTGTTTCCGGCTGCTCCGGTGGTTCTCCCTTTACTGTTTACAGGAACAGCAGGGGTTTCTCTCCTTTGTTTGTGTTTTTCTTCATCGTATCAACGCCCATCGTTTTCTCCTTTTGCATTAGTATTGCATCTCCTCTCCTCTCCCTAATTCTCTAGGGGTTTTAAATCCAAACAAAAAAAGGTGCGCATGCTATATTCTTATTTCACCATCATATTGTTTATTTGGATTGATACTACACTCACTCTCGGCTGATCCACTTTTCTTTTATTTGTTTGTTCTTTGTTTCAAGGTAATCAACAAGGAAAACCCCCTTCATCGGCCGACCGATAGAAGGTGGAGGAAGGAATTCACATCCATCCCGCATCCTGTTATCACCAGGTATTCGCGATCATCTTTCTTCTTATTGAGGTAACCCCTCTGGCGATCACTCTCCTTATTAGCACCACGTGCTCTTTTACTCTCTTTTCATCATTATTCTTTTCATTATTCTTCATATTCTTATTATCACTCTTATTTTCCTTTAAGAGTGGATTTTCCATGATCCACAAGTTGGAGTTTGAGTAAATTATTGTACAATTGCATTTTTATGTTTGATTGCCTTGTGCTCTGATCGTTCTTGCTCGCAAGAGGCTTACCATGCCCGCTGTTCACGTTCCTCGAGTTAGTCTTCCGCTATAATAAAGGCTCGGGGCGTGACACTAGCAATAGTATCCTTGAGTACTTTCTATTTAGCTTTCTTTGCATTCGTTTTGATGATTTCTTTATTTTAGACCAGCATGCATCATGTCATTTTTGAGCACTCACGTCTCATGATCCGTTCAAAGTTTCTCCTTAGTAATGGTTGATTGCACTTAATTTCTCTTGGATAAGAGATTCTCATTCCACTCCGAATTTGAACGTTCTATCTAATCTGCCCGCTTGGTCTGGTTGGCCAGCGTGATTCCTATCTGGATTTTATCTCAGTTTTACTTCTCCTTTTCCAATTTTTCAGGTGTACTCCTTCTGATCCCCTCATTGTCCGTGGATTGTGTCCCCAATGAGGTTGGTCGTGTTTCCTTTCCTTCCTTAGTTAGCTCTCTAGGCATGTCTCATTCTTGTCATCCATTCTGAGTGGTTAGTTCGGCATTTTCGGGAGAATTCCTATCCCTTGTTGGTTATGACGGGTGTCTTTTGCCTTGATGCCCACTTTTTAGTTCTCTCTGCTTCTTCTCTGAGTCATCTCCATTCCTCATCGTTGTCGCTTTCGCTCCATCTCCTTTCCATTTCGCCTCCACATCACTTTCGCTCGTTCCCTTGCAAAGCAGACATCAAGGAGGGGCATCTGTTGACACCCATTTTTAGCCTACAAGTCGAGTTATTTCTCTTATTCACCTCCATAATGCCCTGAATTATCCATTATTTTGGAGCCTTCTTTGAATCTATCTCGAGCCCATTTCTTGATCATTTTTCAAGCCCATTGAGCCTTGGAAGATTTTATCTTTAATTTCCCAACTTTTGGGCCCCTTTCGGGTCAATTCGGAGCTCAAACGGACATCCAGAACTCACCCGCGTGAGCCTGGCAGTCACCCCAAGATAGCGGTCAACTATTGACCGCTACCCTGAGGTGCCGGTCAACAGTTAACCGCCATGAACAGTAACATTTTTTATTTTTATTATTTTTAAAATGTCAAATGACGATCTTCTTGAGACCGCCACTATCAAAAAATGGTCTTCGAAAGACCGTTTCTGTGCCAGAAGCCTCCTGGTCGCCCCTAGTCATCTAGCGGTCACCCCATAACCGTTTCTATACAAATGGCGATTATACCATGACCGTTTCTTACTAGTGGCGGCCGCGCGATAGACCGTTTCTCCAATAGAGAGTCCCGATGATCCTGAACTTTGATTTCTTCACCGTAGGACTCTCTGGTCGATTTGTGCTCACCGGGGTCACCTTCCAAGGGCTCTATCTTCTCGAATATTCTACCAAATCGATTCCCCTTTGTTTCTATCTCTTCTCCCCATTATTATCTCGAGTTTAAGCCATAGAACTTGAATTTTGGTGGAGTATATCTGCAGGAATCATGAGTGCAATTTCTTGTTTTATGCATTTTTGTGTAACACAAATTCATCTAGATTAGGCTTCGGGGCCACCTTCTAGCATGAATATCTTCCAGATCCTTCCACCAAATAGAGTCCTGTTTGTTCCTAGCTCTTATCCTAACTATTATTTCGAGATTGACCCATAGATCTCGAGATTTTGTGGTCTCTATCCTCTGAAATCGAAGGAGAAAGTTCTGGGTTTTTGCATTCTCTATAAATTTGGCCCAGTTCACAGTGCGCGAGGGGGGGCTTTTTCTGGAATCGGGGTGAAGCCATGTCGGATTGTCTACTCACAACTTCGACCCCACTTCGAAGAGGAAAGTATTAGCTTTCATTTCCATCTCTTTGGGCTCGTTTTCATCGCTCCATTCCTTAGTTCTTCTCTCCTACTTTTTCAAAATCATCACAAGTCGCACTATTTCTACACATTTCTACGTTTTTTCTCCATTTTGCACAGCACTTTTCGCTCTATTCTCTCCATAATGTTTCATGATTTTAAATCCTATGCATGCACAACACACCCACCTACTATTTGCACCCGTTTATAAGGGTTAAAAACCCTCTCCCGGTGCATTCTCCCCCTTTCTTTCATGTTATTTTATCACTTCGGGACATATGCTACACTTTCATATTCTAATGGGTTTTATCTCTTTTTGTGGTTTTATTTTGCAGGAGAGTACATTTGAACGTGAGGCCCTTGCTTTCTATCCGTGTGGAAGGCGAGGAGGTGCACCCATGATCGGTTCCTCGCATCCCTTTCTAAGCGCGATCATGTTGTAGCGGTTCATCTTCGGGCTGCGTTTTCTTCCTCATTTCCCAAGGTACGCAGTAGGTTTTTATTTGTTATAGCATCTTTTCCTATTGCTAATCCTTGGGTGGCAATCACGGTTCACTCAGATTTTTCATCGCCCCTTTCCCTGGTTCATGCTCTCATGATTATATGCATGTTTACATGTTCATAGTTTGGGGGCGGTGTAGATTAATCTATCTACAACGGTGGGACCACCTTTTGTTTTTCTTTGATTACCCTTCTCCACTTGGCACCCACGTGTGCCATCTCCTTTTGCACCCACGGTGCATCTCCCTTTGTGCTCCATGTAGAACTTTTTCTTTTTCTTTTTATCCCGTGTGCACCACGTGCACACCTCCCACTTGTGATTGTTAATTAGTTAGATTTTTGGAAATTCCCTTCTTCTTATCTAAAAAAAATGAGCATGTCATGCTTTGTTTCATAATTCTTGATTGCCATGATCCATATTCTGAGTTTGTGAGTGTTTTCTTCCTTTCCATTGGTTTTTCTCTCACTGTTTAAGCTTTCTGGCCGGTGTTGTAGCTTCTAGGAGAGGGGAATTAGCGCCCATACAGAGGGTGCCAATTCCCCAATTGGTGGCACCTGTAAGGGCGCCAATTCCATGCCCCTTGTTTTTAAAAAATTAAAATAAAATTTTGTAATTGGCGCCCTCACAGTGGGCGCCCATTCACTAATTAGTGGCAGGGTGCAAGGCGCCAATTCCCTGCCCCTTCTAAATATAAAAAAATAAAAAATAATAATAGAATTGGTGCCCAATCAGGGGGCACCCTTTCAGGAATTGCTGGCACCTGTTAGGGCGTCAATTTCCTATGTTTTTCACAGAATTCTTCTTGTGTGACTTGTTCTGCATCATTCTTTCATAATTCTATTCATACATACATATTTTCTCAATTTCTGCATTAGTTTTGCATTCATAGTGCATTTGGCTTGGGAGACCTCCTCTCCCCACCTTTTCTAGGAGATCTTACCCCCTCTTGGTGAAGGAAGGACCCTCTATTGAGCATTCCGTCTCTTTGGATCAGAAATTTCTAAATCAAGCCTCCATAGGTCGCCGCACCCGTGGATTCCATCATGGACGCCGGGCAGGTTGTACCTTGAAGTTTCTTGGGTTTAGTTGGCCTATACGTGGTGAGAGTGTACCTAGTTGGCATTGAAAGAAATTATATTGAAACTTGGTGCCCTACCTTACGTGAATCATATCAAATTTTGTTAAAATCTTTAATTCACATCAAGGAATAAATAAAATCAATCATAAGCATCTAAACTTTTTGTATATCTTTGCAACATTGCTTTGATTGAATATTATTTATTTGCATAATGTTTCGCTTTGATAATAAAACCAACATGTCTAATCACTTATACACTTATGAGGATAATCAACCTAGCACATCTTATGATCCTTAATTTTATAATCCTCACCACAACTCATCTAAGGGGCCACGGCCACGCCCTCACTCTTATGGTCTTGCCCGACCCGTGGGCAATCTCCAATCTCATGATCCCTCGCATCCATTGCAAGCCACTACTTCCCCAGGACTATCTCCTCCACATGATGAGAAGGTCTCCCAAGTTTTGCATGCATTAGATCATCTCACCCCTCAACAAATCCAAGCCCTTAAGGCCATTGTTGAGGGTGCATCTTCTCCTTCTCATCCTCCTTCCAATCCCTCACGGGTGGCCCATCACCCACCTATTTCTATTCACACTCCCACTCGCGTGGCCCATCACCCGCCTCCCTCTCCTATTCACACTCCCGTTCGGGGAGTCCATCCACCTTCTTCTATACATACTCCTCCTCAGGCGATTCATCACCCGCCTCCTTCTATTCCTCTTCCTTCACGGCACCAAGGCCCTCATGCTTCTTGCAACCAGGTCCGTCCGAGTCCTTTTGTGAGTCAACCCCTCCAAGCACCACGGCCTCTACATCAAGCCACTCCTCCAAGGCAATCATGCCAACCCTCTACTTTGCATGTTACACCCCTCCAACAAACTCATGCTTTCATGAACAACATCACTAAAATGGAACAAGATTGGAAGGAGATGAGAGATAATGGCATCAACAACCTATGTGAGCAAGATGAGCTGGTAATTTTCAATGATCAAGTGGATGCCGTCCACCCTCCACCACCTATATATTCCACTCATTCATATGGCCCTCCACCTTCGCCTCCGCATACACATAATCCTCCACCTTACATTCCTACATCACCCATTATTACGCCTCCACCACGTCATCCACTTGAGTTTAATGACAATGATGAATTGGAAGTTCTTTGTGAAGAGTTGGAGATGGCACAAGACGTTGAAGTTCTTCAAGAGAAACCCACTCTGAGTTTTCTCTGTTTCCCACTCCCTCTATTACCCGATGAACCCCCCGCTCAGGACGATGCCACCATCCCCAACCCCATTTACTTAACCAATTGGTGTTACGATGATGGGTCGATACTCCAATCACCCACACCAGCACATCATGATCCTTCCACTACACCACAAACCCCTCGCCCCATTAAAATTCAACACTTTTTGCACACCAAACCCCCTCCTTTTACACCTTCAATCACCACATCATTAACCCCCACTAAGCCATCCGAGTCTACCTCCATAGCATCGGCCTCCGCCGAACCTCCCGCGGAACTTTTTCATAAACCAATTAACCCTTCAAACCCGCCACCTAAGCCCTCCATTATTCACATACCCCCAAATCCGATTACGCCGAACCTCACTTTGTCTACCCCTCCATCTAAACCTTTACCCGAACTAATGGCAAATCCTGAGCAGGATCCACCTCTTGTTGCCCTCGAGCCAATCACGTTCGCTTCTGAGCAAGGGGAGAAGCCCAACGTGCTCGAACCCCCACTTCCACTTACACTTCCTTCAACACTCTCCATTAAACCTCCACCATCCACTAAGCCCTCCGCCTCGTCTTTCATCACCCCTCAGAGTTGGTGTATTTCTACAAGTATTTATGCCGAAAATAATCAAGAGCCGGGCCAGAAGGATTTGGCCATGGCTATGATATTCAATGTTCAATATTTTATTTGCCGTATGCCAATCCGTGTTCTTGTGTCGGGTATTATTGAAAAGTCTCCATTGAAGCTCACCATGAAAAATTCTTACGAGTTGATGCCTTGTCGGCCCAAGGCCATTATCAAAATCACTTTGCTCATTGGCCGACATTCTTTTGATACTCTCATTACCCCTCGCTCCATTATTATACAACTTCCTAAGGGGTCCTCCTCATGCATTTCTATAACACATTCCACTTCCAATGAGAGCTTATGGGCATTGATTCCATCTTTTGAGCCATTTGGCCGGGCACTGTCTTTGCCATAGAGGGATGGGCATTCTTTGATTGAAGGGGCTCCCTCCAATCCACTCACCCTTTGTTCCATTCCGTTCACCCTACCACCTACCAACTTCTCTTTATGGGCCACTCACGGGGTGAGAAGGAGACTTCCTTCCTTGAACTCCCTGCATCTTTTGCATTTCATGCATCCATCACATTCATTGAATCTCATGCATTTGCATTTATCCTTATTTCCTGGGTTTCCGAACCCGCATCTTCCCCATCCTCCGGAACCTCCAAATCTCCATATATGGCATCGCGCCCTCTTTCTCCATATTCCTCCGGAACCTCCGGACTTACCTCATCTCCCAAGGCATCGCACCGCCTCCAATATCCTTTCCGGGCACCGCGCCCCTCCTTATGTTCCCCTTCCGGAACCTCCGGACCTTCCTCTCTTTCAAGGGCATCACGTCCCTACTCATTCTTCCGAATTTTCAGAACTTCCAAAGTTATCTCTCTCCCTAGGGCATCGCACCCTCTTCGATTTTCCTCCTCTGGGAACTCCAGACTTCTCACTAATTCTCCTTGGGCAATGCAGCCCATGGTGTCTTCTTTCACTGGAACCTCCGAATCTTCCCGATTCTATCTCTCTTGATTCACCTCCATCTCTGAATTTTTTGGATTCTTCACTCTTCATCGGGCATCGCACCCGTCCATCTTACCCCTCTGGATTTCCCTCTCTTCCTTGAGCATTGTGCCCCTTCCCCTCTTTTCTCTCCGAAACCTCCAGATCTCTTCATATCCTTCCTCCGATCTGTCTTCTTACTCCTCCAGGACATCGCGTCCTTAGTTCTCCTCTTCCTCTTAACTTATCTTTTTCCATACCTCCACCTTAGGCATCGCGTCCCCTCCTATTCTATTCATCCGGAACCTCCGAAACCTCCGGATTCTCATTATCCCCATCATGATTCTCCTCATTCACCTCTGGAACCTCTGGATCCACCACTATCCATCTACCAATTCCTTCTCTTGATTCCTCCTGATCCCGGGTCTGACCTGACTTCTTCCACCTCCACAGCCTTGGGCATCTGCCCATTCTCCCACTATTTTTGAGGCTTTAGTCCTCACTCCTCCTCTTAATTTTCCTTTCCTTCTGTAGACCATTTATGTGATCAGGGTCTCCGCGTCTTAGTAAGGGAGTTCTAGCCCTCACCTCTCTTCCTTGTGTCCTTATTCGTCTGAGTCTGGTCTAAGCACCGCTCCTTGTTAAGCCACTTCCAATCTTTGCTATCCTTTCTTATCTGCCAAAAGAGAATCACAAATCCCATGTTTATCAACATCGCCTCCAATAGCTGCTTCTACGATCAAGGTTGCAAGGTAACGTGTGCATGTAAGCATGCATTCTTATGCATTTTCATCACCTTATTCACGCACATTTTCAAAACGAAGTGCTTCTTAACTTGATCAAGAGTGGTTATTCTAGGCCTTATCTTAGGTCTTTTATTAAAAATCAATGTCAAACAAGAGTCTTTAGGCTTGCTATGCAGCATTTTGGTAATAAGAACCCCACGCTGGGAGTTCGGCATTTCTCTCCCCGCTTGTTAACGGCAACCCTTAGCTGGGCACCACACTCACTTCACGGCATCCTTAGCCGTCTCCTTTGGTAAATACCGTTGTTGCTTAAGCCATGCTCAAGGGCACAAAGTCTCTTTCTCTTATTAACTCGGCTGAAATATGAGGAGCATAGATATTCTGGGCAAAATAACCAACCTAAGCACACCCCGATAAAAGGAAGTCTTAAATAGGGGCAGTCTATTATGACCTTATTCTCAAATTTCAAAGCTCAATTTCAATATCTTTCAAGTCTAATGGACACCAAAAGAAAAATGATAATCAAACGAAAAAAAATATGAGCAAAAAAGAAAAGCAAAATTTAAAATTTATGGCATGGCAAGAGGGCGGTAAAGTTTTCCCGCATGACATTATGAGCCCGGTCGTATGCGTGCCTAAAAGAGAATTTAAGGTTCGATGATATGACACAAAGCCCCGGCGCAACAGACCGAATCTCTAGGGGTTGTGCTATGGATGGAAGTCAAAACCCGATATCTTCTTAACTTATATCAAGCTCATCCCCAAATTACTCTTCTCTTCTCCCTCTAAGACCGAGTGTTTCTCGGGTATGGCCTTCGTAGGGGCACCGTTATCCAAGGGTAGCTGGTTATAGGATGCCACCCTTCAATGCACGCCTGACTTTGGACAGGTTTTAGCGAAAGGGGAAGGAACAAAGACCCCTAGCCAGTGGTTTAAACATCCCTTTGATGCTACATTTAATGTCTAAACTAAAATCTAAATAAATTGAATATTTCCCAACAAAAATCTAAATTTTTTTGAATATCTCAAAAAATCCATAAACATTTAAATATTCTCAAAATCCATAAAAATTGAATACTTTTCAAAACCCATAAAAAATTTGCATACTTCAAAAAATCAAAAAAAAATTGCATTACATTGTATTTTTCCTGATGGTGTTGTTTTACAGGGACAACCTTTGAAGGACCAAGAACTCGGGATGAGCCCTCTTCATTCATTGCTATTAATTTTTTGATTCTTCCCTATATTAATCAACATGCTTCGCCACACTGGGCATCAATTGATCGATCATGTCCAAATCTTTTTAATCAACTCTTGCTGATTTCATTTGATCACTCTTGCCACTAGGCTTTACTTGATCTTGACCATTCAACTCCAAATCTTATGATATGCCTAGATTGTCATCCTCATACCAACAAACAAACAATGATGCTTTACATGCTTCAAACGCTATTCATACTATACCTCACATGAGTTAAATGCTCGATGCCTCTATCCATGCTTGAATGTTATTCATGCGTTGATGCTATACATTTTTAATGCTTTGCTCTTATATGCTATGCTTGCCATGCTATGTTTTATTGCTAATTCATTGCTTGTTACCCTTTATATCTTGCCTAATCAACTTTTGAGCGCAGGAAAGAAGCTTTTTTGTCCCACCGTCTGGACATCATCATCCAAGTCCCACGGTGATTATATTGCATTGCATATCCCAGTTCCCCTGACGCTTATTGCCATCACCATCTCCTATATGCATTTCTACTATATTTTACATACACTAATAGATTATATTAAGGACCTTGTGGCTTTGATAAATCTGGAATTTGAGTTCCCCTTCATCAAAAATAATGATGATTCTAGAGGAATCTTAGTCACACGGATAGGCCATTGAGCCATCCAATGTTGAAGTCAGATGGAAGGCTCTATCACCACAGGATGTGGATCTAGAGGGGGGGTGAATAGATCAACTGGCTATTTAAAAATTAGGCATAGAATCAAATGCAGAATTAGAAAAACACTAAACGAACACAGCCAATGCACCGAATGAAACACACAAGATCTGCTGAACAAGCAATCAAACACACGAGAGGCACAAGGCTTTTAGGTGGTTCGGTCAATCCGACCTACGTCCACCCCACATTCAACTCGAATGTGGATTACTGCTGATACACAGCTTCAATCTGCTGGGCTCTACAGCTTGCCAACAACGGCTGGGGCTTACAGCTTATCCCGACCAGAGGAGCACCCTCTGCAACAGCTGAGCATCACAGCTTGCTCTGCTAGGCACTACAGCTTAGCCGACCAGAGGAACACCTCTGCAACCCGCTGCCTCACAGCTTGAAACCGCTGACTAACAACTTGATAGAACAAAAGTTTTCAAAGAGAAAATAGCAAGACTGAAAACAAACAAAACACACAATTGAATGGAACAAAACCAAAACAACTGTAGCTCAAAGTTGAGCAATATCAGCTTCGGTAACTGGACCAAGAGACTGATTCACAAGCTCTCACAATAACTCTCTCAACTCATCTCTTCTCTCTTTCTTCTTCTCTCCTTTTCTTCTTCTCTGCTTTTCTTCTCTCACAGTGGATCTCGGTGGCTGCTGTTTCAGACTAGATGTATAGACTTCGCCAACTTCGATCGGCCTTTACAGAAAATGAAGACTACTATATATACTGACAGCAGCAGGTGGATAAGGGCGCGTGGCTTCCACGTTTTCCTGCCCAAGTGAATTCGCCAGATCCGAGGCAATTCCATCCACGTGTCAGCATCTGGTCAGGCCTTCCAGCCTCGGATCACGTGCCCTCCTTAAGCTTCACGAGCAGAGCACCTGTCAGACAGAGTATCGGAGTATCAACTTGGTGTCGACACTTTGTAAAATGAAATGCATTGTATAAACTTATGAAAGCGCATGCATTGTACAGACTTAGTGAAAGGGAATGCATGTAATACAATTCTTTTAAATACCCAGAGACTAGTGCGTTCTCCCACGGGAGCATATGAAGTCTCAGGGGAGCATCTATGGCCTCTGGACATCATCACCAGCGTAAGGGGAGCATGTGGAGCACATGCTGTCTCTGGGGAGCAATCGCTGCTCCAGGGGAGCATCCTCAAAGTTAGGGAAGCATTAGCAGTCACTGGAGGGCATACTCGGTCCTAGGAGAGCATCCAGGGGGACAGGCGAGCATGCGTGTCTTATGTACAGACTCTACCAATGAAATCATGAACAGTCCGATGTATGGACTTGGCTTCGGGTCTGCTATAGTCCAGTGTATAAACATCAAACTCTTGAGCTCTGCATAGACTTTGCAGTCAACAGGCGATGTATAGACTTTGGAGTCTGAGACCAATGTACAGACTTTGTAAAACAGAAGCCTGTATAGACTTGGAGGATCAAGACGCTAAGGAAGACGGTCATTGTACAGACTTAGATGCCATTGACAAATGCATGCTACAGTCCAATGTGTGGACTTACATGAGACGCTCATTGTACAGACTTCGCCTGACACCGTCCAATGTACAGACTTTGCCTTAGACTCTAAGTGAGATGGACAGTGTATAGACTTAGCCAATGCAATGAGTTGACGCTACAGTGTATGTCAATGCAATGAGTTGACGCAGTCCAATGTACAGACTTTCAAGCCTGAAGGCCAATGAGTAGCTTCAAGTATAGACTTGATATGTGTGCTTCGGCTGTACAGACTTCACTCTAGCAGGTAATGTAGCAATGTATATACTTTGGTCTTGAACGTGCAGTGTATAGACTTACGTTGCTGAAGCAATGTATATACATTGAGACTTTGAGTGTGTGTTCAGTGTGAAAATAAGATAAAATGCATATAACACACAGACAATCTGATAAGGTAATTTCATCAAAACATAAACAGTGTTGCCAATCAATCAAAACAATGTGTTGCCATATGAAGTAAAGTTACATGTCAACACCATCAACACAGAGGAGTCACAATAATCTCCCCCTTTTTGATGATGGCAACCCCCTATCATATAGAGTAGCAACATCCTGTCATACAGATGTATTTTTTGATGAAGGACATGATTTGTTATTCAGATTGTTATGCAGATGCATGTAGATGCTATAAATGACATGCTGCATGCTACAAAATGTAAGAAACTCCCTGCTAACAAAATTTCCCCCTTTTGCCATACCATGATGCAGATGCATACACTCCCCCTGAATGTAGAATTCTCAATTCAGAATTCGCCCCCCCTGAACTGAAAGAAAAAATTCAGACAATATTCTCCCCCTTTGCCATCAACAAATAGGAGGGAAAGTGAGTGCAAGCGAAGAAAAAGAAAGTTCAGCTGACTGGCATTCTTAGCAAGTAGTTCAGAAATTAATGTGGACGCGGATTTTTTTTTTATATCCTCTCATTTAAATCTTATCTGTTTGTTATTTATTGATTTATTCGTTTGTTGGTTTATTGGCATGCCAGTCACCGGGGTGACAATTTTATTGTGCGCTCGATCTGACATGGTCAGTCGATTGTGAAGTCCGAGTCGGGACCAGAAATCCGTCATACCCTGAACGCTATGACGTTAATTACGTCCTCCCTAAGGAGGACAACTCTTGATTAAACGCTAAGATAGGAGGAGGACATCGGTAAAGCCACATACTAAAAAGAAACGGAATTCATTCGTTTGCAAGACGCTAAATGGATTAGACGAAGCAGGGGTTCGTTATCTTAGGGGATAGCTCCGATGGCATATTCCCACCAGCTTGAACTATGCCAAGTGGGGAATAGGAAACTACCCATGCGGTGGCAGAGTAGGATCCGGAGAAGATCGGGCATAATTGACCCGGAGTCCGAATGGGGACCGGCGTGACATGGCACGCTCCATGTGGGTGCGATGGCACATCTATATCCCCCTTGGAGGGACCATCGGAGGGCATGCAAAGGCATAACTCCGTGGGCCAACGGGGTTGAGAGGGAGAAGATCACAGTCACCCAATAGGATATGCATAAATTTCGGCAGCATGTCCGCTCAACTTGGAATATGCCAAGAGAGAATAGGTCATCATCCACGGAAAGCCGGGATGACGACAGAACGAGGATGGGCACCGGGCCCCGGGACATCACTTGCATTTATACCATCGATTAATATCCCCTTTAAGCCCCTCAGAACTCATGTAACGACATGGCCCTTTGGGTTCATAAGGGTGAAATCCGGATCGGGAATGAGGACTGTAGGGGAGGTCTTCCCCATTACTGTGTCTTCTCAAGGCATCCATGACGATCTCTGAACATCCCCGGGGCATATGTCTGAAGAAATCAGAAGGTTGACAGATGGCAGTGCAGAGAAGAGCCTCTGACTGGACTTCAATTGGCCATGAAGGTGGGTCTCGGCATGGCTTTCTATCGGCCAGAGGAGGGTCTCGGCGGAGGTTTATTGGTTGGCCAAAGGGGGGTCTCGGCGGTGGTTTCTTGGCTGGCCAAAGGGCCTCTCGGCGGGGGTTTATTGGTTCAAAAAAGGGGGGTCTCGGCGGCGGATTCCCGGCGCGCTCCTGGCCGCGCCGAGAAGGTGGCGCCGAGAGGCTTGCATGGAGGGGTTTGAATAGGCCTATAGGGGAGGGGGTCTCAGCGTGGAGCTTCCCGGCGCGCTCCTGGTCGCGCCGGGAGCCTGGCGCCGAGAGGCTTGCATGGAGGCTCACGTGAAAAAGGTTTAAATGGCAGGGTTTGTCGTTTAGTTGGGGGAGAGGGCATCTCGACGGGACAGCTCTCGGCGGGGAATTTTGCACGCCGAGAAGGTGGTAAATTCCCCGCCAAGAAGGTGGTTTTGCGGAAGGATTTCAGGGTTTGATTGCGGTACTCTGTCCGGGAGTTTCTGGGTTTTGTGGCTCAGAGTGAGACCGAATCGGGGGTGCAGGAGGTGGTTTCATGGATGCCTCTGCTAGAGGGATGCCAGGGAAGCTGAGAGACCAAATCATCAGGAGGAGGAGAGGCCATCGTTAGGGCCCTGAGTAGCTTTCATCTATCTGCTGCCAGACGTCTGGGGGGGTCAAGAGATGGCTGTCTCTGATCCCCCAGACTAGCACAGTGGCATCGAAGAAGCAAAACGGCGATGAAAGAACCCTCGGCGTCGGGACTCCAGGTCTTAATCACTCAACGGTTAGAGTGAAGACCCAGGGTTGCGTTCATCTGCGGGTTCAAATACATCTTTTATAGCCGGCAGTCCGGGAAACCAAGAGATTGATGTCTCTGGTTCCCGAACAGCACAAGAGGCTCGAGGGGAAAAACTCGAACGTATAAGGAGGGCATACCATTGAGATAGGAAGGGAGGAGAGAATAGACCCAATGACCCACTAAACAGGGGTGGGAGTTCTATCTTCATCCCTGCTCTAAGAACAGACTCAACTCTGAAGCTTGAATCGTTCCACCCATGGGGCATTCAGACAAACAATACGCATGCGTATAGAGACAGGGGAAGCTCATATTGCCTAATATCCATCACGGCAACTGTATTTATTTCATCCCACTACCATTATTTACATGGACTCCAGCACTAAAGCTGAGAAACATAATGGGGAGGAACAGGGGGAGAATCATATGAATAATCGAAGCACTAAGACTTGGACTACTACATACGGAGAACAATGAAAAAGGAACAGCGAACATGGGGGGGGAGGGCGGAGCATTGACTCCTCTCCCTCCCCCTAGCAGCCCACCTGGAGCCTTTTCTTCTTCTTTTCTTCTGCTTCTTCTCTTCTCTCAGCCGAGGGGGGTCTCTCTCTCTCCTGGCAAGACTCCCTCTCTATTCTTTTTCTATTCTTCTATCATGTTCTCTTTTTTCTATTCTCTTCTTTTTTTTGTCCGCCCCCTCTTCGTTCGAAGGAAGAGGGTTTTTATATCCATCCTCCTTTTCCTTCTCGGCAGATACTATCACGGCGCGCTTGAAACGGGCTTCCCGGCGCGCTCGAATCCCACCTCTCAGCGCAGCTTTGGGCTTCGACCACAGGCTCTCGGCGTGACCTTCACACAGGCCCACTTGGGACTTTTTAAGTGCATCATCACCCGAAAGGGCCTTTCATTGATGACATATCTTGTATCGAGATCATCATTACGATTTTCATCAGTCCGTAGACAGGGGTTTCATCAGTCCGTAGACAGGGGTTTCATCGGTATTGCCATCTGAATGGTGACAAAACCGGGTATCATCTTATCGACACCGTCACTTGAATGGTGACAAGCTCGGACATCAGCTTTAGTCTGGGAAGACCTCAGCCGGGTATATAATCTGTCTAAACTGTAGGATTTCATCATTGATCGGGCAAGGTGCCGGTCGATCAACAACTGGTTTCATCATCGATATTGGGTTTATATCGACGCAAAGAAGAGTTTCATCAGCATAGACGAAAGGTCTAAACTGGCTAGGGTTTCATCATTGATCGGGCAGGGTGCCAATCGATCAACAGTTGGTTTCATCATCGATATTGGGTTTATATCGATGCAAAGGGGTTTATAAGTTTCATCAGAATAGACGAAAGGTCTAAACTGCAGGATTTCATCATTGATCTGGCAAGGTGCCGGTCGATCAACAGTGGGACGTCGGTAGAGGCGTAGGTCTCGTCAGGATAGACGTAAGGTCTATTCCAGCAGGTTTTATCGCAGGTGAGGCTTGCCAATAAATGCGTAGGCTTCATCAGGACAGACATGAGGTCTGAGCTGGACAGGCTTCATCAGAATGGTGATGGGTTTCATTGTCGGTGGGACGTTTGAAAGAGGGTATGTGAATTTTATCAGGACGGACGTAAGGTCTTTCCTGGAGAGGTTTTATCGTCGGTGGGGCATGGAGCCAGATGACCAACATAAGGTTTTATCAGCGAAGGGGAGGTAAAGGTAGCATGCCTATTGGCATGGAACTTTTGAATTACCACATTACTGACCCAAGTGCCCTTTCGGGTTTTCACCGAGCCAGCCCCCTCTTGCTTTTGCCCACGCGCCCTTTCGGGTTTTCACGTGGCGAGGTACCCGATTTTGCCTGTAGTGCCCTTTCGGGTTTTCACCACAGCTGGGTTTTGGCCATTTTTTACCCTTGTTCAGAATGTCCGAACAAGTCTGGCGGGGTATCTCTATTTTTAACCCCATTTTTTATATACATATATATATATATTTCTTGAATTGGGACTTCAGCACGGATCAGGCGATGTGCTGCTCCATTAGTGACTACTCTTATCATCGGTATTGGGTATATACCGACGCAAGGATTTCATAGGTTTCATCAGGATAGACGTAAGGTCTAAACTGGATGGGTTTCATCATTCACCGGGCAGTGTACCAATCGATCAACAGCAGGTTTCATCATCGGTATTGGGTTTATATCAATGCAAGGATTTCATAGGTTTCATCAGGATCGACAAAAGGTCTGGCCTGGATGGGTTTCATCGTTGATTAGGCAGTGTGCCGATCGACCAGCAGCAGGTTTCATCATCGGTATTGGGTTTATACCAATGCAAGGATTTCATAGGTTTCATCAGGGTCGACAAAAGGTCTGGCCTAGATGGGTTTCATCGTTGATTAGGCAGTGTGCCGATCGACCAGCAGCAGGTTTCATCATCGGTATTGGGTTTATACCAATGCAAGGATTTCATAGGTTTCATCAGGATAGATGAAAGGTCTGGCCTGGATAGGTTTCATCACCGATTGGGCAGTGTGCCGATCGACCAGCAGCAGGTTTCATCATCGGTATTGGGTTTATACCAATGCAAGGATTTCATAGGTTTCATCAGGATAGACGAAAGGTCTGGCCTGGATAGGTTTCATCACCGATTGGGCAGTGTGCCGATCGACCAGCAGCAGGTTTCATCACGGTGGGACCCGGGACAAGGTATGAGGGCTTTTATCAGGATAGACGTAGGGCCTATACTGAGTGGGTCTAATCGTCGATCGAGCAAGGCGACGGTCGATCAACTATGAGTTTATGGTGGGAGATGAGGCTTTCTTTGGAATTACCACATTACTGACCCAAGTGCCCTTTCGGGTTTTCACCGGAGCCAGCCCCCTTTTGCTTTTGCCCACGCGCCCTTTCGGGTTTTCACGTGGCGGGGTACCCGATTTTGCCCGCAGTGCCCTTTCGGGTTTTCACCACAGCTGGGTTTTGGCCATTTTTGCCCTTGTTCAGAATGTCTGAACAAGGCTGGTGGGGTATCACTACTTTTAACCCCATTTTTCTTTTCTTTTCTTCTTTTCTTTTATTTGGTATGCGAGCTGAGAGAGAGAGCAGCTTGGGTAGGGCGAGATGCCACTGGACCAAGGAGAGGGTAGCTCGATCAGGGCGGAGTGCCATTGACCAAGATGAAGTGGCCTGATTAGGGCGGGGTGCCGCTAACCGAGGAATAGGTAGTTCGGCTAGGGCGGAGTGCCGCTAAACCAAGAAATGAGGTAGCTCGGCTAGGGCGGAGTGCCGCTAAACCAGGAAATGGGATAGCTCGGTTAGGGCGGAGTGCCGCTAGACCAAGAAAGAGGTAGCTTGGTTAGGGCGGAGTGCCACTAGACCAAGGAAGAAGGGTAGCTCGGTTAGGGCGGAGTGCCGCTAGACCAAGGAGGAGGGTAGCTCGGCTAGGGCGGAGTGCCGCTAAACCAAGAAAGAAGGGTAGTTCGGTTAGGGCGGAGTGCCGCTAGACCAAGGAGGAGGGTAGCTCGGCTAGGGCGGAGTGCCGCTAAACCAAGAAACAGGGTAGCTCAGCTAGGGCGGAATGCCACTAGACCAAGAAAGAAGTAGCTTGTTGCTGGCTGTGAGGAGTTGTCATCACAGTGGCGCGCAAGATGGGCGCGGTAGGCTGTGTCTGAGACACAGAGGGCTGAGCTGCTGTTTGCTGTGGAATAGGTTGGCTCGGTGTTTTGCCCTTATCAGCTAGGAGAGGGTTAGCTGGGATAGCCGTCTCTGCTGAGCTGGATGTCTGCCCCGCAGGTTCAGCTTGCTTTGAGACTGATGTAGCTTCATGTCTCTCATTGAGCTACCTTCGGAGAGCACTGATCTCCTGCTGGTATCTTCTGAACATCATCTGGACCATAGGATCCAAGGCTGATGGGATTTGCATATCTTCAGAAGTCCCTCCAGCATCATCAATAAGGGGATTATCCTCATCCTCTGTCGTCACCACATTGACTGTCATGGTGGTGATCTTGCGGGCTTCATCATATTTCTTCATCTTATCTTTTGCGGCCTGGCCTCTTCTTGTGATAGGACCAGGTCTAGTAGCCAACCTAAGCAGTTCATCTGGTCGAGTTGGTAGTATATCTTGCCCCTTGGCAAGTCCAGCCATGTTGCAGGCGAAGATTTGCATTTTTTCTTTCCGCCTGTAGACCCTTCTTTTCACCTGGTCAGGATATTTGAGCCGGTCAAAGACCGATATTCTTTCTTTGGCTTCTTCCCGGTACAGGTCTTCTTTGTCATATCCGGCCCTGAGACCTTCTTCATAGTGATTTGAATCGGAGGAAGAGGCTCCGATCATCGTTTCTCGAAGTGTTTCTTCTTTTTCCCCACCTCTGGTGCCCAAGGCACGGGATAGTCTTTGTTGACCGAGGGCAGAGCTCCCCAGGTAGTGGAAGTAGTCTTGGACTATCTGCTTCATCTCTCCAGAATTGTGCCTCTGTGGCTCAGGCTGGAGCATTAGTCTTTCCTGGCTTCTCTGCTGATAGGCCAGTCTTGTTACCTGAGCATTCAAATGCTCGGCTTTGGAATATTTGAACAAGTCGGCCTGTCTGGCACAGGCTCTCGGTCTTCTTGGGATGGCGACCGTGACTGGTTCGCTCATTCCCACATTGTCGTTTCGGCAGCAGTTGACAG
Source organism: Amorphophallus konjac (assembly GCA_022559845.1). Lineage (NCBI taxonomy): Eukaryota > Viridiplantae > Streptophyta > Magnoliopsida > Alismatales > Araceae > Amorphophallus > Amorphophallus konjac. The sequence continues at coordinate 233,586,612 of CM040127.1, forward strand.
CAGCATCATATTTCTTTCTTTGCCATCTTCTGCCCCCAGCCCTGGGACGGGTGACAGTAAGGTCTTCCTTCCTCTCATCCCTTCTGCCCCTCATCATGGGGCGAGCAGTAGTCAAATTTCTTTCTTCATCATTTCTCTCATCTCTTCTGCCCTAGGCTTTGGGGCGAGCAGCAACAACATTTCTTGTCTCTTTTCCCTCTCTTCTTCGGCTTTCTGCCCTGAAGCCGGCAACAGCATCTTCAGCAGCCTTCTCCTCATCTCGAGCTGGAACCCAGCTCTGAATCCTCTTCTGTCGCCAGACCTGTTTGTATTTCGCTGGCTTGGGCGCCAGCGGCTTCCTCTCATCAGCCTCCCAATTGGCCTGCCTGGCGGCCAGAGTCTGGAATCTGTTGGTAGTGGGCACCATCGGGATGATCACGTCCGGCTTGACCTCCCTTGGGCAACCATTCATGTTTGCCCAGACACCTCCAATCATCATGGTCTTTCCGGAGTTGGAAAGACGACGGTCAACAGCATCATACCGGCTCCTCCGGTTGGTTCTTCTCCCCTTCTGAGAAGCAGTAGGGACCATGCCCCCTTTTTGGACATGATGGACGTAGCAGGCGACGGCCGTGGGGACCATTTTCTCTGGTCAGTGATCTTCACCGGGGCACTTGCAGCAGTGCCTTGCTCATTGTCATCGACTTGCAGAAGGTCAGTGAAGACGATGCCCAAGCAGTTGGGCAGCACGACGGCAGGCGGCATCGATCCGAACGCGAGAGGTACCGCCAGGTAGCCTTCTCGCACATGCATGTCAATCGGCTGCTGGTCGAAGCAAACGGACATGATTCCGACTGTCATTGTAGATTCCTGAAAATAAGGAAAGTACACAGAATCAGAATTTTGAGGGGGCCCGCTGGGCCTCCTACTTTAGCGTAAAGATGAGGGGAGACTCAGTCCCACCGGGCGTGCCAGACTTGTGGATGCGGGATTTTTATTTATTTATTTATTTTATTTGATTGATTTATTATTTATTGATTTATTGGCGTGCCAGTCACCGGAGTGATGATTTTATTGTGCGCTCGATCTGACTTGGTCAGTCGATTGTAGGTGATCGTGTCTGGACCAGAAGTCCGTCATACCATAAAGGCTATGACGTTAATTACGCCCTTCCAAGGAAGGACAACCCTTGATTAAACGCTAAGATAGGAGGAGGACATCGGTAAAGCCACATGCTCAAAAGAAACGGAATTCATTCGTTTGCAAGACGCTAAATGGATTAGACGAAGCAGGGGTTCGTTATCTTAGGGGATAGCTCTGACGGCATATTCCCACCAGCTTGAACTATGCCAAGTGGGGAATAGGAAACTACCCATGCGGTGGCAGAGTAGGATCCGGAGAAGATCGGGCATAATTGACCCGGAGTCCGAATGGGGACCGGCGTGACATGGCATGCTCCATGTGGGTGCGATGGCACATCTATATCCCCCTTGGAGGGACCATCGGAGGGCATGCAAAGGCATAACTCCGTGGGCCGAGGGGGTTGAGAGGGAGAACATCACAGTCACCCAATAGGATATACATAAATTTCGGCAGCATGTCCGCTCAACTCGGATTATGCCAAGAGAGAATAGGTCATCATCCACGGAATGCCGAGATGACGACCGAACGAGGATGGGCACCGGGCCCCGGGACATCGCTTGCATTTATGCCATCGTTTAATATCCCCTTGAAATCCCTCGGAACTCATGTAATGACATGGCCCTTTGGGTTCATAAGGGTGAAATCCGGATCAGGAATGAGGACTGTAGGGGAGGTCTTCCCCATTACTGTGTCTTCTCAAGGCATCCATGACGATCTCTGAACATCCCCGGGACATATGTCTGAAGAAATCAGAAGGTTGACAGATGGCAGTGCAGAGAAGAGCCTCTGACTGGACTTCAATTGGCCAAGAAGGTGGGTCTCGGCATGGCTTTCTATCGGCCAGAGGAGGGTCTCGGCGGAGGTTTATTGGTTGGCCAAAGGGGGGTCTCGACGGTGGTTTCTTGGCTGGCCAAAGGGCCTCTCGGCGGGGGTTTATTGGTTCAAAAAAGGGGGGTCTCGGCGGCGGCTTCCCGGCACGCTCCTGGCCGCGCCGAGAAGGTGGCGCCGAGAGGCTTGCATGGAGGGGTTTGAATAGGCCTATAGGGGAGGGGGTCTCGGCGTGGAGCTTCCCGGCGCGCTCCTGGCCGCGCCGAGAGCCTGGCGCCGAGAGGCTTGCATGGAGGCTCACGTGAAAAAGGTTTAAATGGCAGGGTTTGTCGTTTAGCTGGGGGAGAGGGCGTCTCGGCGAGACAGCTCTCGGCGGGAAATTTTGCACGCCGAGAAGGTGGGAGGTGGTTTTGTGGAAGGATTTCAGGGTTTGATTGCGGTACTCTGTCCGGGAGTTTCTGGGTTTTGTGGCTCAGAGTGAGACCGAATCGGGGGTGCAGGAGGAGGTTTCATGGATGCCTCTGCTAGAGGGATGCCAGGGAAGCTGAGAGACCAAATCATCAGGAGGAGGAGAGGCCATCGTTAGGGCCCTGAGTAGCTTTCATCTATCTGCTGCCAGACGTCTGGGGGGGTCAAGAGATGGCTGTCTCTGATCCCCCAGACTAGCACAGTGGCATCGAAGAAGCAAAACGGCGATGAAAGAACCCTCGGCGTCGGGACTCCAGGTCTTAATCACTCAACGGTTAGAGTGAAGACCCAGGGTTGCATTCATCTGCGGGTTCAAATACATCTTTTATAGCCGGCAGTCCGGGAAACCAAGAGATTGATGTCTCTTGTTCCCGAACAGCACAAGAGGCTCGAGGGGAAAAACTCGAACGTATACGGAGGGCATACCATTGAGATAGGAAGGGAGGAGAGAATAGAACCCAACGACCCACTAAACAGGGGTGGGAGTTCTATCTTCATCCCTGCTCTAAGAACAGACTCAACTCTGAAGCTTGAATCGTTCCGCCCATGGGGCATTCAGACAAACAATACGCATGCGTATAGAGACAGGGGAAGCTCATATTGCCTAATATCCATCACGGCAACTGCATTTATTTCATCCCACTACCATTATTTACATCGACTGCAGGACTAAAGCCGAGAAACATAAAGGGGAGGAACAGGGGGAGAATCATATGAATAATCGAAGCACTAAGACTTGGACTACTACATACGGAGAACAATGAAAAAGGAACAGCGAACATGGGGGGGGAGGGCGGAGCATTGACTCCTCTCCCTCCCCCTAGCAGCCCACCTGGAGCCTTTTCTTCTTCTTTTCTTCTGCTTCTTCTCTTCTCTCAGCCGAGGGGGGGTCTCTCTCTCTCCTGGCAAGACTCCCTCTCTATTCTTTTTCTATTCTTCTATCATGTTCTCTTTTTTCTATTCTCTTCTTTTTTTTGTCCGCCCCCTCTTCGTTCGAAGGAAGAGGGTTTTTATATCCATCCTCCTTTTCCTTCTCGGTAGATACTATCACGGCGTGCTTGAAACGGGCTTCCCGGCGCGCTCGAATCCCACCTCTCGGCGCAGCTTTGGGCTTCGACCACAGGCTCTCGCCGTGACCTTCACACAGGCCCACTTGGGACTTTTTAAGTGCATCATCACCCGAAAGGGCCTTTCATTGATGACATATCTTGTATCGAGATCATCATTACGGTTTTCATCTGTCCGTAGACAGGGGTTTCATCAGTCCGTAGACAGGGGTTTCATCGGTATTGCCATCTGAATGGTGACAAAATTGGGTATCATCTTATCGACACCGTCACTTGAATGGTGACGAGCTCAGACATCAGCTTTAGTCTGGGAACACCTCAGCCGGGTATATAATCTGTGGAGACCATTCTTCTTCTGTTCTGACTTTGCAAAAGCCTTTGCAATCTTCATCTACCGGTACCGGCTTCATCTTCATCTCATATTACATCTGTCAGTAAGCCGACATCTGACTTACCCTGACATATCATCCGTGGATTCTTGGACGAAACGGTAGTACAGCTCTCATTAAAGGGCTGGAAGGTCTCATCAGTCGAGTGACTGCTGCTTTATCAGTGCTGCCGTCTGAGTGACATTGGCACTAGGCATCAGCTTTGCCGACAAGGGCTTTAGCCGGGTAGACAGTTGATGAGCTTCATCATTGGTCTTTCACTGTTGGTCCGACCCTCTTTTCAATTATGTTTTCACCCTTGTTCATTTTCCAGGTGTCAACAGGCGCCTATGAGTCTAAGGTCCGTCCCGGGAGAGACTCTTGCATGGAGTTCTTGAGTCTTGAGTATTCCCGAGGCGCAAGTGAAGAGATTCTTTGGCATTACTTTGAGGTGTTCCCTCCATTCCACTCTCTTCTTGATTTTAGGAATCCGATTCGTCACCCTATCGCTTATTCCTAATGAGCCGGTCATGTAAGAGAGTGGGCTCTTTGAGAAGATTCTTGAGGATTGTTGGGCCTCATCACATGGATCGAACTTGAAGTGGAGATCTACCCAACTAGAGAGAGCTAGCATGCATCCGTAGATGGGCCTTCCCATCACCGCTGAGGTAAGCCCACTATAGAGATAGGCTAGGATAGCCGGTCCAACTCTCTCTCCTTCCCATAGGCTCACCACGGCGCTTAATTGGGCCTCCTCTAGGAAATCCTCCGTGGATGGGAATAAGAGTGCTCCCGCCAAGCACACCACGAAGGCCTTTGCTACACGTTCGATCTCTTCTTCTTCTTTAGCTTGATCCGCTCTCTTGTACACCCATGAGGCAAGCTTTAGAAGATTAATTCCTTTAGTGACCTTGATTTGGTTCACTAAGTTTGGGCTAGGTATCAATGTGGTTAATAGTTCATGTGAGGAGATTGGTTTTGGCATGATGGCCATCTTTTCCTCATTCCCTTGCTTCATCCTCTTCAAGCCCAAGATCAACTCTAATTCTGCCAATAGGATGGTGGCCTCAAAGGTTGAGAATAGAAAGGTGTGAGTGGAAGGGTGCCATATTTCAATTAGAGCTCCTATGGCAGCCCAATCAAGGTGGATTTGATCATAGTGTTTGGCATAGGTAACTAGACCTAGAAGGTGCCATCTTGCTAAGTACACCCTCATATCTGAAGAAAATTTGGAGAGAATAAGAGGCATCCACTTAATCTTTGTGAATCTCCTAGCACCTAGGACATTTGGGTAGTCCTGAGGAAGAAGGAAAAGAAAAAAATAGAGACAGACATGAGCATACAGAATAAATATGAAGAAGCAGTTTGAACGAGCAGTAGTTCGGGGAAGATATAAAAGAAGGAACAGAGAATCAATCTTTACCTGATTTAATGCAATGCGGTTGCTGATATGCCCATTGATTCCAGTAAGCCTGGGAATAGAAGTTTTGGATCTTTTGATGACTCTCTCCATCTTTGGTATGCAGGAGGAGTTAAGCGATTGCAGTGCCTGCAGAAGAACACGAGCAGTAGCAGAAACAGAAGAAGCAGGATTTGATGAATTTATTTTGATTGATCTAGAGAGGTTTCTTCCTTTTTATAGAGGTCTGAGGAGTCTTAAGGCTGTTCGGAGTTGGAAGATTGATTGTCATTAGGATTGGGTTTTGCTTTCGATTTGGAATCGGAAGCGGGTGGTTAATTAACGTCTTTTGTTGGGGCGTCAATTGTTGAATTGACGAATGAACAGAGGTCATGTTTTATTTAGCGCCCCTTGATGGGTCGTCTTCTTCTTGAACGATCGGTGCATTTAACATCTTAATGAAGGGCGTCTTTTATGTTTTGACGCCCTGATGTCAGGCGCCTTTCATATTTTGATGACATTTCCTCCAGTCGTGATTTTATTTGCTCACATATTTGACTCCTCTATATGCTTTAATGAGCTTAAGTGCTATTCTTTGGTTGGAATTGTTTTAATTAAGCACTTATGATCATTTCTTGAGGATTATTTCTGATCATTGTTATTAGGGCTAATGAAATTTTCAAGTGCAGAAGATTGCAGGTCCGAGATGCTTGGATCACTCGTCAGAGTAACATCATTCTTTTCTTGCATTTCTTTCCTGTAAGCATTGTTACTATATGGTATCTACGTCATTATAGCATATCAAGGACCTTGTGGTTCTGATGAACCTAGGATTTGAGTTCCCCTTCATCAAAAATATTGATAATTCTAGGAGAATCTTGATCACACGGATAGGCCGTTGAGTCATTCAAGGTCTGGGACGATGGTTCCACTTTCTGAGTTGATACGCGGACAAACAGGCTTCGGCTTAGTGTCAGCTCAGAGATCTGGATTCTTGACCAAATCTAGATGGCTTAGCAATATTATCCTTGATTATTTTCTATTTTTAGTTTGTTTTATCTTTTTCTTTTAGCCCAGCATGCATCATGTAGGACTTTGAGCTTCATGCTGAAAATCTTCATGTTATGGTAATAATGAAGGTCACTCGCTCTTGATTGAGTTGACATGAGATATTCCATTCCAAATCGAGTACTTTATTCTCTTTGAAGCCGCTCATGCTATTTCCTTGAAACTGTTCCTTTGCTAGATCTTCATCTCAATTCTCTTTTCTTTTCTGTAAATCCACCTTGGTTGTAGCACGTCCACATTGGCTGGTAACCGCTCTCCAATGGTGTCTCCCTGTCGTGCCCACGTGCACATTTTATTTACTTAGTTTAGTCTCCTTTATCCAGCAAATCGATGCTTCCTTCGAATTACCCGGAGTTGTTTCACTTGGAATCTTGGAAAGATTTTCTAATGCTTAGTGTCTGAGGCGTGTCACATCACACCTTGGCATCTACTTATCAGTTCACTCCACTTTATTCCGTTCATTACACTTTCTCTCCATTTCGTCTCACTCCCTTCCAAAGCAGACGCCAAGGCGGGGAAGCTGTAGACACGCCAAAATTGGTGCTTTGTTGATTGAATCTCATGTCACTATGTTAACGCCCCAAAGTGAACTTCAATATTTCTATAATATAAAGTTTTTCTATTTTTGTGTGATTTTTGTGATTTATTCTTGCATTTTTTGTGATTCACGACTTGAAGAAGGGCGTGTTTTAAATAGCGACCTAATCTGGGGCGTGTTCTTAAGAAAGGACGACCACAGATACGGGCGTCAATTCCTGGTATTTTACAAGTCCCGCTACGATTGAAAATCAATGACTAACGTCCTTCCTCAGGGCGTGTTCTTAATTAACGCCTTTGCTTCAGGCATCTTTTTGTAATTTTCAAATAAAGAAGGTTTTATTACCAAAATTGAATCCAGGAAGTGACGTCTCAATCCTGGTCGTGTTTTGAATTAACGTCCTTGGGCAGGTCGTCAATTGTTGAATTGACGCCCTTCGGTAGGTCGTGTCTCACCTTTTCGTGTCCTTCCTAAACTCGTCTTTCCTGAAGAGTTCCCTGCCTTTCTTGGTCACTTTGCTCGATCTGGGAACTAGAGTCCTTGCCGTTAACAACCACTGCCTATTCTTATCTTCCCGAATCTGTGTCTATCTTTGATCGAAACCTTATAAAAGAGTTCCCCAGTCGATCTCGCGCGAGTTGACAGAGTACACAGCGAGGTAAGGTAAGGTTAGATAGACACACAAAGAAGAAGAAGGGAGGCGAGAGCTGTTATTACGGTGTTAGCAAGGTTGCTGGAGCTGTTGTTATTGTCACAGAAGTTTTTGCGCAGAGAAGAGTCTCTCTTCATCCGTGTGATCTCTTCATCGTCTTTCTCTGTTTCCGGCTGCTCCGGTGGTTCTCCCTTTACTGTTTACAGGAACAGCAGGGGTTTCTCTCCTTTGTTTGTGTTTTTCTTCATCGTATCAACGCCCATCGTTTTCTCCTTTTGCATTAGTATTACATCTCCTCTCCTCTCCCTAATTCTCTAGGGGTTTTAAAACCAAACAAAAAAAGGTGCGCATGCTATATTCTTATTTCACCATCATATTGTTTATTTGGATTGATACTACACTCACTCTCGGCTGATCCACTTTTCTTTTATTTGTTTGTTCTTTGTTTCAAGGTAATCAACAAGGAAAACCCCCTTCATCGGCCGACCGATAGAAGGTGGAGGAAGGAATTCACATCCATCCCGCATCCTGTTATCACCAGGTATTCGCGATCATCTTTCTTCTTATTGAGGTAACCCCTCTGGCGATCACTCTCCTTATTAGCACCACGTGCTCTTTTACTCTCTTTTCATCATTATTCTTTTCATTATTCTTCATATTCTTATTATCACTCTTATTTTCCTTTAAGAGTGGATTTTCCATGATCCACAAGTTGGAGTTTGAGTCAATTATTGTACAATTGCATTTTTATGTTTGATTGCCTTGTGCTCTGATCGTTCTTGCTCGCAAGAGGCTTACCATGCCCGCTGTTCACGTTCCTCGAGTTAGTCTTCCGCTATAATAAAGGCTCGGGGCGTGACACTAGCAATAGTATCCTTGAGTACTTTCTATTTAGCTTTCTTTGCATTCATTTTGATGATTTCCTTATTTTAGACCAGCATGCATCATGTCATTTTTGAGCACTCACGTCTCATGATCCGTTCAAAGTTTCTCCTTAGTAATGGTTGATTGCACTTAATTTCTCTTGGATAAGAGATTCTCATTCCACTCCGAATTTGAACGTTCTATCTAATCTGCCCGCTTGGTCTGGTTGGCCAGCGTGATTCCTATCTGGATTTTATCTCAGTTTTACTTCTCCTTTTCCAATTTTTCAGGTGTACTCCTTCTGATCCCCTCATTGTCCGTGGATTGTGTCCCCAATGAGGTTGGTCGTGTTTCCTTTCCTTCCTTAGTTAGCTCTCTAGGCATGTCTCATTCTTGTCATCCATTCTGAGTGGTTAGTTCGGCATTTTCGGGAGAATTCCTATCCCTTGTTGGTTATGACGAGTGTCTTTTGCCTTGATGCCCACTTTTTAGTTCTCTCTGCTTCTTCTCTGAGTCATCTCCATTCCTCATCGTTGTCGCTTTCGCTCCATCTCCTTTCCATTTCGCCTCCACATCACTTTCGCTCGTTCCCTTGCAAAGCAGACATCAAGGAGGGGCATCTGTTGACACCCATTTTTAGCCTACAAGTCGAGTTATTTCTCTTATTCACCTCCATAATGCCCTGAATTATCCATTATTTTGGAGCCTTCTTTGAATCTATCTCGAGCCCATTTCTTGATCATTTTTCAAGCCCATTGAGCCTTGGAAGATTTTATCTTTAATTTCCCAACTTTTGGGCCCCTTTCGGGTCAATTCGGAGCTCAAACGGACATCCAGAACTCACCCGCGTGAGCCTGGCAGTCACCCCAAGATAGCGGTCAACTATTGACCGCTACCCTGAGGTGCCGGTCAACAGTTAACCGCCATGAACAGTAACATTTTTTATTTTTATTATTTTTAAAATGTCAAATGACGATCTTCTTGAGACCGCCACTATCAAAAAATGGTCTTCGAAAGACCGTTTCTGTGCCAGAAGCCTCCTGGTCGCCCCTAGTCATCTAGCGGTCACCCCATAACCGTTTCTATACAAATGGCGATTATACCATGACCGTTTCTTACTAGTGGCGGCCGCGCGATAGACCGTTTCTCCAATAGAGAGTCCCGATGATCCTGAACTTTGATTTCTTCACCGTAGGACTCTCTGGTCGATTTGTGCTCACCGGGGTCACCTTCCAAGGGCTCTATCTTCTCGAATATTCTACCAAATCGATTCCCCTTTGTTTCTATCTCTTCTCCCCATTATTATCTCGAGTTTAAGCCATAGAACTTGAATTTTGGTGGAGTATATCTGCAGGAATCATGAGTGCAATTTCTTGTTTTATGCATTTTTGTGTAACACAAATTCATCTAGATTAGGCTTCGGGGCCACCTTCTAGCATGAATATCTTCCAGATCCTTCCACCAAATAGAGTCATGTTTGTTCCTAGCTCTATCCTAACTATTATTTCGAGATTGACCCATAGATCTCGAGATTTTGTGGTCTCTATCCTCTGAAATCGAAGGAGAAAGTTCTGGGTTTTTGCATTCTCTATAAATTTGGCCCAGTTCACAGTGCGCGAGGGGGGGCTTTTTCTGGAATCGGGGTGAAGCCATGTCGGATTGTCTACTCACAACTTCGACCCCACTTCGAAGAGGAAAGTATTAGCTTTCATTTCCATCTCTTTGGGCTCGTTTTCATCGCTCCATTCCTTAGTTCTTCTCTCCTACTTTTTCAAAATCATCACAAGTCGCACTATTTCTACACATTTCTACGTTTTTTCTCCATTTTGCACAGCACTTTTCGCTCTATTCTCTCCATAATGTTTCATGATTTTAAATCCTATGCATGCACAACACACCCACCTACTATTTGCACCCGTTTATAAGGGTTAAAAACCCTCTCCCGGTGCATTCTCCCCCTTTCTTTCATGTTATTTTATCACTTCGGGACATATGCTACACTTTCATATTCTAATGGGTTTTATCTCTTTTTGTGGTTTTATTTTGCAGGAGAGTACATTTGAACGTGAGGCCCTTGCTTTCTATCCGTGTGGAAGGCGAGGAGGTGCACCCATGATCGGTTCCTCGCATCCCTTTCTAAGCGCGATCACGTTGTAGCGGTTCATCTTCGGGCTGCGTTTTCTTCCTCATTTCCCAAGGTACGCAGTAGGTTTTTATTTGTTATGGCATCTTTTCCTATTGCTAATCCTTGGGTGGCAATCACGGTTCACTCAGATTTTTCATCGCCCCTTTCCCTGGTTCATGCTCTCATGATTATATGCATGTTTACATGTTCATAGTTTGGGGGCGGTGTAGATTAATCTATCTACAACGGTGGGACCACCTTTTGTTTTTCTTTGATTACCCTTCTCCACTTGGCACCCACGTGTGCCATCTCCTTTTGCACCCACGGTGCATCTCCCTTTGTGCTCCATGTAGAACTTTTTCTTTTTCTTTTTATCCCGTGTGCACCACGTGCACACCTCCCACTTGTGATTGTTAATTAGTTAGATTTTTGGAAATTCCCTTCTTCTTATCTAAAAAAATAGAGCATGTCATGCTTTGTTTCATAATTCTTGATTGCCATGATCCATATTCTGAGTTTGTGAGTGTTTTCTTCCTTTCCATTGGTTTTTCTCTCACTGTTTAAGCTTTCTGGCCGGTGTTGTAGCTTCTAGGAGAGGGGAATTAGCGCCCATACAGAGGGTGCCAATTCCCCAATTGGTGGCACCTGTAAGGGCGCCAATTCCATGCCCCTTGTTTTTAAAAAATTAAAATAAAATTTTGTAATTGGCGCCCTCACAGTGGGCGCCCACTCACTAATTAGTGGCAGGGTGCAAGGCGCCAATTCCCTACCCCTTCTAAATATAAAAAAATAAAAAATAATAATAGAATTGGTGCCCAATCAGGGGGCACCCTTTCAGGAATTGCTGGCACCTGTCAGGGCGTCAATTTCCTATGTTTTTCACAGAATTCTTCTTGTGTGACTTGTTCTGCATCATTCTTTCATAATTCTATTCATACATACATATTTTCTCAATTTCTGCATTAGTTTTGCATTCATAGTGCATTTGGCTTGGGAGACCTCCTCTCCCCACCTTTTCTAGGAGATCTTACCCCCTCTTGGTGAAGGAAGGACTCTCTATTGAGCATTCCGTCTCTTTAGATCAGAAATTTCTAAATCAAGCCTCCATAGGTCGCCGCACCCGTGGATTCCATCATGGACGCCGGGCAGGTTGTACCTTGAAGTTTCCTGGGTTTAGTTGGCCTATACGTGGTGAGAGTGTACCTAGTTGGCATTGAAAGAAATTATATTGAAACTTGGTGCCCTACCTTACGTGAATCATATCAAATTTTGTTAAAATCTTTAATTCACATCAAGGAATAAATAAAATCAATCATAAGCATCTAAACTTTTTGTATATCTTTGCAACATTGCTTTGATTGAATATTATTTATTTGCATAATGTTTCGCTTTGATAATAAAACCAACATGTCTAATCACTTATACACTTATGAGGATAATCAACCTAGGACATCTTATGATCCTTAATTTTATAATCCTCACCACAACTCATCTAAGGGGCCACGGCCACGCCCTCACTCTTATGGTCTTGCCCGACCCGTGGGCAATCTCCAATCTCATGATCCCTCGCATCCATTGCAAGCCACTACTTCCCCAGGACTATCTCCTCCACATGATGAGAAGGTCTCCCAAGTTTTGCATGCATTAGATCATCTCACCCCTCAACAAATCCAAGCCCTTAAGGCCATTGTTGAGGGTGCATCTTCTCCTTCTCATCCTCCTTCCAATCCCTCACGGGTGGCCCATCACCCACCTATTTCTATTCACACTCCCACTCGCGTGGCCCATCACCCGCCTCCCTCTCCTATTCACACTCCCGTTCGGGGAGTCCATCCACCTTCTTCTATACATACTCCTCCTCAGGCGATTCATCACCCGCCTCCTTCTATTCCTCTTCCTTCACGGCACCAAGGCCCTCATGCTTCTTGCAACCAGGTCCATCTGAGTCCTTTTGTGAGTCAACCCCTCCAAGCACCACGGCCTCTACATCAAGCCACTCCTCCAAGGCAATCATGCCAACCCTCTACTTTGCATGTTACACCCCTTCAACAAACTCTTCTCGATAAAATCATTTCAATGGAGGAACAACTCAAGAGGGTCACAAGCCCGCGGCCCGCTCCTCCTCCTCCTCCTCCTCAAGTCAACCCTCTTCATGCTTTCATGAACAACATCACTAAAATGGAACAAGATTGGAAGGAGATGAGAGATAATGGCATCAACAACCTATGTGAGCAAGATGAGCTGGTAATTTTCAATGATCAAGTGGATGCCGTCCACCCTCCACCACCTATATATTCCACTCATTCATATGGCCCTCCACCTTCGCCTCCGCATACACATAATCCTCCACCTTACATTCCTACATCACCCATTATTACGCCTCCACCACGTCATCCACTTGAGTTTAATGACAATGATGAATTGGAAGTTCTTTGTGAAGAGTTGGAGATGGCACAAGACGTTGAAGTTCTTCAAGAGAAACCCACTCTGAGTTTTCTCTGTTTCCCACTCCCTCTATTACCCGATGAACCCCCCGCTCAGGACGATGCCACCGTCCCCAACCCCATTTACTAAACCAATTGGTGTTACGATGATGGGTCGATACTCCAATCACCCACACCAGCACATCATGATCCTTCCACTACACCACAAACCCCTCGCCCCATTAAAATTCAACACTTTTTGCACACCAAACCCCCTCCTTTTACACCTTCAATCACCACATCATTAACCCCCACTAAGCCATCCGAGTCTACCTCCATAGCATCGGCCTCCGCCGAACCTCCCGCGGAACTTTTTCATAAACCAATTAACCCTTCAAACCCGCCACCTAAGCCCTCCATTATTCACATACCCCCAAATCCGATTACGCCGAACCTCACTTTGTCTACCCCTCCATCTAAACCTTTACCCGAACTAATGGCAAATCCTGAGCAGGATCCACCTCTTGTTGCCCTCGAGCCAATCACGTTCGCTTCCGAGCAAGGGGAGAAGCCCAACGTGCTCGAACCCCCACTTCCACTTACACTTCCTTCAACACTCTCCATTAAACCTCCACCATCCACTAAGCCCTCCGCCTCGTCTTTCATCACCCCTCAGAGTTGGTGTATTTCTACAAGTATTTATGCCGAAAATAATCAAGAGCCGGGCCAGAAGGATTTGGCCATGGCTATGATATTCAATGTTCAATATTTTATTTGCCGTATGCCAATCCGTGTTCTTGTGTCGGGTATTATTAAAAAGTCTCCATTGAAGCTCACCATGAAAAATTCTTACGAGTTGATGCCTTGTCGGCCCAAGGCCATTATCAAAATCACTTTGCTCATTGGCCGACATTCTTTTGATACTCTCATTACCCCTCGCTCCATTATTATACAACTTCCTAAGGGGTCCTCCTCAAGCATTTCTATAACACATTCCACTTCCAATGAGAGCTTATGGGCATTGATTCCATCTTTTGAGCCATTTGGCCGGGCACTGTCTTTGCCATAGAGGGATGGGCATTCTTTGATTGAAGGGGCTCCCTCCAATCCACTCACCCTTTGTTCCATTCCGTTCACCCTACCACCTACCAATTTCTCTTTATGGGCCACTCACGGGGTGAGAAGGAGACTTCCTTCCTTGAACTCCCTGCATCTTTTGCATTTCATGCATCCATCACATTCATTGAATCTCATGCATTTGCATTTATCCTTATTTCCTGGGTTTCCGAACCCGCATCTTCCCCATCCTCCGGAACCTCCAAATCTCCATATATGGCATCGCGCCCTCTTTCTCCATATTCCTCCGGAACCTCCGGACTTACCTCATCTCCCAAGGCATCGCACCGCCTCCAATATCCTTTCCGGGCACCGCGCCCCTCCTTATGTTCCCCTTCCGGAACCTCCGGACCTTCCTCTCTTTCAAGGGCATCACGTCCCTACTCATTCTTCCGAATTTTCAGAACTTCCAAAGTTATCTCTCTCCCTAGGGCATCGCACCCTCTTCGATTTTCCTCCTCTGGGAACTCCAGACTTCTCACTAATTCTCCTTGGGCAATGCAGCCCATGGTGTCTTCTTTCACCGGAACCTCCGAATCTTCCCGATTCTATCTCTCTTGATTCACCTCCATCTCTGAATTTTTTGGATTCTTCACTCTTCATCGGGCATCGCACCCGTCCATCTTACCCCTCTGGATTTCCCTCTCTTCCTTGAGCATTGTGCCCCTTCCCCTCTTTTCTCTCCGAAACCTCCAGATCTCTTCATCTCCTTCCTCCGATCTGTCTTCTTACTCCTCCAGGACATCGCGTCCTTAGTTCTCCTCTTCCTCTTAACTTATCTTTTTCCATACCTCCACCTTAGGCATCGCGTCCCCTCCTATTCTATTCATCCGGAACCTCCGAAACCTCCGGATTCTCATTATCCCCATCATGATTCTCCTCATTCACCTCTGGAACCTCCGGATCCACCACTATCCATCTACCAATTCCTTCTCTTGATTCCTCCTGATCCCGGGTCTGACCTGACTTCTTCCACCTCCACAGCCTTGGGCATCTGCCCATTCTCCCACTATTTTTGAGGCTTTAGTCCTCACTCCTCCTCTTAATTTTTCTTTCCTTCTGTAGACCATTTATGTGATCAGGGTCTCCGCGTCTTAGTAAGGGAGTTCTAGCCCTCACCTCTCTTCCTTGTGTCCTTATTCGTCTGAGTCTGGTCTAAGCACCGCTCCTTGTTAAGCCACTTCCAATCTTTGCTATCCTTTCTTATCTGCCAAAAGAGAATCACAAATCCCATGTTTATCAACATCGCCTCCAATAGCTGCTTCTACGATCAAGGTTGCAAGGTAACGTGTGCATGTAAGCATGCATTCTTATGCATTTTCATCACCTTATTCACGCACATTTTCAAAACGAAGTGCTTCTTAACTTGATCAAGAGTGGTTATTCTAGGCCTTATCTTAGGTCTTTTATTAAAAATCAATGTCAAACAAGAGTCTTTAGGCTTGCTATGCAGCATTTTGGTAATAAGAACCCCACGCTGGGAGTTCGGCATTTCTCTCCCCGCTTGTTAACGGCAACCCTTAGCTGGGCACCACACTCACTTCACGGCATCCTTAGCCGTCTCCTTTGGTAAATACCGTTGTTGCTTAAGCCATGCTCGAGGGCACAAAGTCTCTTTCTCTTATTAACTCGGCTGAAATATGAGGAGCATAGATATTCTGGGCAAAATAACCAACCTAAGCACACCCCGATAAGAGGAAGTCTTAAATAGGGGCAGTCTATTATGACCTTATTCTCAAATTTCAAAGCTCAATTTCAATATCTTTCAAGTCTAATGGACACCAAAAGAAAAATGATAATCAAACGAAAAAAAATATGAGCAAAAAAGAAAAGCAAAATTTAAAATTTATGGCATGGCAAGAGGGCGGTAAAGTTTTCCCGCATGACATTATGAGCCCGGTCGTATGCGTGCCTAAAAGAGAATTTAAGGTTCGATGATATGACACAAAGCCCCGGCGCAACAGACCGAATCTCTAAGGGTTGTGCTATGGATGGAAGTCAAAACCCGATATCTTCTTAACTTATATCAAGCTCATCCCCAAATTACTCTTCTCTTCTCCCTCTAAGACCGAGTGTTTCTCGGGTATGGCCTTCGTAGGGGCACCGTTATCCAAGGGTAGCTGGTTATAGGATGCCACCCTTCAATGCACGCCTGACTTTGGACAGGTTTTAGCGAAAGAGGAAGGAACAAAGACCCCTAGCCAGTGATTTAAACATCCCTTTGATGCTACATTTAATGTCTAAACTAAAATCTAAATAAATTGAATATTTCCCAACAAAAATCTAAATTTTTTTGAATATCTCAAAAAATCCATAAACATTTAAATATTCTCAAAATCCATAAAAATTGAATACTTTTCAAAACCCATAAAAAATTTGCATACTTCAAAAAATCAAAAAAAAATTGCATTACATTGTATTTTTCCTGATGGTGTTGTTTTACAGGGACAACCTTTGAAGGACCAAGAACTCGGGATGAGCCCTCTTCATTCATTGCTATTAATTTTTTGATTCTTCTCTATATTAATCAACATGCTTCGCCACACTGGGCATCAATTGATCGATCATGTCCAAATCTTTTTAATCAACTCTTGCTGATTTCATTTGATCACTCTTGCCACTAGGCTTTACTTGATCTTGACCATTCAACTCCAAATCTTATGATATGCCTAGATTGTCATCCTCATACCAACAAACAAACAATGATGCTTTACATGCTTCAAACGCTATTCATACTATACCTCACATGAGTTAAATGCTCGATGCCTCTATCCATGCTTGAATGTTATTCATGCGTTGATGCTATACATTTTTAATGCTTTGCTCTTATATGCTATGCTTGCCATGCTATGTTTTATTGCTAATTCATTGCTTGTTACCCTTTATATCTTGCCTAATCAACTTTTGAGCGCAGGAAAGAAGCTTTTTGGTCCCACCGTCTGGACATCATCATCCAAGTCCCACGGTGATTATATTGCATTGCATATCCCAGTTCCCCTAACGCTTATTGCCATCACCATCTCCTATATGCATTTCTACTATATTTTACATACACTAATAGATTATATTAAGGACCTTGTGGCTTTGATAAATCTGGAATTTGAGTTCCCCTTCATCAAAAATAATGATGATTCTAGAGCAATCTTAGTCACACGGATAGGCCATTGAGCCATCCAATGTTGAAGTCAGATGGAAGGCTCTATCACCACAGGATGTGGATCTAGAGGGGGGGTGAATAGATCAACTGACTATTTAAAAATTAGGCATAGAATCAAATGCAGAATTAGAAAAACACTAAACGAACACAGCCAATGCACCGAATGAAACACACAAGATCTGCTGAACAAGCAATCAAACACACGAGAGGCACAAGGCTTTTAGGTGGTTCGGTCAATCCGACCTACGTCGACCCCACATTCAACTCGAATATGGATTACTGCTGATACACAGCTTCAATCTACTGGGCTCTACAGCTTGCCAACAACGGCTGGGGCTTACAGCTTATCCCGACCAGAGGAGCACCCTCTGCAACAGCTGAGCATCACAGCTTGCTCTGCTGGGCACTACAGCTTAGTCGACCAGAGGAACACCTCTGCAACCCGCTGCCTCACAGCTTGAAACCGCTGACTAACAACTTGATAGAACAAAAGTTTTCAAAGAGAAAATAGCAAGACTGAAAACAAACAAAACACACAATTGAATGGAACAAAACCAAAACGACTGTAGCTCAAAGTTGAGCAATATCAGCTTCGGTAACTGGACCAAGAGACTGATTCACAAGCTCTCACAATAACTCTCTCAACTCATCTCTTCTCTCTTTCTTCTTCTCTCCTTTTCTTCTTCTCTGCTTTTCTTCTCTCACAGTGGATCTCGGTGGCTGCTGTTTCAGACTAGATGTATAGACTTCGCCAACTTCGATCGGCCTTTACAGAAAATGAAGACTACTATATATACTGACAGCAGCAGGTGGATAAGGGCGCGTGGCTTCCACGTTTTCCTGCCCAAGTGAATTCGCCAGATCCGAGGCAATTCCATCCACGTGTCAGCATCTGGTCAGGCCTTCCAGCCTCGGATCACGTGCCCTCCTTAAGCTTCACGAGCAGAGCACCTGTCAGACAGAGTATCGGAGTATCAACTTGGTGTCGACACTTTGTAAAATGAAATGCATTGTATAAACTTATGAAAGCGCATGCATTGTACAGACTTAGTGAAAGGGAATGCATTTAATACAATTCTTTTAAATACCCAGAGACTAGTGCGTTCTCCCACGGGAGCATATGAAGTCTCAGGGGAGCATCTATGGCCTCTGGACATCATCACCAGCGTAAGGGGAGCATGTGGAGCACATGCTGTCTCTGGGGAGCAATCGCTGCTCCAAGGGAGCATCCTCAAAGTTAGGGAAGCATTAGCAGTCACTGGAGGGCATACTCGGTCCTAGGAGAGCATCCAGGGGGACAGGCGAGCATGCGTGTCTTATGTACAGACTCTACCAATGAAATCATGAACAGTCCGATGTATGGACTTGGCTTCGGGTCTGCTATAGTCCAGTGTATAAACATCAAACTCTTGAGCTCTGCATAGACTTTGTAGTCAACAGGCGATGTATAGACTTTGGAGTCTGAGACCAATGTACAGACTTTGTAAAACAGAAGCCTGTATAGACTTGGAGGATCAAGACGCTAAGGAAGATGGTCATTGTACAGACTTAGATGCCATTGACAAATGCATGCTACAGTCCAATGTGTGGACTTACATGAGATGCTCATTGTACAGACTTCGCCTGACACCGTCCAATGTACAGACTTTGCCTTAGACTCTAAGTGAGATGGACAGTGTATAGACTTAGCCAATGCAATGAGTTGACGCTACAGTGTATGTCAATGCAATGAGTTGACACAGTCCAATGTACAGACTTTCAAGCCTGAAGGCCAATGAGTAGCTTCAAGTATAGACTTGATATGTGTGCTTCGGCTGTACAGACTTCACTCTAGCAGGTAATGTAGCAATGTATATACTTTGGTCTTGAACGTGCAGTGTATAGACTTACGTTGCTGAAGCAATGTATATACATTGAGACTTTGAGTGTGTGTTCAGTGTGAAAATAAGATAAAATGCATATAACACACAGACAATCTGATAAGGTAATTTCATCAAAACATAAACAGTGTTGCCAATCAATCAAAACAATGTGTTGCCATATGAAGTAAAGTTACATGTCAACACCATCAACACAGAGGAGTCACAACAATCTCCCCCTTTTTGATGATGGCAACCCCCTATCATATAGAGTAGCAACATCCTGTCATACAGATGTATTTTTTGATGAAGGACATGATTTGTTATTCATATTGTTATGCAGATGCATGTAGATGCTATAAATGACATGCTGCATGCTACAAAATGTAAGAAACTCCCTGCTAACAAAATTTCCCCCTTTTGCCATACCATGATGCAGATGCATACACTCCCCCTGAATGTAGAATTCTCAATTCAGAATTCGCCCCCCCTGAACTGAAAGAAAAAATTCAGACAATATTCTCCCCCTTTGCCATCAACAAATAGGAGGGAAAGTGAGTGCAAGCGAAGAAAAAGAAAGTTCAGCTGACTGGCATTCTTAGCAAGTAGTTCAGAAATTAATGTGGACGTAGATTTTTTTTTTATATCCTCTCATTTAAATCTTATCTGTTTGTTATTTATTGATTTATTCGTTTGTTGGTTTATTGGCGTGCCAGTCACCGGGGTGACAATTTTATTGTGCGCTCGATCTGACATGGTCAGTCGATTGTGAAGTCCGAGTCAGGACCAGAAATCCGTCATACCCTGAACGCTATGACGTTAATTACGTCCTCCCTAAGGAGGACAACCCTTGATTAAACGCTAAGATAGGAGGAGGACATCGGTAAAGCCACATACTCAAAAGAAACGGAATTCATTCGTTTGCAAGACGCTAAATGGATTAGACGAAGCAGGGGTTCGTTATCTTAGGGGATAGCTCCGATGGCATATTCCCACCAGCTTGAACTATGCCAAGTGGGGAATAGGAAACTACCCATGCGGTGGCAGAGTAGGATCCGGAAAAGATCGGGCATAATTGACCCGGAGTCCGAATGGGGATCGGCGTGACACGGCACGCTCCATGTGGGTGCGATGGCACATCTATATCCCCCTTGGAGGGACCATCGGAGGGCATGCAAAGGCATAACTCCGTGGGCCGACGGGGTTGAGAGGGAGAAGATCACAGTCACCCAATAGGATATGCATAAATTTCGGCAGCATGTCCGCTCAACTTGGAATATGCCAAGAGAGAATAGGTCATCATCCACGGAAAGTCGGGATGACGACCGAACGAGGATGGGCACCGGGCCCCGGGACATCACTTGCATTTATACCATCGATTAATATCCCCTTTAAGCCCCTCAGAACTCATGTAACGACATGGCCCTTTGGGTTCATAAGGGTGAAATCCGGATCGGGAATGAGGACTGTAGGGGAGGTCTTCCCCATTACTGTGTCTTCTCAAGGCATCCATGACGATCTCTGAACATCCCCGGGGCCTATGTCTGAAGAGATCAGAAGGTTGACAAATGGTAGTGCAGGGATGGTTCCCTGACTGGGCTTCATTTGGCCAAGAAGGTGGGTCTCGGCATGGCTTTCTATCGGCCAGAGGAGGGTCTCGGTGGAGGTTTATTGGTTGGCCAAAGGGCCTCTCGGCGGTGGTTTATTGGTTCAAAAAAGGGGGGTTCTCGGCAGTGGCTTCCCGGCGCGCTCCTGGCCACGCCGAGAAGGTGGCGCCGGGAGCATGTAGACTGGGGGGTTTGAATAGGCTTATAGGGGAGGGGTCTCGGCGTGGAGCTTCCCGGCGCGCTCCTGGCCGCACCCGGAGCCTGGCGCCGGGAGGCTTGCATGGAGGCTCACGTGAAAAGGGTTTGAATGGCAGGGTTTGTCATTTAGCTGGGGGGAGAGGGCCTCTCGGCGGGATAGCTCTCGGTGGGGAATTTTGCACGCCGAGAAGGTGGATTTGCGGAAGGATTTCAGGGTTTTTCAGAGCTCAAACGGTACTCTGTTTCTGGGATTCATGGGTTTTCTGACTGTGATTGAAGCCGGATTTGAAGTGCAGGAGGGGGATTTCAAGGATGCTTCTGTTAGGAAGGGCCAAGGGGGATCTGGAAGGTAGAATCGACGGAGAATCGAGACTATCATTTGGATCTTTGAAGACTTCATTTATTTCTGCCGCCGGCCGTCTGGGGATCAAGAGATGACTGTCTCTGATCCCCGGACGAACCTAATGGCATCTAAAAACCGGTGACGGAGGAACCTTTATCGCAGAAACTCCAGACCCTAGTCATCCAAGGGGTTAGAATGGAGGGTCGGGAGATCGAAATCGTCATTCGTTAGAATCCGAGGGATAGCAGTGGTCTGACATGTCCTCTCGTATAGCCAGCAGTTTAGGAATCCAAGAGATTGATGTCTCTGGTCCTGAACGGCACAAGGAGGAGGCTTGAGGGGCCTTGTAAGAAAGCTCGCACGGACACGAGGGATTTGCCATTGAGGCAGGAAGAGGGGAGGCGACAGAACCCAGTAACCTATTAGATAAGGTCTGGGGTTCTGTTCCTACGCCTCTGCAGAGAAGGTTCGTATGAACCATTAGCCATTTCTCATAAATGATGATCATATGAGGGGGAGCGGAGAGCAGATATTTCAGCCAAAGGGGGCAAACCTCTTAATCAGTAGATCCCCGAATGGGTCTCATTGATATTTCATTACATTGCTCGAAGCTTTACACTGACTGTAAAAGAGAAATGCAAAGTGGAGAGACAGACGGAGCTCGAGACCTAAACCTCGCTAACTACGTCTGATAAATCAAGAAGAAAAAACTCGCTAGATTACATCAATAGAAAGAAAAGACAGCGTGGGGAGGGCGGAGCATTGACTCCTCTCCCTCCCCGGGACAGCCCACCTGAAGCTTGCTTCCTCTTCTCTTCTGCTTCTTCTCTTCTCTCAGCCGAGGGAGACTCTCTCTCTACTTTTTTTTCTATTCTTCTATCTTCCCTTTTTTTCTTATCTTCTCTTTTGGTGGCTCTCTCTTTTTTGTTCGTCCCCCCTTAGTTGGTCCGCTCTCTCATTTGTTCGAAGGGAGAGGGTTTTTATACCCATTTCCCCCTTCTCAGCAGGCTTCATCTCGGCGCGCCCCAAATGGGGCTTCCCGGCGTGATTGCAAGTGGCTCTCGGCGCCTTCTTTTGGGCTTCGGCAAGTGGCTCTCGGCGCCATCTTTTGGGCTTCGGCAAGTGGCTCTCAGCGCCATCCTTTGCAGGCCCAATTAAAGCTTTTTAGCCACTTTCACAGACCCATTTGGGTCTTTCAAGGGCATCATCACCCAAAAGGGGTCTTCCATTGGTGACACAGCTTGTATCATTATTAAGGTTTTCATCAGTCCGTAGATAGGGGTCTCATCAGTCCGTAGACAAGGGTTTCATCAGTATTTCTATCTGAATGGTAACAAAACCGGGTATTATCTTATCGACACCGTCGCTTGAATGGTGATGAGCTCGGACATCAGCTTTAGTCTGGGAAGACCTCAGCCGGGTATATAATCTGTGGAGACCATTCTTCTTCTGTTCTGACTTTGCAAAAGCCTTTGCAATCTTCATCTGCCGGTACCGGCTTCATCTTCATCTCATATTACATCTGTCAGTAAGCCGACATCTGACTTACCCTGACATATCATCCGTGGATTCTTGGACGAAACGGTAGTACAGCTCTCATTAAAGGGCTGGAAGGTCTCATCAGTCGAGTGACTGCTGCTTTATCAGTGCTGCCGTCTGAGTGACATTGGCACCGGGCATCAGCTTTGTCGACAAGGGTTTTAGCCGGGTAGACAGTTGATGAGCTTCATCATTGGTCTTTCACTGTTGGTCCGACCCTCTTTTCAATTATGTTTTCACCCTTGTTCATTTTCCAGGTGTCAACAAATGCCCCCCACCTGCGGGCGGCGTAAGCGCAGAATAAGCGGCACGGGGCTTGCAGGTGTCTTTCATCATTCGAGGGTATCTTCCTCAATTTGTTTTTAATTGGGTTCTCAGACCCGATCATCTTGATGCAACAATACTTTGCACACTTATCTTCCCTTTTCATATTTTCATTCTTCATATTTTCTTTATTTTCAATAATTCGGAGCTTCTCGGCACAGGGCCATAGGCTTCTCAGCATGAGCCTCTCGGCGCGAAGCTTCTCGGCGCGAGGGACCTCTCGGCGCGGAGCTTTTCGGCGCGGATGAAGGGGGCTCTCGGCCTGGGGCTTCTCGACGCGCCCTGGCGGAAGGGGGCCTCGGCCAGGGCTTCTCGGCCTGGGGTTCTCGGTGCGCCTTCTGGCCGACGGGGGCTCTCGGCCTGGGCGGTTCTCAGCGCGCATTTGGCCGCGCCGAGAACCCATCTGCCTCGGGCCCTATATTAAGGCGCCGAAAGCCTTTTTTCTTCATTCTTGCTTCTTCTTTCTCTTTCCTCATTTTTCTTTCATCGGCGGGAGCTTCTTCTCCTCTCGGCCGCTCTCGTTCTTCTTCCCGTTTGGTTGGATTTCGCCCGGGTAGGACGCTATTTTGGGATTTAATCCCTTTTTATTTCGAGATCACCCCCTCTTGGTTGGTGACTCCCTATTCTCCTTGGGCAGACCCTGAATAAGGGGAGATGCTGCCGAAATTTTCATAGAGTCTCATGTTACAATCTTTATAAGACTGGCTTTTAATTCACACTTTTTCTCCGACTGCAGGCACTGTAATGGCTTCCAGCTCTGATGCTGCGTCTTCCGGAGCTGTTGGTGCTAGCTCATCGGCCCAGCCAGACATATCTCGGGCCACAGTAAATTGGCTGAATGTGCATAGCCTGGATTTCGGATACGACAGGATTGCTTCAGTCGATGAGTCGTCTGACTCAGAGACTAACACAGTGTCGACGGCCCGGGTATACTCCACGGCGACCGAGACATGCTTCAGGCGGGATGGTGGCTATCGGCCAGACCATCCGAAGGACCGGCATTTGATGCCGTTCATCCGGACTTTCACAGTAGGCGGCATGCGAGACTACCGGATAGCTCGCGTAGTTGAAGTTGCCATCCTTGCTGAGCGAGATAGTCTGAAGGAATCAGTGTATCGCAGCAAGGCCATCTATCTTCCTGGGGAAAAGCGCGACTGGGATGCAGTCCTCGGCATATCGGAGCTGGAACCAGAGAAGAAGATGTTGGCCCGGGCCCCGGAATTCACACCTTCCCGGTGGGATAATGCTAGCGGCCGAGTTCATAGGGAGAAGCCCGGCTATGGCATGTTCTTGGCACCATTGAAGTGGGGATATCGCGAAGAGCCCTTCGTGCTGAATTGTTCGGCCGTTCAGTTCAAGTACCATCTGGCCGCTGGTTGGTTCGGGGATACCAAAATCACTGACACGCACTTATTCCGAGTAGGATCAGTGGAGTTTACCGAGTTTGTTCTGAAGGAATATGCCCCTCTGCTGATAAGAGCCGGGGTGTATCACAGCGTCTTCGCTTCTAGATTCTGGTATCCCATATCCCGAGGGTTGTGCTGTGGAATGTTTGAAGTGTTCTGCCCTTTATTCAACACTTTCTATACAGCTGAGGGGGAGACATCCCTGGACCTCTGGAGTTTATCACAGCTCTCCGACCTGCCCATTGATGGCGAGCCGTATGAGGAAGTTTGCTTGTCAGATTCTGAGAAGGATAGCTCTGATGGCGAGGGCAAGTATTCCATTGGCTTCTCATATCGATATCTGATGAAGGTATACCGCTCCATCTATCTGGCGTATAGCAGAGGGTCCTCTAAAGGCTATCAACCCCGAGAGAAGGGCAGCAAACTGAGGGTCCGGATAGGGCAGTGGATCCAGTATTTCTTTGACGGTCCCCTGAAGTATGCAGACTTTCCTTCCATGGGTATGGCTGCTAGCAAGCAGATAAGGGCCCCTCGCTATAAGTCGGCGCTGCCATCCTCATTGCGCCGTGTAGGCAGCGGTGGTCCCAACCCAGTAGGCGTAGACCCCATCACACACTGTGCGTCTTATTTCACATTTTGGCTGTGCACTTTCGCTCTCCCACAAGGGGACGAGACAGTTATTCGGCCAGAGGCCATATATCCAGCTTGTCAGATGGCATGGGGGATGAAGCTGTCGCTCTGCCCAGTGGCCCTGTGTTTGATATATAAATCTTTGGGGGACCTGTACAAGCATCGGACTCCCGTTCTTTGAGGACCGTGGGTCCTTTTCATTTCTTCAACGCCTGGGTGTGCAGTATATTCCCTGAATTAGCTCCGAGAACCTTGCAGGCGGATACAGTGTTACCCAGGATGGTTGAATTTGCCAGTGCTGAGCCTGGTCCCTTTTATGATCAGCTGTTTAAAATAAGGGGCCGACTGATAAGGGTACCAGTGGACGCCCCTGGCAGCATACATTTCTGGAGCTTGGCGGCAGGTTCAGCTCCTTTGATTGATCCTCAGAGAGAGTGCAAGCTGGAAGAGACAGAGACATATATCCATCCTGTCTCAGGAGTCAACACTGCCCGGCCAATCCTGGAGCCGGAGCTGGTGAGATGGGCCATGGCAATTCGGCCCAGTGTTTTGGTCTACAGGAAGGGTGGCCTGCTTCTGTTGGAGCCATACTATCCGTTCCGATTTGGGCGAAACTTCGGCTATGACTAGCATATTCCTACCTCAGTTGCCCAGTTTCCCCTGGATAGCCGGGACAAGCACGGGTCCATCATTGTTGGCGAGGGCCGGTTGTGGTGGGATTTCTATCATCGCCAGGATGATGTAGTTTTCAGGGTGCCCACTGTTTCTAACCGTGTTCCCCGGGTAACACCAGAATATATCAAATGGTGGAATATCCGGACCAGTTTTTACAGGGACGATAGGGGTGCCTTTTGGGATGTGGCAGAGCGCTCCTTCCTGAAACAGCAACCTGGGCCAGTGTTTGATATTCCTGAGGCCCACTTGAAGAAACTTTACTCACAGCACCCGAGGGAGGCGGAGAATTATCTGACTCAACGTCGGGCATTGAAGGAAAAGAGTTCTGAGCCGCTTGTCCCTGTCTTTGCTGCTATCAATGAAGACACTTTCCTGAAGACCTTGAAGCATTTATGCCGTGTGGGAGGCGCTCGCTTGGAGGAGCAGCAGTACCCATTCCCTGTTGAAGAGCCGCTCCCGACAGCAGCTCCTTGGAAGGGTCCAATTGATAAATTTCATCCATATAGGACGTTTGTACGCCGAGAAGATAGAACTCAGACGTACTATAGGCAAACGTCATGCTGTTCATTCTGCTGAATTTGCATGGATTATCTGCAGAAAGCCCAATAGCTGGCATATTGAACAAGCCACTGTTTATATCATTTCATTATGTCGATGGTTGGGGCATGGACCATCTTGACTTATTTCGATGCCTTGACTCTCACGGCCATAATGATCTGGCAGCTTTAGTAGAGAAGTGCCAGATATTTGGTGATGTGTGCTGGCTCATCAAGGAGGCTGCTTCCCGCTCCAAGGAGGTAGCTTATCTGTACTGGCCACTTTCTGTATTCTACGACGGCCCGGCAGGTAAGATTTCTTCTTTTCTAATTGCAGTGTTTTCTGCTTAGCATCTAAATTTCGCACCCACTGATCCCATCGCCCTTCTGCCATTTTCAACAGACCGGCCTGATATAAAGCGGCAGGGGCTCTATAGAAAGATTATTGCGTAGGCCGAGAAGCCTACTTATTTTGAAGTCCCGGCTGCAGCACCGACCACTACTCCCCTGCCTACTGGCAAGAAGAGGAAGGCTTCCGCAGTCAAGGCTGCAGTTGGGAAGGCTAGGAAGGCCAAAAAGGCCCATGTTCAGCAGTCGACATCGGTGGCGATGGACACGGGGACCCCTCTCCCCGACATTCCTTCATTCGATGAGTTTGAGTTGCAAAGGGAGGCTGCTCAGACACCGGTTCAGGGTAACATCATTAGCTTGCATTTGCATTCTTCATCATCTTTTGCAGATTTCCAAAGAAGTCTTCGACTCTGACCCCTTCCCTTTTTGCGCAGCTCAAGAGCCAATTGTGGCACCCTCCGACGTAGAGACCAGGCTACCTTCCCCCACGCCGGCTAGTGAGGCGGGGGGTAAGTGTGCTTTCTCATCTGTTTCACACTTCTATTGCTTTTTCTACTATAACCCTCAGAGATCGCTTTTCTGTTGAAATGGCAGCCGAGGAGCAGGCTGAGGTTGAAAGGATGACAGAAGAGCCGATTCAACCTCCGGAGGGTCACGAGGCTCAGTCGAAGCGGGGTACTGTTCCGGCCAGGCGCATAATTACCCGGTCCACATCCCGACATGCTTTAGAGGCGTCCCCTCAGCATGTAGCCAGGGTAGAAATATCATCGGGTAGCTCTACAACCGTCTCTGATGAGGAGGAAGTGGCTTTCAGCGGCAGTGAGGGGGATGCTCCTGAATCAGAAGCCCCGCCTGTACCTACAAAAGGTGCTCTGTCTTTTCAGCCTGCTAAGCTGCTGGTGCCATCTTCCGAGGAGGAGTTGCAAGAGGAGTTTGCCGGGCTCGACACCAAGATCGACATATCTTCACTCTTTGTCGCTTCAACTTCGGAGTTTCCTCCTCTTTCACCCCACTTCGAGGATGTGAACCCTGCTTCAAAGGTGGGTCCCCTTTCAGGCTTGCTGCTTCATCTGCATCTTCATTTAGTGCTGAAGGTTGTTTTGCTTTGGTCTCAGGGCCCTATCACCGTCAGCTCAGACACAACTGCAACTTTTATGGAGGCTTCTTCTGCAAACTGGGCTATTGTCCCTTTTCTACCTTTATCCTGCATGGGGGCTCCTGAGGTCATTCACCCTATTCCAATGCGAATACAGTATTCAACAGATTTAGCATCGTTGGACCTGGGGGGCTCAGGAGACAGATGCACTCCTATCAGGGCTTCAGATTTCAGAGCCAAAGCTGATCTAGCCAGAAGTTCTGCTTTCATACCGGCCGCAGTGATGACCATCGCTCCTGAGTCAACAATTCCCACAACATCAATCATGGAGGGTGAACCTTTGCCTCTTCAGACTGTGGCCTCCGTGGCCTCGACGTTGAAGGAATTGGCCACCGAAGCGGAGATGGAAGAAGGAGAGGTAGCTGCTGCGGAACTGGGAGTATTGCCTGTAACCGCCCCGGATTCTATCTCCATACTTTCAGAATCTGAGGAGGAGGTGCCTGAAGTTGCATCCGGGAGTATTCAAACAGCCGCTTCCGAGGAGATGGAAGTGGAAGATCTCTTGGCCACGCCAGAGGTTGCAGGGAGAGCTCAGTTGGTACCTTCGGTGTCACGCCCCGAGCGCGGAAGATACCCGGAGATGCGCGACGTGTCTATATCAATCATGTCAATCAGAGTGGTCGTGTATTCGACACAAAGACAGAGATGCGCAAAATAGCAAGATAACCCAATCCTTTATTTCATAATGGATAGACTATTACAAATCCAATACTCTGAAAGGAAAAAAATACATATTTGACTCAAGAAACTATAGAAAAGACTAGACGACACTTGTAGAAGCTCTATCACTTTCACTCTTGACCATTCCCATCCGATTGACTTCCATCGTCGTCGGACTTACCTGAAAAGTAAAAAGGGACAAACGGAATCAGCGAACGCTCAGTAGAAAATTATATATCAAGTACTAGCAAGGGGTTTAAGTAATTACATCTTTCATGAATGCAATAAAGCTATGCATGCTCGCATAAAACGACAAGATAGAGAGAATGTAATATCAAAGAAATAAGATGAACTTATCATGAACTTTCAACAAGATAATAAGTTTATTCGAGATATTCAAGCAAGTACATTTAACAAATCATGTCAAGAACTTTGGCTATCATGTATCAAGCAAGTAAATTACCCTCTTTCGGGCCACGCATTTCATGTAAAGTCAAGTACGATTCAAGTACAAGATGTGTGTGGAATGTCCAATCAAGCAAGACAAGTACTCGGTATAATGCCAGATACCTTATCATTTTAACTCCCATGGGCACAAGTACTTTCGGGTGCTCCTCCCAGGACCAGATCGGGCCCTATATGCGCAGGCATTTATCATGTGTTTTGACATCCACTCTTGTTTATAGCCAACATAGAATTTCAATAATCAAGCTTGTAGACACGTATGACAACTTTGATAGAATAGAGTCCAAAATATGACAAAGGACATAGAATGGCGATAATAACGGTATAATCACGATATCGATAAAACTAGGTAGAACATGATTTCCTTTAACTTGGGTACCATGACAAATCAGTATGGACATTCTTTATATAGAATTGAGGTCCACATGAACAGTATATCAAAGGTAAGATACCCTCATTCTTATCATAGAATTGAGGTTTACAAGAATGGCATGATATCATCATCCCATCAAGAATTTCTTATGATATACTCTTTGTATAATCATAAGGGCCGGTATACCATGTTTCTTTAGATTGACATGGCAAGGATCGTGTAATGGGTTTTTAGGGTACAACCAGCTCAGTCGGCCTTGAGGGAATCCAAGGCTACGAGGAGTCTTACGGAGGTCTCTATGACTAACTCGCTAGTCCAAAGGAATGGAATGTCCAATGGAGAGCTTGTATGTCAATGAGAGTTGAGTGTGATCGATAAATCAACGTAAAAAGTGGGACTATACTCACGGAGTGGAGAATAGTGCCGATATATGTATATAAATATATATTGAAACAATCGTTTAACAGTAACGGGTTAAAAACAGTTTACAGTAAAATAACGACTTAGGTCAAGTCGTTTCTCAAGTAATTAATGCCTAACAGAAGGGCGTTTACATCTGTTTCTATTTTGCAGAATTTTCATTAGTTCAGTAATTTATCTAAAACACGCCTTGGTCAGGGTCGTTTCTTCAAGATCTGACGACTACACCAGAAGGTGTCTTATTGTTTACATATTTGACATAATACAATTAATTTTCAGGAATTATCAAAAACGCGCCCTGGGCAGGGGCGTTACTATTTAATTCTATTTTTTGGAATATATAAATTTCAGGATTTTAACCGATACACGCCCTAGGAAGGGGCGTTACCTTTCAGATTCACGCCCTATGAGGGGGCGTTAATATGTGGAAAACGACTTTGTCCAAGTCGTTAATTCAAGTTCCTTCAGAAACTTTAAGGACAGTAACAATTTCAGGATAACAGAGGAACGAATGTAATATCATGACAGTAAAGTTAGCAGGTTGAAGACAGAGGATCATGCATTATTTTATAATCATGATTTCATAGATAATCAATTCGTAAGATGGGTGATTAACGGTTTAAAGAAATTAACGCCTGAGTACGGGGCGTTAAACATGAAATTAACGACCTGGGAAGAGTCGTTTCATGTGAATTAGCGCCCTTGACAGGGGCGTCACTTTCAAAATATTGCAAAACATGCATGGAAACTATAATAACCGTATGCATGACATGCTTATATATATATATCTTGCATTAATTTCATTTGGGCTACAATAACTTGAGAAAACCTACCTTAATAATGGATTTGAAGATGAACTCTGAAGGATTTGGTGAGAACCTAATACTCTGAAGCTTCAACTGCAACTTAATAACAGCCGTAGCAACAGCAAGAAGAAGAACAATCGTTCTTCAGAAATCTTCACTCTACCGTCAACCTGTAGAGGGAGAGAAAAGGAAGAAAGATGAAGATATTTAAATAATCTTCACAGATATAACCGAAGTTTTTAGGGAAAAGATAGAAGAACAGTACCTTGTTCTTCACGTTCGACAAGCAGACTTCCTACAAATAAGAGAAGATCAATTAATGTTCTTCACACGATCGTATAACAAAGAAAACGATGAGGAATAACCTTTGGTTCTATACATACCGTAGCAGCAGTCGACCAAATAGATTCTAGGGTTCGAGCAGAAGATTATTTATAGGGATTTAGGGGGTCCAATTAGGGTTAGAGTTCTAGTGGAAGTAATGCTTCCAATATAGAGTCATTACCACCTTTTAACTCTTTCTAATACTTATCCATTACCCTGGATAAGCTCTGGGACGAACGGTTCCCGAATGGAATTAACGACTTTGGTCAGGGCGTGTATTCTTTAATTAACGCCTTGTATAAGGGCGTTTCTTAAAAAGCGCCTTGAAAAAGGGCGTTTCGTGTTTTAAAACACGCCCAAGATAGGGGCGTTTCTTTTACTTACCCATTTGGTCGCGTGAGAATTGACGACCGTAGGTGTGGGCGTCCTTTCTTTATTCACGCCATGGATAGAGGCGTTTCTTTATAAATTAACGCCTTAATAAGAGGCGTTATTTTTAATTTGTTTTATTTCATCCAATTAACCCTATTCCTTTTATATATATTACTTCTGTAATATATATGTTTTAATTCATTTCAATTATTCATTTATTAGGGTTGCTACACCCTCCCCCACTTAAAAGAATTTGGTCCCCAAATTCAATATATATATAATTATACACGTGGAGAGTGTAGGACATATACCTCTTAGAATAACTCGGGAAATCGTTTCTTCATAGATTCCTCGGTCTCCCATGTCGCTTCGTGTTCAGGATTCTTATTCCATTGCACCTTAAACATGGGAATAACCTTATTCCTTAGAGCTCGTATTTCTCGATCTAATATCTTTAAAGGCCTCTGTTCATATGTGAGATCTTTCTGGATCACCAGATCTCCATGCTCAATAATATGTGACGGATCGTGCACATACTTCTTCAACATAGATATGTGAAATACATTGTGTACCTCGGACAACTGAGGAGGCAACGCGATGCGATAAGCAACCTCGCCAACTCTTTCGAGTACCTCAAATGGTCCGATGAATCTTGGCGTAAGCTTGCCCTTAACACCAAATCTTCGTATGCCACGTCCAGGGGATATTTTAAGAAATACATGATCTCCAACCTAGAATTCAAGATCTCTTCTCCTGGTATCAGCATAAGCCTTTTGCCTTGTCTGAGCAACTTGTAATCTTTCTCTGATTACCTGTATCTTCTCAGTTGTATCCCTTACCATGTCTGGACCTAATAGTTGTTTCTCTCCAACTTCGTTCCAACATATGGGAGATCGGCAACTCCTTCCGTATAAGGCTTCGAAAGGTGCCATTTGGATACTAGCTTGGTAGCAATTATTATATGCAAATTCAACTAAAGGTAAGTGGTCATGCCAGCTTCCTCCAAAGTCAATAATGCATGCTCTCAGCATATCTTCAACAACTTGATTAGTTCGCTCGGTCTGACCATCCGTTTGTGGGTGAAAAGCAGTACTAAAGTTGAGCCTTGTTCCCAACGAATGTTGTAATCCCTTCCAAAAATGAGAAGTAAAACGGGGATCTCTATCAGACACGATTGAGACAGGAATTCCATGTATCCTGACTATTTCTTTGATGTATAGTGCAGCTAGCACATCAATTGACCATCGGCTTTTGATTGGCAAGAAATGTGCCGATTTAGTCAATCGGTCAATGATAACCCAGATTCCATCATGTCCTCCTTTAGATTTAGACAAACCCATGATGAAGTCCATACCAATATCCTCCCATTTCCACTTAGGAATATCTAGAGGATGTAGTTTTCCCGCAGGCTTTTGGTGTTCCGCCTTGACCTGTTGGCATGTGAGACAGCGTGATACATAGTCCGCTATTTCTCTTTTCATATTAGGCCACCAAAAGTTCCTCTTTACATCTTGGTACATTTTGGTTGATCCTGGATGAATAGTGTACCTTGATCGGTGAGCTTCATCTAAGATCTTCTTCTTTAATTCCGGACAATCGGGTATACAAGTTCTATCTTTGAACGATAATCTTCCATCAGAAGTTAGTTGAAAATCAGATTGTCCTTCTAATCTGCCTTTGATTTCTACTAATATAGGATCATCATCCTGAAGTGTTTGTATCTCAGATAACAAATCTGACTGTATGCTTACATGAGATAGTGTGACAAATTTGGATTCCGTGTCCAAGCTTATATTGAGCTCGGAGAATTGTTCAAGTAACCTCCATTCTTGCATCATACAATTTGCTATCATTGCTCTCGGCTTTCGACTAAGGGCGTCAGCAACATAATTACCCTCTCCGGGATGGTATTGTATATTGAAGTCGAAGTCCTTGAGATATTCTAGCCAGCGTCTTTGTCTCATGTTTAGCTCCTTTTGTGAAAATAGATATTTGAGACTTTTGTGATCGGAGTATACAGTAAACTGTGCTCCATATAAGTAGTGTCTCCATATCTTTAGGGCAAATACTACCGCGGCCAGTTCTAAGTCATGGACGGGGTAATTCTCCTCATGCTTCTTCAGCTGACGTGAAGAGTATGCTATGACCTTTCCTTGTTGCATTAGGACACATCCGAGGCCAATGCCAGAAGCATCAGTGTAGACCTCGAATTTCTCTCCTTCTATCGGTAGAGCTAAGACCGGAGCTGTGGTGAGACGATCCTTGAGAGTTTGAAAACTTCCTTCACATTCCTCACTCCATTCATATCGGATCTCCTTGCGAGTTAACCTTGTAAGGGGCACGGCGATCTTAGAGAAATCTTTGATGAATCGCCGATAATAGCCTGCAAGACCTAAGAAACTTCTGATCTCGCTTGCATTAGTGGGTCTTTCCCAGTTTCTTACAGCTTCAACCTTTGACGGATCTACAGATAAACCATCCTTGGATATCACATGTCCGAGAAAAGTCACTTCTTCAAGCCAGAATTCGCATTTGCTGAGCTTAGCATATAATTGATTTGTCCTCAAGATTTGTAATGAAATCCTCAAATGCTCTTCATGTTCTTCCTTAGTCTTGGAATATATCAATATATCATCAATGAAAACCACCACAAATTGATCTAGATAAGGCCTGAATATGCTATTCATCAACTGCATAAAGGCAGCAGGGGCATTTGTTAGTCCAAAAGGCATAACAACAAATTCATAGTGGCCATACCTGCTTCTGAACGCAGTTTTATGAATATCTTCGTCTTTAATCCTCAATTGATGATAACCAGACCTGAGATCAATCTTGGAGAAATGTTTGGATCCAGAAATCTGATCAAATAATTCATCGATTCTCGGCAGTGGATACTTGTTCTTGATAGTAAGATGATTCAACTGTCGATAGTCGATACACAATCTCATGGATCCATCCTTCTTCCTTACAAATAGGACTGGGGCTCCCCACGGGGAAGTACTTGGTCTAATGAACCCTTTTTGAATCAATTCCATCAATTGCTTCTTCAATTCTTTAGTTCTGCAGGGGACATTATATAGGGTGCCCTTGAAACAGGACCAGCACCAGGGGCTAAGTCGATGGTAAAGGCCACATCTCTTTGCGGGGGTAATCCCGGCAATTCTTCCGGAAATACGTCTGGAAATTCTCGCACTACCTGAATGTCCTCTATCTTGGTTTCTTTAGCTTCTTTAATAGTGACAAAAGTAAGGAAGGATACACATCCTTTCTTGACGAGCTTGCTTGCTCGAAGAGCCGAAATAAGAGGGGATTTGCTTCGACTCTTAGGACTAGTATAAGTCAGTTCCGGAAATTCCTTGAAAACAATCTTGCTATCACGGCAATCAACCGTTGCCTGGTATTTGGATAACCAATCTGCTCCTAGTATAACATCATACTCTTTTAGATCTAAGCAGATAAGATCAATAGAAAAATTCTTTCCTCGAACCAATACCTCACAGTTTTGGTAATGATGTGTGATATCTGTCTCGTTTCCGAGAGGAGTAGACAAGATTAACTTCATCCATTCTGGTTCTAGAGGTAATGGGTCAGCAAACTTCTTGGAAATAATGGAATGCGATGCACCCGTATCAAATAAGACATGTGCATATTTGGAACAAATTTTTAATGTACCTTCCACCAATCCGCCTTCTTCTTCTAGTTCGGTCTCTTGGATCGCATGAAGACGCGCGTTCCTTGTCACTGGGCGTTTACCCTCACCGTCTTGGTCATTCATTAATGGACAATCGGGAATCCGATGTTCACGACTCCCACAACGGAGACATGCTCCTAATTTCCTCCAGCATTCTTCTGTTTTGTGACCAGCCTTGTCACAATGCTTGCATACTACGTTTGAAGGTGTAGTGGTGATAGAGAAAGGCTTGGATTTCTTGAACTTCTGATCGTGAGAGGAAGAACCTCCATTATTGGGCCTCTTCTTAAAGTTGGGTTTAAAAGAACCCGAACTTGTGACTTGCTCCTTTTTGTCTTTCCCACGGATCCTATCAGATAGTTCCGTGGCATCTTCAAGCAACTGAGCTCGGCGCACTATTTCAGTATAAACTTGAATATCCATAGGCGCCAGTTGAGTAATGTAGTGGGGCCTAAGCCCATTAAGAAATCTACGGGCTTTCATCTTTTCCGTGCTAATTAAATGCTTAGCATATCTAGACAGTCTAGAGAACTGTGCTTCATAATCAGCCACCGATAAAGATCTTTGCTTTAATGCGGCAAATTCGGCGGCCTTCTTTTCTTGGACCCTATCAGAGAAATATTTGGCGTTGAAATATTCAACGAATTCTCCCCATGTAACTTGAGTTGGGTCAATTGTAGCTTCAATCGACTCCCACCAGCATCTAGCATCCTTTTCTAACTGGAAAGTAGCTAATAAGACTTTGTCCTGATCCGTGCATTGCATAACACGGAATATACGTTCAATCTCCCGAACCCAATGCTCGGCATCGTCTGGATCGGTCGATCCCATGAACTTCGGGGGATTCATATTCTTGAATGCTTGGTGTAAGCTTCCAGCTCGTGGAGCACCACATTGTGCTACCTGTTGTAGCACTTGGGTCATCCCTTGAAGGGTAAGCTACATGTTGCGCCATTGAGCACGTTCGGCAGCCATTATCCTACAATTACAATAGCTATGTTAGTATTATATCACTATGATCTTATAAAGGACTCATTGATCATTTAACCCTTGGTTCTACCCACTCTCACTTGGTTAAAGGTTTTGAAACCTATCCTTGGACTTGGGTTTCCTAGGAATTGAATACCTTAGGCTCTGATACCACAAAGACTGTCACGCCCCGAGCGCGGAAGATACCCGGAGATGTGCGACGTGTCTATATCAATCATGTCAATCAGAGTGGTCGTGTATTCGACACAAAGACAGAGATGCGCAAAATAGCAAGATAACCCAATCCTTTATTTCATAATGGATAGACTATTACAAATCCAATACTCTGAAAGGAAAAAAAATACATATTTGACTCAAGAAACTATAGAAAAGACTAGACGACACTTGTAGAAGCTCTATCACTTTCACTCTTGACCATTCCCATCCGATTGACTTCCATCGTCGTCGGACTTACCTGAAAAGTAAAAAGGGACAAACGGAATGAGCGAACGCTCAGTAGGAAATTATATCTCAAGTACTAGCAAGGGGTTTAAGTAATTACATCTTTCATGAATGCAATAAAGCTATGCATGCTCGCATAAAACGACAAGATAGAGAGAATGTAATATCAAAGAAATAAGATGAACTTATCATGAACTTTCAACAAGATAACAAGTTTATTCGAGATATTCAAGCAAGTACATTTAACAAATCATGTCAAGAACTTTGGCTATCATGTATCAAGCAAGTAAATTACCCTCTTTCGGGCCACGCATTTCATGTAAAGTCAAGTACGATTCAAGTACAAGATGTGTGTGGAATGTCCAATCAAGCAAGACAAGTACTCGGTATAATGCCAGATACCTTATCATTTTAACTCCCATGGGCACAAGTACTTTCGGGTGCTCCTCCCAGGACCAGATCGGGCCCTATATGCGCAGGCATTTATCATGTGTTTTGACATCCACTCTTGTTTATAGCCAACATAGAATTTCAATAATCAAGCTTGTAGACACGTATGACAACTTTGATAGAATAGAGTCCAAAATATGACAAAGGACATAGAATGGCGATAATAACGGTATAATCACGATATCGATAAAACTAGGTAGAACATGATTTCCTTTAACTTGGGTACCATGACAAATCAGTATGGACATTCTTTATATAGAATTGAGGTCCACATGAACAGTATATCAAAGGTAAGATACCCTCATTCTTATCATAGAATTGAGGTTTACAAGAATGACATGATATGGCATGATATCATCATCCCATCAAGAATTTCTTATGATATACTCTTTGTATAATCATAAGGGCCGGTATACCATGTTTCTTTAGATTGACATGGCAAGGATCGTGTAATGGGTTTTTAGGGTACAACCAGCTCAGTCGGCCTTGAGGGAATCCAAGGCTACGAGGAGTCTTACGGAGGTCTCTATGACTAACTCGCTAGTCCAAAGGAACGGAATGTCCAATGGAGAGCTTGTATGTCAATGAGAGTTGAGTGTGATCGATAAATCAACGTAAAAAGTGGGACTATACTCACGGAGTGGAGAATAGTGCCGATATATGTATATAAATATATATTGAAACAATCGTTTAACAGTAACGGGTTAAAAACAGTTTACAGTAAAATAACGACTTAGGTCAAGTCGTTTCTCAAGTAATTAACACCTAACAGAAGGGCGTTTACATCTGTTTCTATTTTGCAGAATTTTCATTAGTTCAGTAATTTATCTAAAACACGCCTTGGTCAGGGTCGTTTCTTCAAGATCTGACGACTACACCAGAAGGCGTCTTATTGTTTACATATTTGACAGAATACAATTAATTTTCAGGAATTATCAAAAACGCGCCCTGGGCAGGGGCGTTACTATTTAATTCTATTTTTCGGAATATATAAATTTCAGGATTTTAACCGATACACGCCCTAGGAAGGGGCGTTACCTTTCAGATTCACGCCCTATGAGGGGGCGTTAATATGTGGAAAACGACTTTGTCCAAGTCGTTAATTCAAGTTCCTTCAGAAACTTTAAGGACAGTAACAATTTCAGGATAACAGAGGAACGAATGTAATATCATGACAGTAAAGTTAGCAGGTTGAAGACAGAGGATCATGCATTATTTTATAATCATGATTTCATAGATAATCAATTCGTAAGATGGGTGATTAACGGTTTAAAGAAATTAACGCCTGAGTACGGGGCGTTAAACATGAAATTAACGACCTGGGAAGAGTCGTTTCATGTGAATTAGCGCCCTTGACAGGGGCGTCTCTTTCAAAATATTGCAGAAAATGCATGGAAACTATAATAACCGTATGCATGACATGCTTATATATATATATCTTGCATTAATTTCATTTGGGCTACAATAACTTGAGAAAACCTACCTTAATAATGGATTTGAAGATGAACTCTGAAGGATTTGGTGAGAACCTAATACTCTGAAGCTTCAACTGCAACTTAATAACAGCCGTAGCAACAGCAAGAAGAAGAACAATCGTTCTTCAGAAATCTTCACTCTACCGTCAACCTGTAGAGGGAGAGAAAAGGAAGAAAGATGAAGATATTTAAATAATCTTCACAGATACAACCGAAGTTTTTAGGGAAAAGATAGAAGAACAGTACCTTGTTCTTCACGTTCGACAAGCAGACTTCCTACAAATAAGAGAAGATCAATTAATGTTCTTCACACGATCGTATAACAGAGAAAACGATGAGGAATAACCTTTGGTTCTATACATACCGTAGCAGCAGTCGACCAAATAGATTCTAGGGTTCGAGCAGAAGATTATTTATAGGGATTTAGGGGGTCCAATTAGGGTTAGAGTTCTAGTGGAAGTAATGCTTCCAATATAGAGTCATTACCACCTTTTAACTCTTTCTAATACTTATCCATTACCCTGGATAAGCTCTGGGACGAACGGTTCCCGAATGGAATTAACGACTTTGGTCAGGGCGTGTATTCTTTAATTAACGCCTTGTATAAGGGCGTTTCTTAAAAAGCGCCTTGAAAAAGGGCGTTTCGTGTTTTAAAACACGCCCAAGATAGGGGCGTTTCTTTTACTTACCCATTTGGTCGCGTGAGAACTGACGACCGTAGGTGTGGGCGTCCTTTCTTTATTCACGCCATGGATAGAGGCGTTTCTTTATAAATTAACGCCTTAATAAGAGGCGTTATTTTTAATTTGTTTTATTTCATCCAATTAACCCTATTCCTTTTATATATATTACTTATGTAATATATATGTTTTAATTCATTTCAATTATTCATTTATTAGGGTTGCTACATTCGGTAGACCTCCCATCTTCTTCTTCGTAGCCGGATATTACCCTATGGGCGGACATTGATAGTGAAGTAACCTTTGAAGTAGCTCCTCTTCCTTTGCCTGGCTTTACTTCACCTGAGAGTTTTGTCTGGCAACATCTGGGCATGTTGCGCCAGCTAGTGGAGTCCCAGCCCGGACTAACCTATCCACAGTTGAAGGAGATAGCTGAGCGCTTCACCGCCGGCTTGCAGGCGATGGGATGTCCCACAAAAATATGGGCCCAGCGAGTTCTTTTATTGTTAAAATTTGTTCATCGCCGGGATTTCTTGACACATATCATGTCTGACAAACTGGCGGCTTTGAAGTTGCAAAGAATGGAATGCAAATCCGAGCTGGCGAAGACGAACTCTATTCTTCAGGAGCGGCAGTGCCAAATGCAGTCTTTGGCGGAGCGGGAGCAGTTTGTGCGCGACCGGATAACTACCCTGGAAGCTGAACTGTCCGATCTCCGAGCTGAGCTGCCGCAGCTAACAACTTCTCGACCGCAGCTCGAGGAAGAAGCAGCTCTATTAGAGGGGCAGGTGGCGTCCTTTCAAGACGAGTCCGTTCGACTGCAGGAGGAGGAGGCTCGTCTTCATGAACTGGGAGCCGCCCCTTATGTGGGTCTTCTGACTTTCAAGGATATCTTCAGGCAGCCATGAACCATCTTCTCTTTCTTTTTCTTTTGTACTCTTTTGCGATACAACGTCCCCTCGGGGCCCTTTATGTACTCACTTATTAATGAAAAGAAATCTTTGGCTTCACGCGTATCCATTTTCTTCAACATGTGGTTTTATCACTTTGAGAAGTGGGGTAGCGGTTTTAGCAATTCCTCATGTGAATGGCCCGTACTTGGCAGGAGAGCGTCCACCCCCTCAGAGAAAGGATGGGGAACTCGCTCCACCGCGTGACGGCATCCGGGGAGGTGCTTAAACCGGGTTCTGTTGGTAGCAGCAATCGTCCCTCTTGGCAATATGTGCTGCGAGGGAGACAATTTGCAGAAATGTGAAAGAAGAGGTTTCATCGGACTAGACGAAAGGTCTAGACTGGGTAGAGGTTATAGCAGGTGGGACATTGAAAAGGGGTATGGGGTTTTCATCAGAACGGACATAAAGTACGAACTGGACAGATTGTATCATTGGCTGGGTGATGTACCGATCAGCCAACGGTTGACTTCATCATCGATATTGAGCTTATATCGATGCAAGGGGGATTTCATATGTTTTATCAGAATAGACGTAAGGTCTAAACTGGATAGGGTTTCATCATTGATCGGGCAAAGTGCCAATCGATCAACAGTTGGTTTCATCATCGATATTGGGTTTATATCGATGCAAAGAAGAGTTTCATCAGCATAAACGAAAGGTCTAAACTGGCTAGGGTTTCATCATTGATCGGGCAGGGTGCCAATCGATCAATAGTTGGTTTCATCATCGATATTGGGTTTATATGGATGCAAAGAAGAGTTTCATCAGCATAGACGAAAGGTCTAAACCGGCTAGGGTTTCATCATTGATCGGGCAGGGTACCAATCGATCAACAGCAGGTTTCATCATCGGTATTGGGTTTATACCAATGCAGGAATTTCATAGGTTTCATCAGAATAGACGAAAGGTCTAAACTGCAGGATTTCATCATTGATCGGGCAAGGTGCCGGTCGATCAACAACTGGTTTCATCATCGATATTGGGTTTATATTGACGCAAAGAAGAGTTTCATCAGTATAGACGAAAGGTCTAAACTGGCTAGGGTTTCATCATTGATCGGGCATGGTGCCAATCGATCAACAGTGGGACGTCGGTAGAGGCGTAGGTCTCGTCAGGATAGACGTAAGGTCTATTCCAGCAGGTTTTATCGCAGGTGAGGCTTGCCAAGAAATGCGTAGGCTTCATCAGGACATACGTGAGGTCTGAGCTGGACAGGCTTCATCAGAATGGTGATGGGTTTCATTGTCGGTGGGACGTTTGAAAGAGGGTATGTGAATTTTATCAGGATAAACGTAAGGTCTATCCCGGAAGGGTTTTATCATTGGTGGGGAATGAAGCCGACTGACTGACGGGAGGTTTCATCAGTGAAAGGGAGGTAAAGGTAGCGTGCCTGTTGGCATGGAACTTTTGAATTATCACATTACTGACCCAAGTGCCCTTTCGGGTTTTCACCGGAGCCAGCCCCCTCTTGCTTTTGCCCACGCGCCCTTTCGGGTTTTCACGTGACGGGGTACCCGATTTTGCCTGTAGTGCCCTTCCGGGTTTTCACCACAGCTGGGTTTTGGCCATTTTTGCCCTTGTCCGGGATATCCAAATAAGCCTGGTAGGGTATCTCTATTTTTAACCCCATTTTTTATTTATATATACGTATATATATTTCTTGAATTGGGACTTCAGCATGGATCAGGCGATGTGCTGCTCCATTAGTGACTGCTTTTATCATCGGTATTGGGTTTATGCCGATGCAAGGATTTCATAGACTTCATCAGGATAGACGTAAGGTCTAAACTGGGTGGATTTCATCATTGACCGGGCAGTGTACCAATCGATCAACAGCAGGTTTCATCATCGGTATTGGGTTTATACCAATGCAAGGATTTCATAGGTTTCATCAGGATAGACGTAAGGTCTAAACTGGATGGGTTTCATCATTGACCGGGCAGTGTACCAATCGATCAACAGCAGGTTTCATCATCGGTATTGGGTTTATACCAATGCAAGGATTTCATAGGTTTCATCAGGACAGACGAAAGGTCTGGCCTGGATGGGTTTCATCGTTGATTAGGCAGTGTGCCAATCGATCAACAGCTGGTTTCATCATCGATATTGGGTTTATATCGGTGCAAAGGATTTTATAGGTTTTATCGGCATAGACGTAAGGTCTAAGCCGGACGGGTTTCATTGCTGATCGGGTGAGTGTGCCCATTGATCAGCAGCAGGTTTCATCACGGTATTGGGTTTATACCAATGCAAGGATTTCATAAGTTTTATCGGCATAGACGTAAGGTCTAAACCGGACAGGTTTCATTGCTGATCGGGTGAGTGTGCCCATTGTTTAGCAGCAGGTTTCATCACAGTGGGACCTGGGACAAGGTATGAGGGCTCTTATCAGGATAAACATAGGGCCTATACTGAGTGGGTCTAATCGTCGATTGGGCAAGGCACCGGTCGATTGACGAGGAGTTTTATGGCGGGAGGTGAGGCTTTTCTTTGGGATTACCACATTACTGACCCAAGCGCCCTTTCGGGTTTTCACCAGAGCCAGCCCCCTCTTGCTTTTGCCCACGCGCCCTTTCGGGTTTTCACGTGGCGGGGTACCCGATTTTGCCTGCAGTGCCCTTTCAGGTTTTCACCACAGCCGGGTTTTTGGCCATTTTTTTGCCCTTGTTCAGAATATCTGAACAAGACTGGCGGGGTATCACTATTTTTAACCCCATTTTTCTTTTCTTTTCTTTTTTTTTTTTATTTGGTATGCGAGCTGAGAGAGAGGGCAACTTGGGCAGGGCGAGATGCCACTGAACCAGGGAGATGGTAGCTTGATCAGGGCGGAGTGCCATTGACCAAGATGAAGTGGCCTGATTAGGGCGGAGTGCCGCTAACCGAGGAATGGGTAGCTCGGCTAGGGCGGAGTGCCGCTAAACCAAGAAATGAGGTAGCTCGGCTAGGGCGGAGTGCCGCTAGACCAAGAAGGAGGTAGCTTGGCTAGGGCGGAATGCCACTAGACCAAGAAAGAAGGGTAGCTCGGTTAGGGCGGAGTGCCACTAACCCAAGAAAAGGGTAGCTTGGTTAGGGCGGAGTGCCATTAGACCAAGGAGGAGGTAGCTTGGTTAGGGCGGAGTGCCACTAGACCAAGGAGAAGGGTAGCTCGGTTAGGATGGAGTGCCGCTAGACCAAGTAAAAGGGTAGCTCGGATAGGACGGAGTGCCGCTAGACCAAGGAAGAGGATAGCTTGGTTAGGACGGAGTGCCGCTAAACCAAGGAAGAAGTAGCTTGGTTAGGGCGGAGTGCCGCTAGACCAAGGAAGAGGTAGCTCGGTTAGGACGGAGTGCCGCTAGACCAAGGAAGAGGTAGCTCGGTTAGGACGGAGTGCCACTAGACCAAGGAGAAGGGTAGCTCGGTTAGGACGGAGTGCCACTAGACCAAGGAGAAGGGTAGCTCGGTTAGGACGGAGTGCCGCTAGACCAAGGAAAAGGGTAGCTTTTGGCCCGATTATTCGGAGAATGTCGGTTATGCAGCATGATACAGCTTTAGTTTCTTACCGTTGAGTGGCGAGAATTGGATCTCCCCTCGATGGTTGACAACCATATAGGCCCCACCTTCATAGACCCTATGTATCACATAAGGACCTTCCAATTAGGATTTAGCTTTCCTTTTAGGTTGGACGCCATGACTTCTCTTTTCTTGACCATGACAAGGTCACCTTTCTTAAATTCTCGTCCTTTTACGAGTTTGTTGAATGCAGTGGCCATGCGGGCCTGATACATCTGGATATTCTTCTGAGCTTGGAGGCGCTTCCCTTCCAATTCAGCCAATTCTTGTAATCTTCTTTCTGCATTGGTTTGTTCGCCATGGGCCAGGTCATGTTGGACTGCCACTCTGAGTGACGGGACTTCCAGCTCTAGTGGAACTACTGCCTCCGAGCCGTACACCAATGAGTATGGTGAGCACCCTATAGGTGTTTTGAAGACGGTGCGGTATGCCCATAAAGCTTCATACATTTTCTCTTCCCAGTCCTTCTTGTTGGAACTGATGAATTTGGCCAGCAATGTACACAAGGTCTTATTAAAAGCTTCTGCCAATCCGTTTGCCTGTGGATTGTAGGGCGTGGAGGTTCTCCATTCAATCTTGTACTTCTCGGCAAGCCG
Organism: Amorphophallus konjac; assembly: GCA_022559845.1. Lineage (NCBI taxonomy): Eukaryota > Viridiplantae > Streptophyta > Magnoliopsida > Alismatales > Araceae > Amorphophallus > Amorphophallus konjac. The sequence continues at coordinate 233,630,676 of CM040127.1, forward strand.
ATAGATTTTCTGATTTCTGAAATGACTTCCATTATCAGATATTATTCGGTTGGGGATCCCGAACCGGAAGATAATGTTTTGCTTGATGAATCTGGAGACCAGCTCACCAGTCACTTCTCTTAATGCTATAGCTTCCGCCCATCGGGAGAAGTAATCTGTTATGGCTAGTATGTACTTATGTCCGGCCGAGGAAGTTGGCAATGGCCCGACTACATCAGTTCCCCATTGTGCAAACGGCCAGCTAGGGACTGTAGGGTGCAGAACGGCATGTGGCCTTCTAGGCACAACAGCATGCTCCTGACATTTCTGGCATGACTTTGCAAACTTGCAGCAGTCTTCAAACATGGTGGGCCAGTAGTAGCCCAGCTTCTTAATCTCTATCTTCATCTTTGGACCGGCCTGGTGGGCACCTGCTGTCCCAGCATGTGTTTCTTTCATTGCTTGCCAAGCTTCCTCAGTAGACAGGCAGCGGAGCAAAATCTTCTTGCGTGCATCTGCCATTATTTGGAACAGAGTTCCATTTCTGAATTCATAATAATCTTTGATCCTTAGAAGTTTCATCTTTTCTTCTCTTTTCTGCGGCAGCTGTTGGTGTAAAAACCATTGTAGCAGGTGTTGTCTCCAATCAGATGCCTGTTCTGTACTGATCGTGGCGACTTCTTCTTCTTCGGGGCACTCTTCTAGCATGCTGGGGACCTGCCGCCGGTTTATAACAACAATGTTCAGTGTTTCATTTGGTGGGACTGCTATTGAGCTGGCTAGTTTTGCCAGTGCATCAGCTTGGGCATTATGTCCACGGCCCACATGCTTGAGCTCAATATGATAGAATTTCGCCATGAGGCGCACAGCTTTTTGGTGGTAGGGGTTCAACTCCGGCTTTCGCACTTCGAACTCCCCTTGGATTTGCTTTATTATCAACATTGAATCCCCGAATACCTGAAGCATCTGGATACCCATGTTGAGGCTTATACATAGCCCGATTATCAGAGCTTCATATCCGGCTTCATTATTGGTGCAGGGCTTGTTTATAGAACAGGAAGTATGCACAACCTCCCCTTCTGGTGATCTTAGCACAATACCGGCTCCGGCCCGTATTCTGGTCTTTCCATCGGAGTCGGTCTCTGTTCTAGATGCTCCATCAAAGAATAGCTGCCACATAGTTGACTGAGCCTGGTAGGCTTCTAGTGTCTCATCATCGGGTAACTCAGTCTCCAACATATCATTCTCTGGCACAGGATGCTCTGCGAAGAAATCGGCCACGGCCTGTCCTTTTATTGCCCTCTGGGGTATATATGTGATATCGAATTCCGTCAGAATTACTGCCCATTTGCCCAACCGGCCTTTCAGTACTAGCTGAGTCAATATGTATTTGAGTGGATCTGCTGCAGATATCAATCTGATTTCATGTGACAACATATAGTGCCGGAGCTTTTTAACGGCAAAGACTAGTGCCAAGCATGTCTTTTCTATATAGGTGTAGCTTTCTTCAGTTCTAATCAGCCTCCGACTCAGGTAGTATAGAGCCTGCTCTTTGCCTTCTTCATTTATCTGTGCTAGCATTGCCCCCAGGGAACAGTGTGTGGCTGCAATGTACAGTATCAGGGGTCTGCCCTTAATAGGTGCCCCCAGCACTGGAGGGGTCTTGAGATATTCTTTCAGCTTCTCAAAGGCTTCCTGACAGCCATCGTCCCAGAGGAACGGTACATCTTTCATCATGAGCTTGTGAAAAGGGTGGCATCTCCCCGACAGATTTGATATGAATCATCGGATATAGGCCAAACGCCCTTGTAGAGATCTCAGCTCGTGGAGATTCCTTGGTGGAGGGAGCTCCTGGATAGCTTTAATCTTGGATGGGTCGATCTCAATGCCCCTATGACGGACAATGAACCCAAGGAATTTTCCACTGGACACATCGAAGGCACATTTCATAGGATTCATCTTGAGTTCATATTTGCGCAGCCTCTGGAACACTATCCTCAGGTCTTGCAGATGATCTTCTCTTCTGCTGGTTTTCACCACCAGGTCATCAATGTAGCACTCTACTTTCTTGAAGAGCATATCATCAAAGATCTTTGTCATAGCTCTCTGATAGGTAGCGCCGGCATTCTTAAGGCCGAACGGCATTCTTTTATAATGAAATATCCCCTTCGGGGTGCGGAATGCAGTGTGCACTCTGTCTTCTTCAGCAATCCAGATCTGGTTGTATCCGGATGACCCATCCATGAATGACAGAGCTTCATGGCCAGTGGTTGCATCGATCATGACTTCAGTGATCGGCACTGGGAAATCATCTTTCGGGCAAGCCTTATTCAGGTCCCTGAAATCTACACATATTCTGATCTGCCCATTTTTCTTCTTCACGGGCACTATATTGGCCAGCCATGTAGTATACTGGTTCTCTTCAACAAAGCCCACATCGATCAGCTTGTCGACCTCTTTGTTGATCTGATTTATCAGTTCGGGACGCATTCTCCTGGAAGGCTGCTTCACAGGGCTTGCCTCTAGGTTTATCGCCAATCGGTGCTGTGCCACATCGGAACTCAGTCCTGGCATTTCATCATATGTCCATGCAAAGCAGTCTCGAAATTCTTTCAAAAACTGAATATACTGTTCTTTGACAGCTGGCTCCAGCAGTGCACTGAGGAATGTCGGCCTTGGCTCATCTGCTGACCCCAGATTTACTTCTATCAGCTCATCGATGGTGGCTTGGCCTCCGTCTTCAACTTCAGGTGGGGCTTCTTGCAAATCAATAAAGCCTCCCGGGATATAATCTTCTTCATTCTCATGATTTTCTGTTTCATCACATGGGTCATCAGCAGATGCTGGTGCATCGTATAAGGCCAATATGGCCGGATTTTGTTCAGTCTGCCCCGAGGACGTGACTGGCTCAGCGGAAAACTTCGAAGTGGAGTCTTCCGTGCTTAGAGGCTCTTCTGATGTGGGCTCCCCTGAGAGGTCATCATTATGTAGAGCTCGGAATTCTTCTAGAATGCGCCCAAACTCCAGGCACTCTTGCAGCTCTCTGGCTACTTGATCTTCATCCGGGGTTCCCGTATCAAATTGTGCTTCGGCCTGGAACAGATCCTCTTTGCAAGATGGATTCTCCCAGCACCAACCCTTCTTAGTCTCATCAGACATCCTTGGCTCCGGCTGGTTGTCTTGGGCTTCATTATCTGTTATGGATTGATACATAATTTCTTCATCTTCAAAGGGGTATTGATCATATCCCACTTCAGGGGGATCTTCATTCTGGTAGAAGGTAGAGATGACATCCACCTCGGCTTCATAGTATTTTTGCAGGGTATAACCCAGTCCCGGGTGCTGTGTGATCTTCCTCAGTTCCTTGCTATCTCGAGGCGGATCCCATAGCTCCTTGCATGCTTTCTTCTGAGCAGCAGGCTGCATCGATGGCATTTGCATCTTGGAGAACATTTGTGAAACCCGTTGGGTAGTATAATCCAAGCCTGTAATCGGTACCATCAGGTTTGCAGCTTCTTCAGGGGCCATACAGTCTTGATCATCTTCTTCGACTGGCTCCCCGGTGTAGAATATAATAGGGGGTCCGCAGAAGCGAGGGATTTCCATAGTCTTTAGTGGCAGCACCGTCTGGTATTCTATGCTGGCTATGGGCTTGACTAGACCCTGAGGAACTTCCACCTGTGTGTATTTTTCTTTCATTTTTTCTTCAGTATCATCTGGGTGTATGCCAGGAGGAGTGATCCGAGCAAAATCACCAGCATAAGAGATGTGAGATACTCCATGCTTTTTAATGTAGCCTTTTGGCGGCGGCGGAGACCAGTTTCTTGTCTTCGTCGCCGGCTTTTTCTGGCTGACCACAGCTTCTTTTCCTTTATCCTTTTGTGACACCTCAGTGTAGTAGGATGCATCGAGCATATGGCACTCGAACACTTCGAAGGGATGTAGGTCTGCAAACACCCTTTCTTCTTTTCCTTCATGGCAGTATTTTATGCATTGGTGTAGTGTGGATGGCACTATCTGATATTCGTGCAGCCACGGTCTTCCCAGCAGGGCCTTATACGTGGTGTTGGAGTCGATTACATAGAATCGTACCACGGTAGTGAGGTCGCCCAGTGTGAGGTTGAAATCAGCCACCCCCAGAGGTGTTTCACATTTCTGATTGAACCCTGCAATCTTCATATCTCTGACCTTGGTAAGCTGTAGGTCAAAGTAGTATTTCTGATAGATGCGATAGGGAAGGATATTTACAGCAGCCCTGGGATCTATCAGTATCCTGCTCAGTGACTGACAGTTCAGGGAGCCCCTCATATACAGCGGTCTGTTGTGACCGGTATTTGGGATTAGCATATCATCTTCCGTGAAGGTGACCGATGGCCCAGCATTCACTTCTACCAGGAGTGCTTCACATTGTGCCGAAGACTGCAGGGCATCCACGATTGCTTGGCGAGCTTCTTCGCTCAGAGAGAGAATTCCCAGATGGAGAATCTGGTAGGGAGCTTCTTCAGCATTTTCATGACTCGACTGCCCACCCGGACATTAGATAGTCGCATCTCCTCTGCCCATCGGGGTCTTAGAGGTTCATGTGGTGCCTGTGGCCTTTGCTGCCCAGTCCCAATTTCATCTTCTTCATCGGTCTCCCGGAAGGCTTCTTCTGTAGCGACTGCCCCTGGTTTTGCTAGAGGGTTACTTTCTTCATTTTCTTCATGCTATTTCTGCTTTCTAGCTGCTGTCTGCTGGCATTTATTGCTTTTAGCTGGAGCAGTATGAGCCGATTGCTCATTCTCTAAGCTAGACAGGAACTCCAGGAATGAAGGGGCTTCATCTGCCTTCTTTTTGTCTTGGTACAGACTGGCAGGGGGAGGAACCTGGGCACCTCGTATCTCTGGTTCCGGGATTTGATAGGGTTGCTCCCCTCTGAACATAATATTATGGTTGGCTGGTGGTGGGCGCCCCCATCTTCTCCCAGAACGTGTTGCATGGGCCGAGGTGGAGGCTTCGGCATGGTTAGCTTCTAGCGGGGCGTCGGATGCTTCTGGCTCATCATCCTCCCCGGGCAAGGAAAAGAGTACCGACAGAGTGTTACATTGTACTGTCGTGACCTTCTTCCCCTTCTTGGACTTGGGTCGTCTCCTCTTCTTCTGGGAATTTGGCTTTGCTAGCTCCTGCCCCCAGAAGGGTTCATTCTCAGCTTTTTCTTGTTCTGCCTCTGGCTGCTCTTTGATTTTCAATTCTTCGAGCTGTTCCCAGGGTATGCAGTCTTTCATCAGCAGATGCTTGGGTTTCTTCTGCTCGTACTCATCAAGCTCATTAATATATTGCTGCAGACGCCTGGCTACAGGGCTTACTTCTTTATGTGCAGGGAGGGGAGTTTGTCTCCTCCGGTTGTGAGTAGGGATCCGGATGACTGGTCCAGTCTCAGTTGTATGCCATATTGGCTTTATCGGAGGTGGCTCGGGCCTTGGGGTAACACCCCGGATAACTGCTCCGCTGGTACTGGCTGCAGGAGTCTTCTTTTTGCTTTTTATGGGTATCATCTGCCATCCTTCCTAATCTTTCTGTGGGGTGAGGAAGCAAGCTTTATAGGTGTGCTTGGTGCATTCTTCAACGGCTTCCTTGGGCAGCTGTTGGTAGACTGAGATCATATTGGCAGCCATTCTCCAGGGTGGAGGCTCATGTGGATGGGGCGGCTTTACCTGGTAATCTCCCAGCTGCAGCTCACCTTTCTTGACCATTCCTTCCATGATATCTTTGAAGACATAACAATCTTCAATTGCGTGCCCCAGCGCACGGTGAAATGGACAGAACAGCGGATCATCTTTCTTTGCTGCATCTGCTGGTCTTTTGGGTTCAGGCAATGTTACCTTATTGAACTTGTATGCCCAACTGAACAGTGCGGCCGTCTTATCTTTTGGGAAGGAATATGCTTTTCTCATCTTGTCTCTCAGAGAGACTTTATCTTTTCTTTCTGCTGTATCTTCCAGCGGGGGAGCTTCATCTGCCCCTTTCTTCCCCTTCTGTTGCTCGAAGGTTCTGAAATCGACGGTGTTGGCCTCAGAGTGTGATGGCCGTCGCTCATTGGATTTTCCCTTCGGCATGGTGGGGACATTGGCGGTCAGACGCTTGGATAAGAACGTCTCGACTTCTGCCACTATATTGTTCAGTCGGTCAAATGTTCTGACATCTGCACCGATCATTTTTTCTAGCACCTCCCTCCTGAGGCTCTGCTTGCATATTTGCACCGCATCTTCTTGATGAGGAGGTCTTCGGCATCTCATGGCTAAGTTCCTCCACCTTTTGATGTAGTCCAGTGCAGTTTCATCTTGCTTCTGCCTGGTTGCATATAGCTCTGCTATCGTGATTTCCCTTTCCGTGACATGAAATCTGTCGCGGAATTTTCTCTGCATATCAGGCCAATCAACCACTGACCCAGCTGGCAGGCTTGAGTACCATTCAAAGGCCAACCCAGTGAGGGATGAGCCAAAGAACTTGAGCAGATACGCTTCATCGACTGCCAGGTCGCCCATGATTGTAGTGTAGTAGGCTATATGCTCCCTAGGGGAGCCTTGGCCATTAAATTTCTCGAACTTCGGCGGCTTACTGACGCCTGGGGGTAGTCTCTTGGCAGCATACTGGGGAGGATACGGTACCTTGTACACATCATAGGTACCAGCATCACCACCAGTCTTTTCTGACAGCTTCATTTCCATAATTCTTTCAATCATCTGCTTGTGGGCTACAGCTGGATCTATGTCTTCTGGAAAGAAGTGAGCTTGTTGCTGGCTGTGAGGAGTTCTCATCACAGTGGCGCGCAAGATGGGCGCGGTAGGCTGTGTCTGAGACACAGAGGGCTGAGCTTCTATTTGCTGTGGAATAGATTGGCTCGGTGTTTTGCCCTTATCAACTAGGAGAGGGTTAGCTGGGATAGCCGTCTCTGCTGAGCTGGATCTCTGCCCCGCAGGTTCAGCTTGCTTTGAGACTGATGTAGCTTCATGTCTCTCATTGAGCTGCCTTCGGAGAGCACTGATCTCCTGCTGGTATCTTCTGAACATCATCTGGACCATAGGATCCAAGGCTGATGGGATTTGCATATCTTCAGAAGTCCCTTCAGCATCATCAATAAGGGGATTGTCCTCATCCTCTATCGTCACCACATTGACTGTCATGGTGGTGATGTTGCGGGCTTCATCATATTTCTTCATCTTATCTTTTGCGGCCTGGCCTCTTCTTGTGACAGGACCAGGTCTAGTAGCCAACCTGAGCAGTTCATCCGGCCGAGTTGGTAGTATATCTTGCCCCCTGGCAAGTCCAGCCATGTTGCAGGCGAAGATTTGCATTTTTTCTTTCCGCCTGTAGACCTTTCTTTTCACCTGGTCAGGATATTTGAGCCGGTCAAAGACCGATATTCTTTCTTTGGATTCTTCCCGGTACAGGTCTTCTTTTCATATCCGGCCCTAAGACCTTCTTCATAGTGATTTGAATCGGAGGAAGAGGCTCCGATCATCGTCTCTCGAAGTGTTTCTTCTTTTTCTTCACCTCTGGTGCCCAAGGCACGGGATAGTCTTTGTTGACCGAGGGCAGAGCTCCCCAGGTAGTGGAAGTAGTCTTGGACTATCTGCTTCATCTCTTCAGAATTGTGCCTCTATGGCTCAGGTTGGAGCATTAGTCTTTCCTGGCTTCTTTGCTGATACGCCAGTCTTGTTACCTGAGCATTCAAATGCTCGGCTTTGGAATATTTGAACAAGTCGGCCTGTCTGGCACAGGCCCTCGGTCTTCTTGGGATGGCGACCGTGACTGGTTCGCTCATTCCCACATTACCGTTTCGGCAGCAGTTGACAGCAGCATCATATTTCTTTCTTTGCCATCTTCTGCCCCCAGCCCTGGGACGGGTGACAGTAAGGTCTTCCTTCCTCTCATCCCTTCTGCCCCTCATCATGGGGGGAGCAGCAGTCAAATTTCTGTCTTCATCATTTCTCTCATCTCTTCTGTCCCAGGCTTTGGGGCGAGCAGCAACAGCATTTCTTGTCTCTTTTCCCTCTCTTCTTCGGCTTTCTGCCCTGAAGCGGGCAACCGCATCTTCAGCAGCCTTCTCCTCATCTCGAGCTGGAACCCAGCTCTGAATCCTCTTCGGTCGCCAGACCTGTTTGTATTTCGCTGGCTTGGGCGCCAGCGGCTTCCTCTCATCAGCCTCCCAATTGGCCTGCCTGGCGGCCAGAGTTTGGAATCTGTTGGCAGTGGGCACCATCGGGATGATCACGTCCGGCTTGACCTCCCTTGGGCAACCATTCATGTTTGCCCGGACACCTCCAATCATCATGGTCTTTCCGGAGTTGGAAAGACGACGGTCAACAGCATCATACCGGCTCCTCCGGTTGGTTCTTCTCCTCTTCTGAGCAGTAGCAGGGACCATGCCCCTTTTTTGCACATGATGGACGTAGCAGGCGACGGCCGTGGGGACCGTTTTCTCTGGTAAGATATTCTTCTGGTTAGTGATCTTCGCCGGGGCACTTGCAGCAGTGCCTTGCTCATTGTCATCGACCTGCAGAAGGTCAGTGAAGACGATGCCCAAGCAGTTGGGCAGCCCCACGGCAGGCGGCATCGATCCGAACGCGAGAGGTACCGCCAGGTAGCCTTCTCGCACATGCATGTCAATCGGCTGCTGGTCGAAGCAGACGGACATGATTCCGGCTGTCATTGTAGATTCCTGAAAATAAGGAAAGTACACAGAATCAGAATTTTGAGGGGGGCCCGCTGGGCCTCCTACTTTAGCGTAAAGATGAAGGGAGACCAGGTCCCACCAGGCGTGCCAGACTTGTGGACGCGGATTTTTTTTTATATCCTCTCATTTAAATCTTATCTGTTTGTTATTTATTGATTTATTCGTTTGTTGGTTTATTGGCGTGCCAGTCACCGGGGTGACAATTTTATTGTGCGCTCGATCTGACATGGTCAGTCGATTGTGAAGTCCGAGTCGGGACCAGAAATCCGTCATACCATGAACGCTATGATGTTAATTACGTCCTCCCTAAGGAGGACAACCCTTGATTAAATGCTAAGATAGGAGGAGGACATCGGTAAAGCCACATACTCAAAAGAAATGGAATTCATTCGTTTGCAAGACGCTAAATGGATTAAACGAAGCAGGGGTTCGTTATCTTAGGGGATAGCTCCGACGGCATATTTCCACCAGCTTGAACTATGCCAAGTGGGGAATAGGAAACTACCCATGCGGTGGCAGAGTAGGATCCGAAAAAGATCGGGCATAATTGACCCGGAGTCCGAATGGGGATCGGCGTGACACGGCACGCTCCATGTGGGTGCGATGGCACATCTATATCCCCCTTGGAGGGACCATCGGAGGGCATGCAAAGGCATAACTCCGTGGGCCGACGGGGTTGAGAGGGAGAACATCACAGTCACCCAATAGGATATGCATAAATTTTGGCAGCATGTCCGCTCAACTTGGATTATGCCAAGAGAGAATAGGTCATCATCCACGGAAAGCCGGGATGACGACCGAACGAGGATGGGCACCAGGCCCCGGGACATCGCTTGCATTTATACCATCGATTAATATCCCCTTTAAGCCCCTCAGAACTCATGTAACGACATGGCCCTTTGGGTTCATAAGGGTGAAATCTGGATCGGGAATGAGGACTGTAGGGGAGGTCTTCCCCATTACTACGTCTTCTCAAGGCATCCATGACGATCTCTGAACATCCCCGGGGCCTATGTCTGAAGAGATCAGAAGGTTGACAAATGGTAGTGCAGGGATGGTCCCCTGACTGGGCTTCATTTGGCCAAGAAGGTGGGTCTCGGCATGGCTTTCTATCGGCCAGAGGAGGGTCTCGGCGGAGGTTTATTGGTTGGCCAAAGGGCCTCTCGGCGGTGGTTTATTGGTTCAAAAAAGGGGGGTTCTCGGCAGTGGCTTCCCGGCGTGCTCCTAGCCGCGCCGAGAAGGTGGCGCCGAGAGCATGTAGACTGGGGGGTTTGAATAGGCTTATAGGGGAGGGGTCTCGGCGTGGAGCTTCCCGGCGCGCTCCTGGCCGCGCCGGGAGCCTGGCGCCAGGAGGCTTGCATGGAGGCTCACGTGAAAAGGGTTTGAATGGCAGGGTTTGTCGTTTAGCTGGGGGGAGAGGGCCTCTCGGCGGGACAGCTCTCGGTGGGGAATTTTGCACGCCGAGAAGGTGGATTTGCGGAAGGATTTCAGGGTTTTTCAGAGCTCAAACGGTACTCTGTTTCTGGGATTCCTGGGCTTTCTGACTGTGATTGAAGCCGGATTTGAAGTGCAGGAGGGGGATTTCAAGGATGCTTCTGTTAGGAAGGGCCAAGGGGGATCTGGAAGGTAGAATCGACGGAGAATCGAGACTATCATTTGGATCTTTGAAGACTTCATTTATTTCTGCCGCCGGCCGTCTGGGGATCAAGAGATGACTGTCTCTGATCCCCGGACGAACCTAATGGCATCTAAAAATCGGTGACGGAGGAACCTTTATCGCAGAAACTCCAGACCCTAGTCATCCAAGGGGTTAGAATGGAGGGTCGGGAGATCGAAATCGTCATTCGTTAGAATCCGAGGGATAGCAGTGGTCTGACATGTCCTCTCGTATAGCCAGCAGTTTAGGAATCCAAGAGATTGATGTCTCTGGTCCTGAACGGCACAAGGAGGAGGCTTGAGGGGCCTTGTAAGAAAGCTCGCACGGACACGAGGGATTTGCCATTGAGGCAGGAAGAGGGGAGGCGACAGAACCCAGTAACCTATTAGATAAGGTCAGGGGTTCTGTTCCTACGCCTCTGCAGAGAAGGTTCGTATGAACCATTAGCCATTTCTCATAAACGATGATCATACGAGGGGGAGCGGAGAGCAGATATTTCAGCCAAAGGGGGCAAACCTCTTAATCAGTAGATCCCCGAATGGGTCTCATTGATATTTCATTACATTGCTCGAAGCTTTACACTGACTGTAAAAGAGAAATGCAAAGTGGAGAGACAGACGGAGCTCGAGACCTAAACCTCGCTAACTACGCCTGATAAATCGAGAAGAAAAAACTCGCTAGATTACATCAATAGAAAGAAAAGATAGCATGGGGAGGGCGGAGCATTGACTCCTCTCCTTCCCCGGGACAGCCCACCTGAAGCTTGCTTCCTCTTCTCTTCTGCTTCTTCTCTTCTCTCAGCCGAGGGAGACTCTCTCTCTACTTTTTTTCTATTCTTCTATCTTCTCTTTTTTTCTTATCTTCTCTTTTGGTGGCTCTCTCTTTTTCTGTTCGTCCCCCCTCAGTTGGTCCGCTCTCTCATTTGTTCGAAGGGAGAGGGTTTTTATACCCGTTTCCCCCCTTCTCAGCAGGCTTCATCTCGGCGCGCCCCAAATGGGGCTTCCTAGCGCGATTGTAAGTGGCTCTCGGCGCCCTCTTTTGGGCTTCGGCAAGTGGCTCTCGGTGCCATCTTTTGGGCTTCGGCAAGTGGCTCTCGGCGCCATCCTTTGCAGGCCCAATTAAAGCTTTTTAGCCACTTTCACAGACCCATTTGAGTCTTTCAAGGGCATCATCACCCAAAAGGGGTCTTCCATTGGTGACACAGCTTGTATCATTATTAAGGTTTTCATCAGTCCGTAGACAGGGGTCTCATCAGTCCGTAGACAAGGGTTTCATCAGTATTGCCATCTGAATGGTGACAAAACTGGGTATTATCTTATCAACACCGTCACTTGAATGGTGACGAGCTCGGACATCAGCTTTAGTCTGGGAAGACCTCAGCCGGGTATATAATATGTGGAGACCATTCTTCTTCTGTTCTGACTTTGCAAAAGCCTTTGCAATCTTCATCTGCCGGTACCGGCTTCATCTTCATCTCATATTACATCTGTCAGTAAGCCAACATCTGACTTACCCTGACATATCATCCGTGGATTCTTGGACGAAACGGTAGTACAGCTCTCATTAAAGGGCTGGAAGGTCTCATCAGTCGAGTGACTGCTGCTTTATCAGTGCTGCCGTCTGAGTGACATTGGCACCGGGCATCAGCTTTGCCGACAAGGGTTTTAGCCGGGTAGACAGTTGATGAGCTTCATCATTGGTCTTTCACTGTTGGTCCGACCCTCTTTTCAATTATGTTTTCACCCTTGTTCATTTTCCAGGTGTCAACAATTAAGCAACTAAAGCACTGAACCTTCAGTCATATGAACTGAGAAACGGCTTAGAAATTGAAATTCTGGTTTAAAGGTTATAAAAATGAGAGTTCATGCACTGCATTCATTGGATAAGGTAGATGTGCATGATAAAACAATAAACCAGAGTCATATTTACATGAGAGATTCAGTTTCAGAATATCTTACTTTCATAGACTCAGTAAAATGTGTTAAGAGAAACCAGGTCATGTATTGAAATTAAACAAATGACATCCATGAAATTTCTTTGAAGGAACAGCATTTTCAGTATTATTCATTTAGGGCATTCAGGTACCAAAAGTCTTTTTGCGTAAGGGTATACGTTTATCAGACGCCAATACCCCTAGATACTCAACATGATGGACCATCTTGCCTATGATCAAACTCAATAGAATTGATTGACACCTTTTTGTGTGAGGGTACACGTTTATTAGACGCCAGTTACCCCCAGGTACTCAGTGAAAACAACCTACTGTTTTGATCATTTTATACAGAGATAGCTGATACACCTCATGACATGAGTGGTGTCCACTTCTTTGATGGATCACTCAGTTTCTCAGTGATTTACCAGTCATTGCTCTGTCAATGCTATTTTTCAAATAATTTTTAATGTTTTTCAATATCTTTCTTAGCTGCCCTTTATTTGGTTCAGAATGACTTGTTTAAGGACAATACACATACCTAGCTTCTCTAAGATGATTTCAGATGAGTTTTCATATTTCAGATATAATTAGCTTTGTCTGACATGAAATAAGATAAGGTTGAGAGCTTTATCATTTTTCAGCATCCTTATTTACTGATTGTAGTCTTTCAACTCTAAAGATTATAAATTTTAAACCATTAAGTCAGTCTTTAAGCAATTAAAGTTCTTATGAAAGAAGAAATCTATTTTCTATTGCTTAATATTAGAACTGACTAAAAGATTGCCACACTGTCAGACTCAATCATTCAGAGTCAAGGATTGAATAGACAGCATCGACGCTGGGAGTTCAAGGCGTCTACGCATCAGTTGAAGAGGCAACAGTATAAGACACTGAGATAGTGTCAGTGCGTCGACTCCATGCTATTGCAACGTCAACTCATCAGAATAATGAAATAGAGATATTCACAGATCTAGTTCACTGCGTCAACGCCACATAATAGCAGCGTCGACGCACCAGTTCACCTTGAAATTCTGACAAGACTCCCCCTGTCTATATGCATGCAATTTTTGCAAAAGATGACAGATCAGATGATTTTTGAAGTTCATGCTTACTCAGACTATCTTATCGTGCAGTATGACCCATGCAGAAATATAGACATATCATGCGTCTAGACATATATATGCAATGATGATCGTGAGTGCAATAAAAATATGAGAGTCATGCATTATCATAAGTCTGTTGCACAATGTTTATTCAATCTATCAACAGCAAGTCCAAATCAGAAGTTTATTCAAAGCAACTCAAAAGTTTTATTCAAGTCAACAAGGAGTTCATTCATTATGCTGAAATTTACACAAGCCAAGTTCTCTTCTAAAAAATTTAAAATTTTCATTTCCAAGTGGCTTAGTAAAGATATCAGCAACTTGTTTGTCTGTTTCAATGAAATCCAGTTCAATTTCCTTTTTGTTTACAGCATCTCTTAGAAAATGATGTTTTATTTCTATGTGCTTAGTCCTAGAATGATGAACAGGATTTTTAGCAAGGCATATGGCACTAGTATTATCACATAGAATTGGAATACATTCCAGTTTTATCTGATAATCATCTAGTTGGTGCTTAATCCAAAGTACTTGGGCAGCAAAATTACCTGCTGCAACATATTCAGCCTCAGCTGTAGATAAGGCTACAGTGTGCTGCTTCTTAGATGCCCAAGATACTAGACAGCCACTAAGGAATTGACAGTAGCCACTAGTGTTTTTTCTATCTACTCGACACCTAGCATAATCAGCATCAGTGTAAGCTAGAAGCTCTAACTCACACCTAGCAGGATACCATAATCCTAGCTCTTGGGTGCCTAGCAGATATCTAAAAATCCTTTTCACTGCTTTAAAATGATTTTCTTTAGGACTGGCCTGAAACCTATCACATAATCCTACAGCGAATTGAATATCAGGCCTAGATGCTGTTAAGTAGAGAAGGGATCCGATCATACCTCTATATAACTTCTGATCAAATGGGTTACCTTTAGTGTCTTCATCCAAGCTTGTAGAGGTACCCATTGGAGAAGCTATCTCTTTAAGGTTATCCATCTTGTATTTCTTGAGTAGATCCCTTGTGTACTTGGACTGAGTGATAAACATTCCATCCTTTGTTTGTGTAACCTGCAGTCCAAGAAATAATTTGAGCTCACCCATTGAGCTCATTTCAAACTCATTAGTCATTGTTTCAGAAAATTCCTCACACAATTTGGGGTTAGCTGACCCAAAAATGATATCATCCACATAGATCTGTACAATAAGAATTTCAGAATGACTCACCTTTGTAAACAAGGTCTGATCAACTACTCCTCTAGTGAAATTTTGATCAGTGAGAAACTTGCTCAACCTGTCGTACCAAGCTCTGGGAGCTTGCTTAAGACCATAGAGAGTTTTATTTAATTTGTAAACATGATTAGGGAAATCTAGACATTCAAATCTAGGGGGCTGTCTAACATAAACATCCTCATTAATTTCCCCATTCAAGAATGCAGATTTTACATCCATCTGCTGGAGGATTATACCTAGGGTGTTGGGTTCAGTGCAGTATTCAGAGGGGGGGTGAATGAATATAACTCGTTAAATAACAACTTTCACCCAATTGAAAACTAGAATACTAACAAGACTTTCACTCAATATAAAATTTCGCCCAAACTAGAACTATGATGCTAACTAGACAGATTTACCAAATCTGAAAGCTAGTCAACTATTCAGTTCTACCAGTTAGCAAACACATGGAGCGCCCTTATGCATTCATCTAGCGGAAGCACAAATGAACAAATCAAGCCACAATGCACGAGGGGTTTTTTAGGTGGTTCGGTCCTCCAGACCTACATCCACCCCACACTCAAACTGAGTGTGGCTTCCACTAGCTCACGCTAGAAACAGCAGACTCAGTCTGCAACAAATGCTGCCAAACAGCTAGACCAGGGGAACAACCTCCCCTCTTCCTCCCAACCGGAGGGAACCACTAGTGACACCAGTCACTAGCAAACCAGAGACACAGGGTCTCTCTTCCTCCGAACCCCAGAGGGAAGCACAACCGGAGATAAATCTCCCTTCCTCCAACCCGGAGGGAACCCACAAGCAGCCCACCTGCTGCTTGCAACCGGAGATATCAATCTCCCTTCTCCTGAACTAACAGGAGGAACCCCGACCTCTCTACAGAGTATCGGAAACACAGCAAACCAGAAAACAAAGGAAAAACAATAAACAAAAATGACTTCAGCAAAACAGAAAGCTGAAAGATGAAGTGCACAATGTGGCTCTCAACGGAGCTGACTGGCCTGGATTTGATCCACGGTCCAGTAGACGGATTTTCAGGTAAGATCTTCCTTCTTCTCCACGAGCTCTCTCGCTCACTCTCTATCTTTCTTTCTCTTTCTTCTTCTCTCCTCTCACTCTCTGCTTCTTCTTCTCTTTTTCACTCTCTTTCTATTCTTCTTTTCTTTTTCTTCTTCTCTGGATCGTGGCTCTCTGTATGAGCTTTTCTTTTTGCCAACTCGATCACCTTCATCTGTGGACGAAGGTCTCATATATATAGCAGCAGCAGCATCAGCCACGACGTGTGACCTCCACATTTCTAGCCCTAATTATTCGGACCACGTGGCAGTCTCTCAGCAGGCTTCATTCCAGCCTCGGATCACGTGCCCTCCTTAAGCTTCACGATCAATGCACCTGTAAAACAGAGTATCGAATAAGTCATCAGTTTAAAGAACAACTATGTATAGATTATCAGAAGAACAGCGCTTTAGAAGAAACCTGAACGAGGTTAAAACGAAACAACACGAAGTAACAAATAGTAACGACACGGAGACAACACGAGGACACAATAGGGAAAACGACACGAAGTCAGTAAAGACTCGATGTACAACAGTAAGTAACACGAAGTAAAACCATACAGACATAAATGATAACACGAGATGCAACTTGTAACAGAGATAACACTACAAAGAGAACTACACGCAGAAGATGAAAACAATAACCGACGCGAGGTGAAAAACAACACGAGGACAACACGGGCTGACAGCAGAAACCGACACGAAGTGGTTGCAAACAAGTAAGACACAAGGTCTTCGTAAAGCAACACAAGTGTGGTCAAAGCGAGAACGACACGAGGTCTAATGAGAAAGACCAGCACGAAGACGGTGAAAACAGCACGAAGTGAAGAACAACGACACGAAGTATAGTGGTGACAAAAACACACACTACACAGAGAACGACACAAGGTGGTGGCACAGAAAGCAACACGAAGTGCTGCAATGTTCTGCACGCAGTGGAACAAAAACGACACGGAGTGAAAAATGACACGAAGATGAAAACAACACTTAAGGCGAAGTTGACACGGAGTGAAAACGACACGAAGTCTGGGAGACACGACACAAAGTCACAAGAACGACAGTAACCAACACGAAGTGTGGTTACGAAACATGAACGACACGAAGTGTGGAAAACATGACACGAAAACGACACAAGGTCTGGAAACATGACACGAAGTCACAGAAACAACAGTAACCAACACGAAGTGTGGTTACGAAACATGACACGAAGTCACAGAAACAACAGTAACCAACACGAAGTTATGAGAGGAAAAACGATACGAGGTCATGAAAACACAAGACAAAGACAAAAGATGAAATCGACACGGAGTGTAGGAACAACACGAAGACAGAACAGTGATTTGACACGAAGTCAAAATGTCAAGAAATGAAACGACACGAAGTCGAGAACAGTAATTGACACGGGGTAACACGACGGCGTAGACACTAAAACAACACGAAGTGAAGACAAGGGAAACGACACGAAGTCTAACCTCATACAAGCTTTCCTGTTACGCATGGAAATCAACACGAGGTGTTGTAAGCTCATACGACACGAGATCTTTTCGTGTTAGTGAGGGGAAACAACACGAAAACTCAAGTACAGAAACAGCACGAAGAAGATGTACAGTCTGATGTACAGACTTTGAAGAACAGTCCAAAGTATAGACTTCACGCTGTACAGACTTGGAAGACCAGTGTTGAATGTGTAGACTTGTAGTTTATCATGAAAGAAGGCCAGTGTACAGACTTGCTGTCCTCACAGCAGACGATGTAGACACTTAGCCTATGCAGACCAATGTACAGACTTTGGCGAAGCAAAAGGCTGTATAGACTTAGAGACCCAAAGCCATTGTATAGACTTTGTCTAAGACAAGGCATGAGCTGACGTTGTATATACTTAGCCAATACAAACCAGTCCTATGTATAGACTTTAAGGAAATGCATGCTACAGTGCAATGTCTAGACTTGCGATGTGGTCGCCAAATGCACACTACAGTCCAATGTATGGACTTAGACGAATGATGCATGAGACGCTCAATGTATCGACTTTGAGCTTGCTGTGCAGTGAATAGACTTAGGGCATAAACCCCACGAAGCACTGTATAGACTATGCACATAACATAAGTCTAACATAAACAATATATCAGTTGTACCAGTCACAGTCATGATGCAATCATCAAGGCACAATGTCATGAAAACACTATATCATTGCTATCATCAAAATACAATATCAACCATCAAAACCACAGCAATGAATGAATGCTTTATGCATTAGTTTAATATGTAACAAGACCTGAACATCAAATATGTTAATCTAAACTGAGCAGCAAGATGACTGACCATTTGATTAACTCACATCAACAACCAATCATCAAAACCATCATCAAAACCACAGGGGCACAACAATCTCTCCCTTTTTGATGATGGCAACACTTTCAATATATTGAGTCATTCTGATGATGTGAGGCATTCTGAGGCATTCTTAAGACACAAATTATTCTCCCCCTTTGACTTCATCAAAAAGAAAAATAATTTGAGAAATTATAGCATGTATAAGAGTTCAGTCAGGTTCTCCCCCTAAATAAAAGCTCCCCCTCAATCAGTGGAATCTTATGAGATAGGAGAAGTTCAGGTCATTGAGCCAAGGACATGAGCAGAAGAAATTCAGTTAACAGATTTTTCAAGGATGCTCCAAACATAAGAAATTCTGCCAGATCTTCAAAGAGATATCAATCTCATAAATCTAAAGCATAAGTTTTCAAATTCTTCTATCATAAGGGCTTATGAATGACATTTATTGAACATCATGGTTTAAACATGATGTATGCAGAGTTTATCAATAAAATTCTGTAATGATATCTAAACCATGGTTTAATAAAAATGAACCAAGCCCTCATATTTATCTTGATTATCCTCCCTTTGTCTTACACAATCAAATCTATTGACTTCTTTCAGAATTACATGTACTAGTATTGAAATCAAGCAATTATGAAGTCATATGATTTTGTCTAGGGTTGTAGCAATTTGATTTTGGCATCAATATTCAGACATTTCAATTTATTCAACAATTTTCCTTGCTACAAATTTTACGTGCTTTCTAGTTCAGTACACACCTTGTAACTAGAGGATATACCTTGATCAGAGGCCAATATCCCTAAGCCCTTAGTGTGACTAACTGTCATGCCTTATGTAAACAGAGTTAGCATTTACACATCATGACACACTACAGCTCAATTTTTAATGAGTGAATTGTATTTCTCAGTGTGCATGCCATTGCTCTGCCTGATTTTCAATGAATTCTCATTTTACAGAGTTAACTAAGGCACCTCATGACACAGTCCTTTGGACTTGTGTTTCTCAGTGACCAATGTCATTGCTCTGACAGATATTACCCTTTAGACATTTCAGAAACATTCATTTGCTTCAAAACAATATTAATCTCATGTACTTTACCAATTAAAGTTATGTATTCAAAAGTGCAGATTTCAGGAGTTTTTACAAGACATAGCATGAAACAGATGGTTAAGGTTTATTAAACATGCTTCAGATATTTTTAAGAGATTTTAAAGCCAAACTCATTGAATACATTAAACTTAAACCACATGAGTTATTTCAGTCATTCATAAAAACGTATAATAGAAGATTTCTAGTTCAAGATTTTCAGATTTATGATCGAGATAGCCCATTGAAATCTTCATGAAAGACTGATAGAATTCTGAAGCCAAATGATACCAATTGATAGGAGAATTACCAATTGTTAAGAGAGATTTTGAAGCATAAAGTTTTCAGAATATGATCAAGGTTTGTCAACAAAATCAATAAGAAAGAATATGCTATGAATTCTGACAAATGTATGCATTTGACAACCTATATGCAATGCATTTACTCCCCCTTACAATATGCATTTAAACATACATGCAAATCACATATATGCACTTCAGATGAGTAGAGTTCAGAGGTATCAATTCAGACAATGCTGATGAGGAATGATTATGCAAACACAGAATTAACTTGCTATGCAACATACTGTCCTACATGCAGACTATGCACCAAGGATATATTAAACAAGTATGCAATCAATTCAGGTTTATGCATCCAATTCATGAGCATTTTTATCCTTTTTCAGATTTTTCAACATATGATGCAGTTCACTGTTTTACATGAAGACTAGACCCATGGTACTAGGCGGAGGACTTGGTCCAAGGACCACCTCACACATGTCAGTAGCATCCAGACATACTCCATATGCCCTTCAACTTGTCCCATTTAATATACCATGATGATCATGTATGACAATGCAACATAAAGCGGTCCTTCATGCATTGAACAGCATCATTGACACATGTGATGATAATCAGTCTATACACAATCAGTCCAAGTGTGCATTCAATAACAAGCATGCAATGCATTAACACAAAACACATGCATGGACGCAGAGTCTGTATAGTGCATCAACCGTATATACTAAAGAAGCATTCAAGTTCAGTTCAACATATAGTACGAGAAGAGCATCAGATATGCAGAGTTGAATTCAATAGCTGAGTCTGGAATGCAGACTGATCAACTAGACAAGAGAAGATCATACAACAAACAAGTAAATCAACATGGAATTCTCATTTTTCATACTCACAAGTTCAGATAATGAATTTAAAACAGATTTCAGAACTGACCTGAATTGAATCATGGGGTTTTCTTTTTGAGTGCCTTGGTTGACCCCTTTTATTTCTCCTTCCAAGGCACACCTGCAGCAAGTCAATCAAGTTGATCCTGCAGAGACCCAAGCAGTCTTGGGTCCTGCACTACCCCTATCAGGTTTCTTAGCAGGATAGTCATCAAATTCCATCAGATAGCAATTATTCATGGAATGACCAAGCCTTCCACAATATCTACATGACACCGCCGAATTAGCTGAAGTATGATGCCTATGTAGATGAGCATGAGTAATTCTTTGATTATCATGAAAATTTTTCTTTCCATAATCAGCTAGCCAACAGTTGGCAGCTTTGTGGCCTAGCTTACCACATTCAGAACATGTAAAAATCTTTCTTTTATATGCAACTTTATTTCTTCCAAAGTCATTTTTCTTTGTAGGAAATTTAGCATATTTGAAATTCTCATTCCTACCCTGGATATGCCAACAGTCTTTGACTGTGTGGCCATGCTTTCTACAATGAGAACATTGAAGGGAGTTTCTTCTAAACGACCCTGACCAGCATTGTGCAGCAACATGTCCTATTTTTCCACAGTTATAACAATCAATTTTCTTATCCCACGGGACATGCTTTCTAGCCTGATTGTTTTGAGCAGCTGCTAGGTCATCCTTTTCCATCAAATTACAATCATGCATCAACTGTCCGTGTTTGTGACAGTAGTGACAGATCATTTTCTTTCTAGATGTATGCGAGTGTGGGTGAGGACTGTGATCAATATGCATAGAGGAGTTCTTTCTATATGTTTTCTGTTTTTCATTCTCTTTCTGATTTTTGTACTGAGGTGAGAATGAGGTAGAGGGCTTTTCTTGTTCTGAACTTTTAACGAAAACAGTCTTCAATTTTTCTCCAAAAGCCTTCTCAGCCTTCTTCATGTCTGGACTGTAACCCAGTCCCTCCTTCTGAAAATTCACATTCGCACCAAGGAGCTTATTCAAATTGTCTCTTCCCTTAACAAATTTTGACAGGGAGTTTCTTAGATCTTCAATTTCTCTTTCCAAAGACACAATGTGGTCCTCACACAAAATGAGTTGATTTTCCAATTCATCATTCAGACTCTTCAGAGTCTCATTTTCTTGTGTCAATGTGAATTCAATACTCACTTCATTTTCTTTCAGAATAGATTTCCCTCTTTCAACTGTCAGCCATTTTTCAGAAAAAATAGTATTAAGAACCATTAGCTTTTTGTTTTGTTCCTTCAGATGAAGGTTTTCTTCAATCAGCTTATCTTGTAATTTATCGGTTTCCTTCTTCTGACTCAGTAGTGAATCATTTTCCTCCTTCAAGGAAGTGATTAGTTTCTTCTGTATATTATCATTAGAGTCTAAATCTTCAATCAATTCTTTCAAGAATGCACATTCATTGCAAGCAGAATTATCAGAGCATTTTGTTTGAGCCTGAAGTTTTTCACATTGTTTCTTAAGGCATTCATTTTCGGATTTCACAATATCCAATTCAGAGCTAACACATTCAAGTTTTTTCATCAATTTTTCATTCTGGTTTTTATGCATATGGAAATCAGATAAATAGGCGTCATGAGATTTCTGCATATTTGAACAATTTTCACATTGTGGAGTAGAACTACTTCGATCACTTTTATTTTTCAATTTCTTGTATTGTTTTCTTAATTGTTCATGAGACTCGAACAACTCAGCGTATGCATTCTCCCAATCATCTAAAGAGAAGTTTTCGAAGATGTTTACCTCCTCATCATTATCCTCTTCCTGATCATTTGAGCTTGCCTTGCCATTATCATCTTCTGGATTATGGCTGTCACTATAGTCTCCTCCATTTCCGACTAAGCACAGTCCACCTTTTTCCTCATGTATGGCTTTCACTTGAGCCATGATTTCTTTTCCTGTTGAGCAACCTGCAATACAAGGAAACATGTCAATATTTACTGAGTCTCTCAGAATATTAAAGACTTCAGTATTCTCTTTAAACTTCCTCATGTCCCTCCTAGACCATCTGGCCTCATCCTGAGGCACTTTGTGTGGGCCCTTTGATATGAGATTCCATAATTTAGGATTAATGGAACTCAGGTGAATGCCAATGCCGCCCAACCAACTGCTGTAATTTGAACCATCAAATATCACGAGAGAGGACATTTAAACAAACAATTTTAGAACAGTAGTTGTTCGATGAGAGATCCAAGCAGCAGGACAGACACACACACAGATAAGAAACTTCACACGATGGCAGGATCCCCTTCAGATCGTTGGATCTATTGAGCTAGGAACTCGCTCTGATACCAATTGTTGGGTTCAGTGCAGTATTCAGAGGGGGGGTGAATGAATATAACTCGTTAAATAAAAACTTTCACCCAATTGAAAACTAGAATACTAACAAGACTTTCACTCAATATAAAATTTCGCCCAAACTAGAACTATGATGCTAACTAGACAGATTTACCAAATCTGAAAGCTAGTCAACTATTCAGTTCTACCAGTTAGCAAACACATGGAGCGCCCTTATGCATTCATCTAGCGGAAGCACAAATGAACAAATCAAGCCACAATGCACGAGGGGTTTTTAGGTGGTTCGGTCCTCCAGACCTACATCCACCCCACACTCAAACTGAGTGTGGCTTCCACTAGCTCACGCTAGAAACAGCAGACTCAGTCTGCAACAAACGCTGCCAAACAGCTAGACCAGGGGAACAACCTCCCTCTCTTCCTCCCAACCGGAGGGAACCACTAGTGACACCAGTCACTAGCAAACCAGAGACACAGGGTCTCTCTTCCTCCGAACCCCAGAGGGAAGCACAACCGGAGATAAATCTCCCTTCCTCCAACCCGGAGGGAACCCACAAGCAGCCCACCTGCTGCTTGCAACCGGAGATATCAATCTCCCTTCTCCTGAACTAACAGGAGGAACCCCGACCTCTCTACAGAGTATCGGAAACACAGCAAACCAGAAAACAAAGGAAAAACAATAAACGAAAATGACTTCAGCAAAACAGAAAGCTGAAAGATGAAGTGCACAATGTGGCTCTCAACGGAGCTGACTGGCCTGGATTTGATCCACGGTCCAGTAGACGGATCTTCAGGTAAGATCTTCCTTCTTCTCCACGAGCTCTCTCGCTCACTCTCTATCTTTCTTTCTCTTTCTTCTTCTCTCCTCTCACTCTCTGCTTCTTCATCTCTTTCTCACTCTCTTTCTCTTCTTCTTTTCTTTTTCTTCTTCTCTGGATCGTGGCTCTCTGTATGAGCTTTTCTTTTTGCCAACTCGATCGCCTTCATCTGTGGACGAAGGTCTCATATATATAGCAGCAGCAGCATCAGCCACGACGTGTGACCTCCACATTTCTAGCCCTAATTATTCGGACCACGTGGCAGTCTCTCAGCAGGCTTCATTCCAGCCTCGGATCACGTGCCCTCCTTAAGCTTCACGATCAATGCACCTGTAAAACAGAGTATCGAATAAGTCATCAGTTTAAAGAACAACTCTGTATAGATTATCAGAAGAACAGCGCTTTAGAAGAAACCTGAACGAGGTTAAAACGAAACAACACGAAGTAACAAATAGTAACGACACGGAGACAACACGAGGACACAATAGGGAAAACGACACGAAGTCAGTAAAGACTCGATGTACAACAGTAAGTAACACGAAGTAAAACCATACAGACATAAATGATAACACGAGATGCAACTTGTAACAGAGATAACACTACAAAGAGAACTACACGCAGAAGATGAAAACAATAACCGACGCGAGGTGAAAAACAACACGAGGACAACACGGGCTGACAGCAGAAACCGACACGAAGTGGTTGCAAACAAGTAAGACACAAGGTCTTCGTAAAGCAACACGAAGTGTGGTCAAAGCGAGAACGACACGAGGTCTAATGAGAAAGACCAGCACGAAGACGGTGAAAACAGCACGAAGTGAAGAACAACGACACGAAGTATAGTGGTGACAAAAACACACACTACACAGAGAACGACACAAGGTGGTGGCACAGAAAGCAACACGAAGTGCTGCAATGTTCTGCACGCAGTGGAACAAAAACGACACGGAGTGAAAAACGACACGAAGACGAAAACAACACTTAAGGCGAAGTTGACACGGAGTGAAAACGACACGAAGTCTGGGAGACACGACACAAAGTCACAAGAACGACAGTAACCAACACGAAGTGTGGTTACGAAACATGAACGACACGAAGTGTGGAAAACATGACACGAAAACGACACAAGGTCTGGAAACATGACACGAAGTCACAGAAACAACAGTAACCAACACGAAGTGTGGTTACGAAACATGACACGAAGTCACAGAAACAACAGTAACCAACACGAAGTTATGAGAGGAAAAACGATACGAGGTCATGAAAACACAAGACAAAGACAAAAGATGAAATCGACACGGAGTGTAGGAACAACACGAAGACAGAACAGTGATTTGACACGAAGTCAAAATGTCAAGAAATGAAACGACACGAAGTCGAGAACAGTAATTGACACGGGGTAACACGACGACGTAGACACTAAAACAACACGAAGATGAAGACAAGGGAAACGACACGAAGTCTAACCTCATACAAGCTTTCCTGTTACGCATGGAAATCAACACGAGGTGTTGTAAGCTCATACGACACGAGATCTTTTCGTGTTAGTGAGGGGAAACAACACGAAAACTCAAGTACAGAAACAGCACGAAGAAGATGTACAGTCTGATGTACAGACTTTGAAGAACAGTCCAAAGTATAGACTTCACGCTGTACAGACTTGGAAGACCAGTGTTGAATGTGTAGACTTGTAGTTTATCATGAAAGAAGGCCAGTGTACAGACTTGCTGTCCTCACAGCAGACGATGTAGACACTTAGCCTATGCAGACCAATGTACAGACTTTGGCGAAGCAAAAGGCTGTATAGACTTAGAGACCCAAAGCCATTGTATAGACTTTGTCTAAGACAAGGCATGAGCTGACGTTGTATATACTTAGCCAATACAAACCAGTCCTATGTATAGACTTTAAGGAAATGCATGCTACAGTGCAATGTCTAGACTTGCGATGTGGTCGCCAAATGCACACTACAGTCCAATATATGGACTTAGACGAATGATGCATGAGACGCTCAATGTATCGACTTTGAGCTTGCTGTGCAGTGAATAGACTTAGGGCATAAACCCCACGAAGCACTGTATAGACTATGCACATAACATAAGTCTAACATAAACAATATATCAGTTGTACCAGTCACAGTCATGATGCAATCATCAAGGCACAATGTCATGAAAACACTATATCATTGCTATCATCAAAATACAATATCAACCATCAAAACCACAGCAATGAATGAATGCTTTATGCATTAGTTTAATATGTAACAAGACCTGAACATCAAATATGTTAATCTAAACTGAGCAGCAAGATGACTGACCATTTGATTAACTCACATCAACAACCAATCATCAAAACCATCATCAAAACCACAGGGGCACAACATAGGGAACATGCATAAGCTAATAAAATTCTAACTGCTTCTAATCTGGCTACTGGGGCAAATGACTCTTCAAAGTCAATACCAAACTCCTGGTTTTACCCCTGAGCGACAAGTCTGGCTTTATTTTTAACAATATTCCTTAATTCATCAGATTTATTCCTGAAAACCCACCTAGTCCCTATGATTGTTCCATGATCAGGAGGTGGGACCAAGTGCCACACCTTGCTCCTGTCGAACTGATTAAGCTCCTCATGCATGGCATTAATCTCATGCATATCCGTGAGGGCACAATCAATGGACTTGGGTTCAAATTGAGAGACAAGAGCATATGCATTTAATTCATCCTGAATTCTAAAGTGACCTCTAGTTCTAGGGGGATCATTCAGATTGCCAATGACATTATTCACAGGGTGATCTTTAAGATATCTAATATTAACAATCTGAGTTTCAGGAATTTCACTTACCTCCCCCTGAACTTCAGGTTCTTCTTCATTTTGCTCTTCTTTATCTTCCTCACCATCAGACTGGTCTGCAGAGTTTTCATCTTTCAAAATGTTCCCATCTTTGTTCCTGCAATAACCATGGTTGGTTTCCATCAAGGTTTCATCAAAGATAATGTGTGGAGATTCTTCAACAATTTTTGCGTTTAAATTGAACACTCTATAAGCCCGGGTGTTTTCAGAATAACCGAGGAAGATTCCTTGTTCACCTTTTGGCTCAAATTTATCAAGGTCCCTCTTGTCATTTATATGTATAAAACATTTACAACCAAAGACCTTGAAGTGGGCGATTGAAGGTTTCTTACCTCTCAAAATCTCATAAGGGGTTTTCTGGGTGGAAGGTCTTACCATTGCCATGTTAATTACATAACAGGCTGTGTTGACTGCTTCAGCCCAGAATTTTCTTGGCAGTTGACCTTCAACTAAGAGAGTTCGGCCCATTTCTACTAGAGTTCTGTTCCTCCTTTCGACAACACCATTCTGCTCAGGTGTCTTGGGTGAGGAGAACTTATGATGAATCCCACTTGACCTGCAAAATTCTTCAAAGTGTGAGTTTTCAAACTCACCTGCATGATCAGTCAAAATATTTTCAATTTTCTGATTTATTCTTATACAGAACTCCTGAAATTCTGAAAATGCATCACTCTTATTAGATAAGAAATAAACCCAAGTATACCTAGAAAAGTCATCTACCATAACAAACCCATACCTCCTCCCTGATAAGCTGACAGATCTGGTTGGCCCAAAAAGGTCCATGTGTATCAACTCATAAGGTTTGGAAGACAGATTTTCAGTTCTAGACTTAAATGATTTTCTAGTTATCTTTGATTGAGTGCATGCATCACAAATTTTATTTTCTTTCTTGAAGGAAACTTCAGGAAGTCCTCTAACCATGCTATACTTGTTTAGTTTATGCAAAGTGGTATAACTAGCATGGCCTAACCTACGATGTCATAAAAATGCTAAATCTTCTCTATTGGCAGTAAGACATAGGTTAGAATGCTGAATATCATCTAGATCTATCATGTATGTGTTATTTATTCTTTTTCCAGAGAATTTTACAATTTCTGAATCAGGTTCAAAAACCTTGCAGCATTGAGAATCAAATAAAACCTTATGACCCTTATCACACAATTGGCTGATACTAAGTAAATTGTAAGCTAACCCTTCAACCAGCATAACATCATCAATGCAGCAGGTAGAACACTTACCTACCTTACCTGATCCAATGATCCTACCCTTTGTGTTGCTTCCAAAGGTGACAAGGCCTCCTAGCTTTTCAGTTAGCATGCAAAACTTGGCCTTATCTCTTGTCATATGCCTGGAGCAGCCACTGTCCAAGTACCACAAGTTGCTCTTGGCTGCCAGGCATACCTGCACACACAATTAGGGCAAAGAGTTTGGAACCCAAGTCTGATTGGGCTCCAATGCAGATGAAGTGCAAGTAAAGAAAGAGAGCATGGTTTTGGGAATCCACCTTTGTTTGAAGCAGTTCTGTTCAGTGAATTTTCCAGATTTCTTTTTGTTTTACTTTTTCTTATTGACTTTCTTCTTATATGCACCAACAGAGTTATTCACAGAGTTATTGTTATTGTGCCAATGCTTCGGCCAGGTTGCATTCATAAAGTTTTGGCCATAGTAGTTCCTGGGCTGGCTGTGGAAATGTTGGTAATTCCTAGGCATCCGACTACCATACCCATTTTCCCAATTTTTGACATAGGGTCTGTAAAAGTGTGTAGGTTGATGAACATACCCTGTATACATCCTTTGAGTTCTAGTCCACCCACACCCATTAGGATAGATTGGCTATGTGGGGTATTAGGACTGAACTCTAGGTGGATTGAATTTGTTGGGCTGACTTCTGAAAATATTTTGTCTTCCCTACACCCTTGACCCTGCTGACCTATTCATAGGTTTTGGTTGGGTCCTTTTCTGTGATGATGGTGGTGAAGACTTTTTGGCATTGACATGGGTTTTGTTTACCTGAACAGGCTGACCCCTAACCTTGGGTTGAGCACTAGAGCTAGGTTTGGAAGTCCCAATTCTACTAGGCTCACCTACTTTCTGTTTGCCCTTCTCCTCTGCATTTAGCCTTTTCAGATTCAAATTTGTCTTTACAGCATTATTAGAATTCATGTTGATCAGAGGTCCTTTTTCCTTTTGTGCAACAAAGGAAATAGTTTTCATTCCAAAGCTTTTAGTTGCACTAGAGTTGAATCCTAGGGGCTCTTCTGAAATTTACCTTTGACCCCAATAATGCATCTAAATTTTCAGATCCTTGGGTCATTTTCTCAATTGTTTTTAGCTTATCCTCATTATCTTTCTGAACTTCATCAATAGATTTTTTTAACTCATTATTCACATTGAGGATAGCTTCATATTTTTTAGAAAAAATTTCTATCTCATTTTCATAATTCTGAATTTTCAGTTTCCATGCATCAATTTCATTGTCTAATCTCACATTTTCTTCCTTAGACATTTTCAGTTCTTTATTGATTTCTTCAAATTCAGAACATGTGAGTTTCAACTTACTGTTTTCAGTTTCTAAGCAGGCAATTTTATCAGACAATGAAGTATCATTTTGCATGATTTTAATTTTTCTTCGTAGATGCCTGTTTTCTTTTCTGACCTCATCTAATCTATCAGTAAGTTCATCATAAGCAACCATCCAATCAGTAATAGTAAAATTTTCATAGCGAGAGGATACCTCATCAGATTCTTCCTCTCTATCTTCTGAGCTGGTTGCCATGAGATAGATTGGCTTCTCAGCTTCAACTTCACTGTTTGAAGTGACGCTCAAAGATCCCTCATCCTCATCACTCCAGGTAGTCACCATAGCTTTCCCTTTTGTGTTCTTCTTCTTGGACTTATCCTTGAGGTTCTGATTTGTCGGACATTCAGCTTTAAAGTGACCCGCCTTCCTGCATTGATAGCAAACATTAGTTTCAGCTTTCTTTACAAGGTTTGATTTATACCTTGTGTCTCGGCGGCCACTGTTGGGATTTCTTCGGCTGAATCTTCTTCCTTCCTTCTTGAGAAATCTCCAGAATTCCCTAGTAATCATGGCAATATCAGCATTTGCCACTTCTTCTTCAGATAAGCTCTCTTCAGTTGATGATCCGTTGGGGCTGGATCGACTGGATCTGCTAGCACCAGCCTTCAGAGCTATAGGATTCCTCTTTCTGTTAGCCTCCTCTATCTTCGGCATATTCATCTCATAAGCCATTAGAGATCCGATCAGCTCATCTGCCTTAGTATTGTGCAGATCTCTTGACTCTTCCATAACTGTGGCCTTGGTGTGCCAAATTGGAGTCAAAGATCGTAAGATCTTCCTGACTACATCATACTCAGAATATTTTTTCCCGAAGCCTCTGAGACCATTTGTGACAATAGTCAGCCGAGCATACATTTCTTTGATCGTCTCATTAGGCTTCATCTTGAAGGCTTCGTATTCTGAAACCAGTAGATTAGTCTTAGTCTCTCTGACTTGTGAAGTCCCCTCATAGATGACTTCAAGTGCATCCCACATTTCCTTTGCTGAGGAGCAGGCAGATATTCGTGAGAACTCGGTGGGATGCAGAGAACACTGGATTGCATTGATTGCACTCCAGTTGAGCGTGGACCTTCTAATTTCTTCCTTGGTCCATACATCTTCATTTGGGGACAGCTCGAAAGGTCCCTTGCTAACCACCTTCCAAATTTCATAATCTTTTGCCCTCAAGAATACCTGCATACGGTGCTTCCAGTATGCGTAGTTGGTTCCATCGAAGTACGGGGGCTTGGATGTGGAGTGTCCTTCAGCTATCATCCCTCTTCCGTCCATCTGTGCTTATCCTCTTCGGGCGGTAAGTCCCTGTAGAAGAGTCTAGCTCTGATACCAAGTGTTGAAGTCAGATGGAAGGCTCTATCACCACAGGATGTGGATCTAGAGGGGGGGTGAATAGATCAACTGGCTATTTAAAAATTAGGCCTAGAATTAAATGCGGAATTAGAAAAACACTAAACAAACACAGCCAATGCACCGAATGAAACACACAAGATCTGCTGAACAAGCAATCAAACACACGAGAGGCACAAGGCTTTTAGGTGGTTCGGTCAATCCGACCTACGTCCACCCCACATTCAACTCGAATGCGACTTACTGCTGATACACAGCTTCAATCTGCGGGGCTCTACAGCTTGCCAACAACGGCTGGGGCTTACAGTTTATCCTGACCAGAGAAGCACCCTCTGCAACAGCTGAGCATCAAAGCTTGCTCTGCTGGGCACTACAGCTTAGCCGACCAGAGGAACACCTCTGCAACCCGCTGCCTCACAGCTTGAAACCGCTGACTAACAGCTTGATAGAACAAGAGTTTTCAAAGAGAAAATAGCAAGACTGAAAACAAACAAAACACACAATCGAATGGAACAAAACCAAAACGACTGTAGCTCAAAGTTGAGCAATATCAGCTCCGAAAACTGGACCAAGAGACTGATTCACAAGCTCTCACAATAAATCTCTCAACTCATCTCTTCTCTCTTTCTTCTTCTCTCCTTTTCTTATTCTCTGCTTTTCTTATCTCACAGTGGATCTCGGTGGCTGCTGTTTCAGACTGGATGTATAGACTTCGCCAACTTCGATCGGCCTTTACAGAAAATGAAGACTACTATATATACTGACAGCAGCATGTGGATAAGGGCGCGTGGCTTCTACGTTTTCCCGCCCAAGTGAATTCGCCAGATCCGAGGCAATTCCATCCATGTGTCAGCATCTGGTCAGGCCTTCCAGCCTCGGATCACGTGCCCTCCTTAAGCTTCACGAGCAGAGCACCTGTCAGACAGAGTATCGGAGTATCAACTTCGTGTCGACACTTTGTAAAATGAAATGCATTGTATAGACTTGTGAAAGCGCAAGCATTGTACAGACTTAGTGAAAGGGAATGCATGTAATACAATTCTTTTAAATACCCAGAGACTAGTGCGTTCTCCCACGGGAGCATATCAAGTCTCAGGGGAGCATCTATGGCCTCTGGACAGCATCACCAGCGTCAGGGGAGCATGTGGAGCACATGCTGTCTCTGGGGAGCAATCGCTTCTCTAGGGGAGCATCCTCAAAGTTAGGGAAGCATTAGCAGTCACTGGAGGGCATACTCGGTCCCAGGAGAGCATCCGGGGGGACAGGCGAGCATACGCATCTGATGTACAGACTCTACCAATGAAATCATGAACAGTCTGATGTATGGACTTGTGATGTGGCACAGCCCAAGGATGACTAAGCATGTAATGAACAACCTAGGACCTAAATCCACAAGCATACAAGCACTCCAATGATTCTCACAATAGCGTCTCACTCACACGGCACACGCGGTCACCCGGCGGGGCCGGGGGATGATGGCAAGGGTCCGAGGCGGGACCCAATGAGTCTAAGGGACTTAGTTGGCTTAGGCTGACCCCAAAGAGTCTAGGATTCCCAACTTAGTGGGTAGCTGGCCCGCAGGGCGGGGTTTGGGGTGGCACTCTCTCCCGGTCCACGGTGGCACCAACAAATGAACATACAAGTATGGGCCCTCTTCTCACCGTCTGATGAGCAATCAAAGCAATACTAAACTCACAGAAGTAAGGCTATAAAGGTTAGTATCAGAGGCTCACCTGATCGGTGTGAAGACACCGATCCCGCTCGGAGACGTGGGCGCGCCGGGAGGCGAGGGTATACACCCGATCGCCGCGGCGATGTAGCTTGACCTGAAAGTGAAAAGAGTATAACACTACGCCTCTCGCAGGAGGGGTGATCTTGGGGTGAGGATTAAGCTTATTACATCCAAAACTACCTCCACGCAGGGAGGGGCTTTCAGCCGGCCAAGCGGGGTGGAGAATTAAGCAAAGGAAACCCGACTTGCCGAATTCCACCGGTTCTGCCAACCTGCAGGTTCACCGGACAGTGGGGCAGTGATGATGCTGCCAAAAATTCCACAGAGCTCCGATCTTGATGAGACTTGTGCCAAAAGTTCCCCAACGGGCTGAGGATGGTGTCTGAATTTTTACAGAAGCTCTGGAACTCGGCGCTGATCGGGCCGGCGACTGGAATAGGTCAGCAACTTCTGCCTCTGGCTGGTGCAGAACTGATACAGAAGGTTGAAGATGGCACTGCGGACGCTCCTAAACTCCAAATGAGATGAACCTGGCAGTGACGCGATCATGGTCGGAGTAGCTTCGAGCAGGAGTTGACGGCGCCCCAATCGGAGGTCGGAGAGGAGAATGGTGGTCGGATGTGTGAGGTCAGGTCAAACCTGGACCCGCAGGTGGCAGACTGCACACTCCGGCGAAGAAAATGGTAACTGATAGCTCCGGTGGCCGATGAGGTCCTTCTTCTTGGAGATGGAAGCTAACTGGACGTAGTTCCTGCCCTCCGAAAATGGCGCCCAAACCTATCCCGAGCTGGTCGTGGTGGCTCCAGCTTTCAGCTTCAGGTCTTCTGACAGGGACAGCAGATGCAGTCGGACGAGATCTGCTCTCACGATCAGCTCCGACCTCGGAAGCCAGCGAGACCACCACCGTTGGAAATCTAGCTCGCAGATGATTCCAGCAATATAGGCCTTGCCACTCGAATCTTTGAGGGACGGTCGTGGCTGCCTCTGAAAGTCACTGCAACTCTGCTGCCTGAAACAGAGACAGAATGAGGAGAAGAAGAAGGTGTGGGGAAGGGGATGGCCAAGAGAGTAAGTGGTGGGAGGAGTGTCTAATGGCTATGGGAGGGTGATGTGGGGTGTTTAGGGGTTGTGAAGGCTAGGGAGAAGGTGGTGGGGAGGGCGAATTGGGGCTGGAGGGGGAGCTGTAGCTGCTAGAGGTGGTGGTGGGAAGGAGGGTGGCACAAGAGAGAGGGTGAGTGAGAGAGGAGGTGGGGGGCGAACTTGGCTATAGGGAGTAGGGGAATTTCGACCTAGGGTGATTATGGAGGTGAGGAGATGGAAGGGCACAGCCCTAGGGAGAGGGAAATTTGAATTTGGACTTAGGGAAGAGCCCCTTCAACCTTGGGGAGAGGAAGGGTGCTTAGGAAGTGGTGATGGGTAGGTGGTAGTTGGGTGGTGGGGCTTGGAGTGGTGGAACTTCCTTGGGACAAGGTGAGGATTAAAGAGGGGTTGTAGGAAGTTGTGGGGAGTTAATGGAGGTAGGTGGGGGTTGGAAGTGGTTGGGAGGAGGGAGTAGAGAGGAGAAGTTCTCCCCTTTCCTTGGGGAGAGAGAAGGAGAGATAGAGAGAGAGATAATGAGAGAGTAAGAGAAGAGAAAGAGATGTGGGAAATAATGCTATTCAAATGGATTCATCAAAAGTTAAGTACATGAGGAGAGATGGGCCTATATATAGGCAACCATTCTTTACATGACCAAAATGACCTTGACATTAAGACAAAAGACTCAACAAGTCCTAGACTCAACCCATTAGGCCCATACTACGGTACTAAGGCCCAATTACACAAATTAAGAGAAATAGAATAGACACCATGACTCAATAAAAGAAAGTACATAAGATAAGACTCAATAAAATGAAAATACATAAGATGGGATCGTGAAAAAGGAAGATAACATGTAGAGATCATAGCTATCCCATATCAAAAGTGTGCAGAGAACCCGAGCTAGAGAGAGGGTGATGGGAATCGACGTCAAGCATTAACTTTTATTTTTACATTTGAGTCCTTTTATTTACTTTTATATCCTTGGGAAAGTATATGTACAATTGTAAGGCTTTGTAAGCCAATGTGTCATTCCCTAGGATTGTGTGGGTTTTTATGCAAATGTATAGTAGGTCCAGTTAGGGGGCCCCCTCCCCTTCCCCATTGGTCCACCTCATCCATGTGGGGCTGGTCAACCATCCTAGATGGCCATCTAGAAGGTTTGAATGCTAATTGACCACATGGGAGACAAAGGGGTTAAAATTTCAAAGGTAGGCCACCTACCTTACCTACCTAGTCAAAGGAGTGCTCCATTCATATGTAATTTATTTTTTTTGAGTTTTGACCACATGGGGGATGAAAATGACATATTTCCCACAAAATTATCAGCCCCCCCACCCCTTGCTATTTTCTATATAAGCCTATGTATAGTGTCATTAGAGATTAATGAAGAAAAATTTGTAAAATTGGCTTGAGCCATTGAAGGGTGTGCCCTTGTTCCTCTCTCCCCCTGGTGTTCTTATCCTCAAACCTCAAGATCTAGAGTGTATCTATCTCCCTTCATCCCTTCTCAACCTCCGGTGATCGTCTGTGCCGCCGCCGCCGCCGTTCGTGCCGCCTTCGAGCCGCCGTGGAATCGTCATCAAGTTTCTGTCCTGCTGGACAGAGGTGTAGTTCATGAATTCCTGAAGCCAGCCACGAGTTCAGATAGATTTGAAATTTTGAGGGTTGGTTCCTATCTTCTAGTCCCTTCTCCACAAAAATGTTTAGGTTCAAAATCCACCGTTTCATATTTTTACCTTTTCGTTCAACTCTCAATCTCAGATCTATTCTGTCACTATCTACAGTGACAGTAGCCCTGAGCTCTCCACCTTCGACTACCCTTTTGATTTTTTTTAGACCTCCCAATTTAACTGGGTGTTCTGTCCATCGTCCCATACCACCATAATTTTTCTTAAATTTGTATCATCCTTCTACCTATTTTTCAAAATTCATGTTCTACCGAAGCTACAGTACTTTCAGTCAGATCCCAGATCCGACCTTCGTCCAGTAAACAAATCACAGAAAATCTTAGACACATCCAAACGTCTCCAAACCAATTTTGCCATCTTTCCATATCACTTTCCAACAACTTTTCTGAATAACACATCTTAAAATTCGTACATCCACCTCACGGTCAAAGGCAATCCACAGTCA
Source organism: Amorphophallus konjac (assembly GCA_022559845.1). Classification (NCBI taxonomy): domain Eukaryota; kingdom Viridiplantae; phylum Streptophyta; class Magnoliopsida; order Alismatales; family Araceae; genus Amorphophallus; species Amorphophallus konjac. The sequence goes on from CM040127.1 coordinate 233,665,824, forward strand.
AGTTCTCTGTAGGCCTGAGTCTTCTGTTACTGTACAACAGGAGATTGAAAATTACATAAGTCAAGATCCGAGTAGATCCAGGCTAGTTATTTGCGCCTAGGTTGAAGAACTTTAAGCTAGCTTTCCAACGGCACCAGTCTCGTGTCGATCCGACATCGGGGCTGATCGCAGCGTCCATTCTCGCCGGAGCGCGCGCTGCAAAACAGCAACCACCAGTCTGTGGACAGCAAACCCGACGGGTGCCGATCGGAGCCGCCCGACCTCCGGGCGACGTTCAGGTATGCCGCCAGCACAGGGAACACTTCCCTAAGTGTCCACACTATAGCGGTGCCACCGGGTTCCACACGGCCCCTCCAGACAGCACGTGGGCCCCACGGTCGTGATCGCGCGTGTAGCCGAATCAACACACGAAGCTGTCCGTCAACCCGAATTCGGTCCTCCCAGACCCCATTGTGTAGCCCTTTACCTCCCTGCGTGGAGTGGGCAGCGGCTTGCATTTCTGTAATATTGTGTAATATTGTTCCGGGAGTACGAGTTTCGGCCGGGTCCGTCGTCCCCACGCCGAGCGCATGGAGGTATCATCTTCGCTCCTACACTTGGCATTTCGCTTATTTCATATATGCTTGTTTATGCCACTGCTAGAGAGCATGTTTTAGGACCTAGCTTGCTATAATTTCATATCACCGCTGCTGTGAGAGAGTGAGCGAGACCGTCCCGTGACCCGATCCGGGCACGAAAGTGCGAGCCGACCACCCTAGCTCTTGCCGGTTTCTCAACCGTGCACGTCCGACGCTTCCCTCATCAAGGGACGATCGCGAGCTTGTCGTGTCCGTGTCTCGTCCCGCATCAATTTGGTATCAGAGCGAGTTGAGTCTAGGGTGTCAAAAAGAAAAAAAAGAGTGTCATTTACGTCTAGTCATTAGTCATTGTCTAAGTTGTGTTTAGGGTCATCATTGTTTTAAAACAAACAAAAAAAGTGTCTTTTTGCATCGCATCCCTTTACTCGGTATATCAAAAGGTGTTGTCCGAACGTTAGGCTACGCCTATCGGGAAGGCCGCACACTTGCGCGAGTGATCTTCGGATCGCTTATCTCCGCCACGTACCGAGTCTTGGTTGTGTCTAGGTTGTCGTCGAGTCACATTCCAACTTTGCATTACTTAGGGTCGTGTCTAGTGTTTTGTCCAAATGGCCTTGCATATCCATTCCTAGGGGACCCAACCCCATCTTGGCCACCATGGCCACATCCCGAGCCTATAGTCCAGATGAAGTGGGTGCAATGTTCCAAGCCATGCTGGGAAAAGTGCAAAGGTTTAGTACAAGCCTAAATCGGTTTAGTACTAGCCTAGATCGGTATATCGGGGTAGATTGGTTATTCCCGGAATCATCCCAAGGACCCCTTCACCATGAGAAGGACATTCCTTCCTCACCCATGAGAGCTCCAATGTCATCACTCTCTATTTCCGAACTTGATTCGGAACTATCCCATTTGGAGCCACCAAGGCCCGAGCCACCCGTGTTTCTTACGGGAGCACTTTACATAGCCGAGCCACTTCTTAGTTGGCTCAAGGATGGCTTGGTCCCACATCCCTTTCCATCCATGGACCCCATCCTACCTATAGTGCTGGTCAACTCATTCCATACCACATTTCGATCTCGCCACCATGTTGATACGTTGGTTGATCTTGTCATGGGATTAGATTTACAATGGGAGTTGACGCATCTTTTGGCCCGAGGCTTTGACCAACCCGCTAGTCTTAGCTTCACCCATCCGGCCTTCGGGTCCATTACCTCCGAGTGCACCGTGGGTTGTGTCACCACGGAGGTTCTTCTACTTCTCCCGCTACCGGACGAGTCCGAATTCATACCCTTTTGTCCGAGGGAGGAATCATACTTCTTGCCTATGATCCCCGTCCCACCCGTCACAATTCAAGAAGGTGACTATCCACACCTTCAAAACTTCTACACGTGAGACCGTGACTTGTGGGAACCCACCATAAGGGGTCATACCTTCTTTGATCCCTTTGACCCACTCCCTAGTGGATCCTTAGACCCTCCACATTCACTTCACTTCTTCGAGGGAGTCCGCTACCACACCCCTTCCCCACGGGCCGGGTCGTCTATGCCCACCAAGCCCGTACCCTTACAAGATACACCATCATCTACGGGAGATACTCTTGGCCCTCCCACATCCACATCCCATATGCATGCATGGCCCACCTTAGGAGGTCTAGGATTTCCACATGATGTCAACCACCGGTTACGTCAGATGCATGCATGGCACACATTCGGGTGTCCTGGTCCGCCGTCACCCATGTACGGGTCGGACTAACATTAGGTGTGTCTAGGGTCATAGATGAGTCCGTGTGTTTTCCTTGTGTGGTTTGTTTTGTGTGATTTGTTTGCATAGTTTGTGTC